>OZ034969.1:62797261-63149761 GCA_964030785.1 Siderastrea siderea
GGTAGCAACATGCAGATTTGGAAATTCCGCTCCAATTTCGTCTTTCTCTGCCCTCAAAAACGCGTCCACGTGCAAGTCACATGGGGTGGAGTACGTCATAAAATGTGCAGTCAAGGCACGCTTCATATGGTTCCCTTCTAGAATCTGGTGCTTCGTAGTGGATCCTTGTATCCCAGCTTCCACCCAGGCATCATCAAATCCACTGTCCTCAATAGACGTTCCAAGAGCACGCAATGCTGCCATTAATGTATGCATCTCACCAAGCCTGAAAGCAAGGTGATTCAATGCTGGCCCTTTGTGCAGCTGCAGCTTGACGGCCTTCTCATAAAGCTGAAGATCAAATGTTATCACAGTCTTGTGACCTTCCCCCAATACCGCAGTGGTGATGTTATGTGCTTGCTTTAATACTGTCAACATGGTGCTCCACTCGTGCGCTGGTGCTGCTAGTAGCGGCATCATGGCTACAGTGGTGAGTGGTAACGTTGATGAACTTACTTTCGAATTGTACGCTGCCCATGTTGGGATCTTCGGATCCTCGGAGCTCGATCTAGCCAGTGTTTGCACTAGTGACCATGCCAAATCATCTTGTGCTGCGGCATCGGTGATGTCTGTAGATGTCTTACCTGTCATACCTAGGGCATTTTGGCTGTGCATTACTGGGGACATGACACCTGCATCATTTGGGTTTCAGGAATTGAGCTTGTCGGTAGAGATTTGGATTTGGGATTCTTGCTGACATCTAATGTAAGTTTAGGTGCGTTCACTGTTTGTTTCTGAAATATGGCGATCGCTGTAGCGTGAAGAGTGTTTCTCCCCTCTGGGATGTCCTCAGAAAAATCGGAGTTGTCAACAGCGAAGTAGATAAATTGACCTTTGGTAAGCGCTGGAGGTATATAAATGCTGTTATCATCTGATTGACTTAGACCTGCTTGAGCGAGCTGTGGCTCAATACGTAATATGCGCGTGTAGTCAACAGACACGCCAAGCTTGTGTAGCACATCAGTCGTAGATCTGCTTCTCATCTGTTGATGGGCTAATATACCGACTCCTACTTGTAACGGATATTCACGCTGATGTCGGAATGGCTTCTCCTCTGTGTTAGGTTTGGGTTCATGCTTTACCTGACGATCTGTCTTCACTTCGTACACGATTTGTTGGGCAAGGAGCACGGCCTTCCTGTTTACTTCTTCAGCGCACATCTCGGTTTGAATGTCCGTGGCTACACCAGAGAGAATCCACTAAAGCAGAGTAAAGAGCTTAGTAGGGACCATCTCACTCGTGTCTGAGTTCAACGTGCCATCAAACTGCTCACTTCTTGCTTGTAAAATGTCCTGACGCAGAATCTTAGAACAACGAATAATGACCTGTAAATCGCTCTCTGAGGAGTTGTTCAGCGGAGAATCTATAGCAGCAATTTTTGCCGCAGTCAAACAAAATCGATCTGACTCGTTGCGTCGAAATGCACGAATGAATTCGATGCCATCGATGTTGACACTTATCAATTCCCTCAAATATTTTCGAGAAGGACGCGATTCATAAAGATTAAGATGATATTTTAAAATGTCCAATAAGCCTTGTGGGCTTCGTCCAGTGACAGTATTCGACCCTTTTCGAGCAATGTCCTGATTAAATTTAGGTACTCGATGTTAGCTGCAATCTCATTTTCCTGTAAGACAGCTGTTTCACTTTGTGGAGTGTTTTCTACAGCATGTACAACATGTTTTGTCCAGCACGTGCGGTGGTAATAAACGTCAATGGATAAAGCATCATCTGGCTTGATTGCACTGCTTAAATAAACTTTGAACAGGTCATTGTCACAGTTTTTAACGAAATCGTACAGCTGTTTTCCCCTGTTTTCACTTTGTATGGCGTGGACAGGTCGTTTCTCATCGTGAGTTTGACAAAAAAAGCACAGTGCCTTGTTGGACGCGGCAGTGAATGAACGCAATATACGTTTTGGTGCATCAGGCGTGGCGTCAGGACTTGTAGAAATGCATGATTTAGATTCAAGTGACGGTCGTCCCGCAGCGCGAGAAAGAACAGCGACATCGTTAGAAGCAACTGCTTTCTCAAACCTGGTTTGGGCTCTTTTGAGTTTTTCAGAACTAACGGTGGTTTTCCTACAACTGGCATGAAAGCTAGCACTATTCTGTTTCAGGTCATCTTCTGACACTCCTTCTAAACATTTACTTGCTTCCAAAAACTCACTTTCACCATACTTTCCACGAGACAATACGTAAAACAAAATGTTTTTGTAAGCATCGTTACTAACGTTTTTCACTAGAGGCTCAGTCGTGTCTGTCTCACATATAATACACTTCTTGAAGTCGACTTTTTCTTCAGTTCGTCTTTTTTTCTTTGGAATATCCATTGCTAGGGTAAATAAATACGCAACTTGAATTATTTTTGTGCTGATTTTTTTAGAGTTACACAAGTTACAGCCTTGACTTGTGTCTGTTTCGACAAGTCATAACTGGGAGTAATGACTGTCAAAGGAAAATATATATATATTTTTACTTTATTTAAGCAGAACATAGTGAGTACACGGCGTACAACAAATGATATTAGTGAGAAGCATATTCTTGATCAGAGAGATTAAAAAACATCCAAGGAAAATACGAAAATTGTAAGGATTTAAGAACATGTTACGCGAAGTGCATTGTGGGAAAAACAGGTGTGAACTGTGAAAACGCCACCAAACGTCATTTCTAAGGTGTTTTGAAATAGTTTTTAGATTCCATTTTAGTCACTACCTTAAAATGTACATAAATTCTAAAATTAAGCCTTGTACATACCATTTTCGCGTAACACAGCCTTGAAGAAGAAAGAGGACAAAACAAAATGGCGGACCCGATTCGAAGCGAAGAATAAAGAGACTGAAAGGTGGAAATTGCGAACTACACATTCTTTACGATTTATCTTCCACCTTGAAATGAAACATTTATATTAAAATGAGAAACTACACACATTTCTTCTTGATTGATAAGGACTTATCAGTGCAAATAAAGATGGAATATATAAATTGATCTCTATCACCACTGGGAACCCACCTACATAGCCTTTTGCAGTGCTTAAAATAATAGAGAAAAATTTATCTACTGCAAAAAGAAAAGAATTACATCAAAATACAACAAACAAAGATATATACACATTTATTGAGTTGATTAAGATGATTTTTATTCAAGTCTATACGTTTTAAATGCGTTTCTTATGAACATCAAATGTTGGCCTGTGACGTCACATTTCATTCGCATAAAAGTGACGCCACCATGGTTGAAAAAATTGGTAACAAAGTTTTTCTGTTTTTTATGCTTCAAACAATAAATCCAACCACTGAAACTAAAACGATCATGAAATTCCCACGGGGGTCACATTTTTTACACAAGGTCTCGCACTACTTGTCAAATCTCCTTGGATTAAATTGGCTGTTCGCTTGAATGAACTTGAAACGGCGCTCATTTACAACAACAAAATAAAACTTATTCTGAAATAAATGGGTTATCTTCATCGCGTGAACATGAACTGATACTATTAGTCTGGACAAAAATTTATTCTATTAAGATTGAAAACAAACAAACATCAAACACCCTTTAAATTATGGCATAAGTTTTGCGGATGCGAAGTAAGCCTATATAAAGTTAGGCCCTTTGAGGAACGCAAAAATCTTTTTGCGTAAGCTTTTCGGATAAAATAGCTTTAAACCGACAACTGCTTCGCTTAAAAGATTGCTACTGTTGAAAACTTCTAGGACAAGTAAATCTGCAATTGCACAAACTGACCCATGAAAGCAATTGTTCGCCGTAAGTGATGCTTGTGCAGTTGCCTTGCGACTGTGCTTTGACCTACTGTTATGAATAAGCAAACACAAAATAATAAACAGAGAAATCCACTTTGAAAAAGTTTATTCGAAAACGCGTAAGTTTATACTTAAAAATTCGCGTTACACTTCCAGCACGGCGGTGGGTCTGTCCACGCGAGTGAAATCGGCCGTGCATGGTAAAATATTCAAGACTACATCTGTCTCAAATCTCAGCGCGTTTTCTAATAATTTTTTAAAGTCAAAAGTAAATGACACATTTCTAAGGACATAAACTAAATTTCCATTTCAAAATGTAATTTCTTTGACCGTCACACGCAAAATCATGCACCTTAAACCCTTTAAAAACTTCACTGACTCGGTTGTGTTTCAGAACAAGGCAAACTCTCCGCCGTGAAGAAAACAAAGCGATGAAGTCCTTTGAAGGCAGCTTTCGTAACTTGAACTTTTCGCTTTCTACCAGTATTCTTTTGAACTTTTTCTTTCCATTTATAGATATTAGATGTTTTTCTCAAGTTTAAAACTACAATACTGTCGAACAATCGTTTTGCTAAATAAACTTAAGCTTTTTAAAGAAACCTCTTTTTCAAAAGCGACGATGGTCATGCAATTTCCCGCCAAGAAAAACGCAGTTGCCCACAAGCACCGCGCGATTTCCAGCCAAGAAAAGATGGCATTCTCCACCCCCGGTCGGGTTGTCTTGGGACTCCCCTCCCCCTCCCCCAGAGTCTGTACGGACGTACGCTGACGTCACAACCAAAATTTTTGGATCGATAGGTTACCAAATTTACTTAGCAATGGAGCTCCGCTGGCGGGCTTTGCCCGCAGGCTCCGCTGTTACTGCCTTTATCTAACTTTCTTTTTTTTTGACGTATTATTTAAGGAGGCTCACAACAGTTTTTTGGGCCTTGGAGTGTATTTTTTCAAATCAAATTTTCACATAGAAGATAAGCTTCGATTTCCTTGATACTATACCACCTTTTCAAAATATGACCAAAGTTTATTTTTTCATTGGTTTCCTAGCAACAGCTGTCACCATAGCAACAGTAATGGACAGCCCCTCATTTTAAGTAATGTCGAATATCTCGAAAACTAGTCAGTCACTTAGTAATTCAAATAGTTCAAGTTTTGGCATAAAGTATCTGACAAGATTTCGAGATATTCGACGTTATTTAAAATGAGGGGCTGTCCATAACCGTTACAATTTAAACTTTATGTAATTGGCTAGCTGTAATCGGAAAGTACGCTGCGCGCGCGGCAATCAAGTGCACTGAAATGGCTTTTTTATAGCTGTTTTCTCCACTGCTTGCAAACTGATGAGTAAAAATATGTCCCCGACGGGCACGTAGATTTTCCCAACCTCGCATTTTGTTATAGATACGATTAATTAGCACTAATTTCAAATCATCCTCGCGCTACGCGCTCGGCCGATTTAAAATTACTCGCCCGATTACTCCCTGAATCGTACTCCACTCAGTCCAATTACCATTACTTATTATTATTATTATTATTATTATTATTGTTATTATTATTGTTATTATTGTCATTATTATTATTATTATTATTACTATTAAAAGTAACCCTTGGACTATTAATAGTTGGTGGAAAGAGAACTTTAATCTCATTCTACTTCAATTTGTTGTTCACTAGCAACGACTAAGCAAAGAGAGACTTGAAAACTGACGAAAAAGAGCTCTCGATTCAATTCAAAAACAAATAGTTTCGCATCTGCTCGTGCATTGGGTGGCAGGGTGGCCGAGTGGTTAGGGTGTTGGACTTCGAGTCCGTGGGTCCCGGGTTCGAATCCCACTCTGAGCACTTCATGGATTTGTTTCTCGGTTGTCCCGAGTTATAAATCCTTCGGATGCGCTTGTATATAGCCAACTGGTTTGCCTCCCGCCAGTAGGGATTTTTTAAAACATGTTATGTTCCATTTACAATATTTGTTTCGTTTGTTTGTTAAATGCTCGGCCCCACTAGCAATTTGCTATTAACACTTGCCGAGGGTAAATAAAGGATATTTGTTTATTTTCTTTTTTTTATTGGGACTCCAAACGTTTATTGACAAGAGATTTTGTAACATGTATGGCTATTAACATCTTGTGGACACTCCATTTTTTAAAAACTATAAATGCTGAACATTTTGTCGTGGACCTTTTCAGTAAGTTATAGATGATATCAAGAAGAAGTAGACAATGCAGGTACTAAAGTCTTTAGGAGTTTAGAGGCCCCTAACTTCGGGACGATTACGCTGTTTTCTGAAGCCTAAAGGCGCTGTTACATTCAGTTAGGCAATATTTATTGCAGCTTGTCTCGCAATTTTGTAGCGATACAAGTTGCAGGAAAAATTGCCCAGTGTGATATACCCTGAAATGAACATGTGTAGCAACTTTTTTGGTGCCGCAACCGTTGCAAGAAGTAGAAATCGGTTCTACTTTTGTTAACAATCCTCGCAACGCTGCAACGTATTTTTCCAGCGTTGCGTAGAAGTGTCACACTAGGCAACGTTGCGTGCAACTTGTCTCGCAACGGCGCAACAAAATTGCTTAGTGTAACAGCGTCCTAAAGTGACTAACATTATTACTACTACGGAGGGAAGCTACTCCTTTCTATCTTAGCTAAATCAACGGTAGTTAGAGCTAAAGTAGAGAAGTTAACCATTTGAATATCTACACTTGCGGGATTGATATTCCCGGCAGTAAACCAAGAGATGATTTTTTGTTTAGAAAAGCACGAAAATCCCGCATTTGCACCACGTACAATACAAAGTTAACAGCCGGGTTTGAAAATACTATTACAGAGCTTGCAAAGCGAATGGTGTAATCGGTTTCAAAATCGATAATTGCCTTAGTTAAATGATGGTAGATTACTTGAGAGAAATAAAATATATATGGAATGATAAATGCAAACGTCAGAGCAATGATGATACAAGTGCTGCGGACTATGGCGGCTCTAAACCTCAATTTGATACCGTTATCTCCCTGAACGCCGATGGCCTTTCTCCTTTTAGTCACCGCCCATACAGTTAGAATAAGCGATATATTGATTCTAATTATTGCGATCATCGGCACGATGTATTGGACGATCGTGTAACCTAAGAACATAACTCTAAAGGGCAAGGAGAGATTATCAAACCTGCAGACCACGGTGTAATGAGTTTCGTTAAAATTGTACCTTACACCTTTATAGGTTGCGGCGGGAAGAAGCACAATAGTCGCTCCTTCTAACCATGCAAACAGCACCATCTTTTTCACAGTAGAGTGGCTAAATGATTGTGGTACTCTACGACACGAGAAGAACTTTTCGATGCTTATAACTAGCAAGTTGTTCATAGTAACGGAAGGGAATAAAATTATCCAATAACGTGCTATTTTACAACCCCAACCTGTTTGGAATGAGTCGAAATACAACTCAACACAAGGAAGTGTAACTGAAATGACAGACGACAGAACGTCAGAAATAGCTAAACTCTTAATGTAAACCGCAAAGTTCTTCTCAAAGGAACACGTCTTTAGAAACGTTTTGGCATTTTTCTTTGTCTTCAAGAAGCATAGTACAAGAATATTTCCCACAAATCCTGAAATTCCTACTGTAGCCATTGACAGGAACAGAATGAGGCTTAAGTGGGTTGTATTGGTAGATCTTACTTTGAAGTGCTGTTCTATTGACAGGCGTAAAGAAGTTGTCAGCGGTAAGGGTAGAGTTCAAATTTGCTCCTTGCATGTTTGATGTGACGTTAGCGATCTGTGAAGAAAATGACACCAGAGCGGTTTTCAACGGAGCGTCGTAAAACTAAACTCAAAAGATCCCCTTTCATTTGAGTGTAGAAAGTAATTGGCCCGATTTATACTAGAGACGGATCATCCGTCTGGGACGAACTTGGGCAAAGAACGGTAGTTCGTCTTATAATTCGTCTGTGTATAATAATTCGTCTGGACGGATGATCCGTCTGTCTGTATAAATACGGGCAGAAGGCGAACTACTCAAAAATCAGGATCTCGTTACCTAAAACCAGCGGTCGTCTTGCAGTAAAATACAAACTCAAGATGGCGACCTCAGACGATTTGACTTGTACCCATGCCTTTTCGTCACGCCTAGACGAATTATCCGCCTAGTGTAAATACGGGACGAACTACGAGACGCAACGATAGTTCGTATCAAAGTTCGTCCCGTAATTATACTAGATAGATGATTCGTCTCTGGTATAAATCGGGCCATTCTTTACACAGCTTAATTAGGATTTTTTGGTTTGGTTGTACTTTGAGTTAAGATGCTCTGTGATTGGTTAAAAACTTCGTAAGACACTCTTAACCACTTAGGAGTAATCTGTTGTGATTAGCCGAGGCAATCACTTTGGTTTTGGTTTGATGACACTCAATTTAAAACCGCTCTTCTACGCTTGGCGAGTATCATAACAAAGAAAACAGCCCAATATACTACTCAAAACGAAAAGAATAAAAGACTGAAGTATTAAAAGAACAGTATTCCTTCAAAATATCGAAACTTCGCTTTCCTCACAGAGCAAGAAGTTTGGGAATAAAGTGCAGGGTAAAAATGAAGATGGAAGCTAAGTGGATTGCTGTCAGGGGAATTTGATCTCGTGACCATGCCCAGAAACCAAAATTGTGACTCAGCTAAAGCCATCATTTTGTCCTTCAAGTTTGTATTTCTGCGCTTTCATCACTTTTGGCGATTATTTTAAAACAAATTTAATTAACGCCGATTTTAGTTATAATCAATTTCAATGTCTCAAATGTTGCTCTTTTTATTGATTTGGCCTTTTTAGGCTTTTTGTAACGACAACTCACTCTAACGATGTTGACGGGATTGAAAAATAAGAGGTAAACACGACAACGAAAATTAAGTCATCACGGATAAAAGTCAGCTCAACATACCTTATTGATGAATATCTTTTTTCCTGGGTAAAGCGGAGGCTTTTGAAGTTTTAACTTTGACACCTTTAACGAAACAAAGTATCCTTTAGCCGAGAATCTTGTGCATTGCTGGTCTTTCTAAAGGCCGTGAAAGTACGTACCTTAATCGGTATAAGTTAAGGTGAAGACTTAACACTTAAATCCATTTTGATAAAATTTTAACAAGTCTTTGCTTCCATCACTTGACATCTGCTCATGTAAGTTCTTGGAAGCTATGGCTTTCAGCTGTCACAGCCCGTTTATGCCATACACGAGCAGGTGTACGTGTTCGAGTTCTTTGATTTCACCACTTTTTCTGTCAAGCTTTCTGGTAACGTTTCAGTTAAGTAGACTTCACACAATTTCATTATTGTGCGATCGAAATAAGTTACGCCGAATTGTTTTCAGTGTAACATTTTTTGTCCTCTTGTTGGCTTAAGTGTCGTTTTTCAGCAATGAACAGAGAAAATATCACAAAATATTTTGTATTAAGTTGATACCGTTGAGTCCGGAATTTGAAACACGTGAATATTAGGTCAAAATATTAGCTCGAAATTTACTCACTGCTAACATATATTTAAAATTGAGCGGATATTATCTTAACAGGGAGCCCTCTTTTACCCGCAGTTTTTCCTTTCTAACAAGAGAAAAAGCAATGTTGGAGCCATTTTTCAAAGAGCTACATTTAAAATTTTCTCCTTTGGTTCCTTTTGATTTGATTACTTACTGATTTTTGAGATGAGAATATTAACACCACATACAGCGAAGAACGAGAACGACACAATAGTTGGGAGGAGCCAACAAAAGCGATTTTTAAGTAGGACTGTATCATTTATTTTTGAAATACAGAAAAGTCCATTTTGAATTTGACACTAGAAACAAATGATTATAACATTCACGACACAAACGAAGAAGTTTCGATAGACTTCGGTCGAAAGTAGAACTGTACAAGATCTTTACGAATACGATATAGAACTTGAAGGAGACATCAGAAATCGAAAAAAAGTGAAATTTACTGAGATCAGCAAATAAGATTAAAAAGGTTGCCGGCGTCGTGTAGTGGGGTATTAAATTTGTCTGGTTTAAAGGGGTACAGTGCAACAAATTGAATGAGAAAGTGGTATAGTTAACTTTCTAAGGGACCACGTTTCTAGTTTTCTTTTATCCTGCTTGTACTGAAAGGCATCTAATATAAAAGGCGGGAGTGCTTAACGTGTTTAGGGTACATGAACTTTAAGAAACATATATTCTCTGGGAAGCAATTTAGTCGTTTTCATTGCCACTAAAATAAGCGGAAAAGGTAGCAAAAATGGACGAAAAGATTGATAAGGATCCAAAAAATAAAATAATATAAAATAAACCAGTGCTGGTCGCAGCAAGATGAGAGCTTTCTAACTAATGCTGGCTTCCAGCCGGAAAGTAACGGCAAGGCTTCCGCACAGCCAAACTCTAACAGTGCTGTAACCCTGTTTGTGTATAAGAAAGAGTATAAAGTAGACGAGTTCATAATTAAACCTGAAGCTATACGGAAATGCATTTAATTAAAAAAAGTTATGTTTTATATCTCACTCAGCGCGCAGTTGGGTCATATAGTGCGCACATGCTGCAATTTGATTGGTGTTAACCCTGCAGACAGGCATACTGAGAACGGAAGAGTAAGCCGTGAACGACCGAAACAGATTAAGATTTGCGCTTATCCCGCTGGTTGAAATTAATTTTTTTTACATTAAAATCACCTAAAAATCGTTTCTCGTGTTTTAATATCCATTATCAACGAGGATGTGGATGAATTTTAAGTCGTCTATCTTATACGTAAAGAAAGATGAATTTTTCTTAATTATATCGTTTTCAACTTAGTCGTACAAAACAACTAGAGAGGTTGGGTTTTTTTAGGTTTACATCGCGACGCTTTGGCTCGTTTAGCTACATCGAATGTACCTCGTGTTCTGAGTTTGAGGCTGATTGAATTACAGCATACGCGTATACTTGTCACTGCCAAAATTCAAGTGAACGTTACACCCCAATCATATTCGGTGGAGCACAAGTTGCCTATATACAGTCATTATCAAGACAGACCAAAGACAGGAACTAAAAAAACTCTCAATAACGAATTTACTATACAATAAAAATGGATCTTGCTGTCCACAATTCGTCGGTTAAGAAGAGGTTGCCTCTAATTAGAAGCAAAAGAGAATGACTGAAAGAAGGCAAAATTTTTCATTTCAGTGCTAATCCAATCCATGTCTTCCATTTTCCATTCCACGAGGTCTCGAGTTCTTGATGGCTGAACCTCACTTAACACATTTCCAACAGCTTTTAAATACTTATCGTCACACTCGACGTCCAAGAAAGTGCAAATCTTTCTTAATGCATCCTTTGGTTTCAACATCAGATCTTGACTGAAGATGTCTAAGACTGAGTTGCCATAAATCTTGCGAAGCTCTTCATTAGTGTGGACTAATGCAAAGAAGGTCTTTATCGCAGCTTTGACTGCTTTGGTGTCGTTAATCTAAAAATACAATAAAACTGAAATTAATAATCGATGTCTTGTATAAAGATGTTAAAAATGCTCAGTTGTTAGGTTATTTTCTCAACCGCCAGTAATGAATCTTTTTTGCATTGTCCTACTGTCACATATGCCAGTCACAAATGCACTAGAGAAATACATCTAAGGCCGAGACTGCGTGGAATTTGAAAAAGAAAATTCACAACCAAGGTCCCAAAATTGATTTTCAAGTTTAGCTTATCTCTTGACCTCTAAGAGGGAATGTCGCCATTCTTTTTCTTACAATTCCCCTTAGTGTTAAAGGAACGTATCCACTATAATCTTTAAATGGAAAGAATAGACAAATAAAAAAATAAATATGCATTACATAAGCAGATTAGTGTGTACCTTTGTCTCCAAAGAGTGCAAGAAGACGCAAATTGGAATATATTTTTGGAAATATCTCAACAGGAAATTGAAAACGTACCACACCACAGTAAAGTAAAACTATACTCAGTGGGACCATTTTTACTAGTCATGAAGTCTTACGGATTTCATCGACATAGAAACTGCCGATTTGCCCAGAAATGACCTCCAATTTTAACTGTAGTAAATGGATAGCTCCACGGTATTTTGTACCTCTCCAGCGTTAGCATCATAAGGCGCCTTCATTTGACAAACTAAACTTGGGACGGTTTGCAAACCTGTGACTTAATTTAGTTAATTTATACAACTTATATTGCGCAAATATTATCCAAGGGTTTTTAAATGGGCATTACAATAATTTAACTAAAAATACCATTAGAACTTACAGGGCATCAACTATAAAAAAAAATAGTAAAAATAATAATAATAATAAAGAATTGAAAATTTACGAGGTAAACTAGCAACAGAATTATTTCCGTATTTTGGATAGCTAAAATCCTGAATTCAAGATTTTGGATTGCCAAAATCCTGAATTCAAGATTTTTTTCCTAACCCTAACCCTAACCCCCACCCTAACCCTAACCCTAACCCTAACTCTGCAAAAATAACTCTAGAAATAGCCGTCCCGAAAATTACTAAGACTAAACCATAAAACTGTATATATTAAAGTTATGCTAAAATGTGATCATTTCACACACAAAAAAGCGACTCAACAGAACTTATCTGTGATGGTTTTCTTCTTCAGTTTTTCATCATCCTCGGAGACCCAGGGGCAGCTAGTCGGGACGACGGGATTTTCATGGGCGAAAGTTTACAACAAGAGCGGGAGAGCCCCTGGGCACTTACTCTTACCGAACGAGTTCCAGAAGCGTTTGAAATCCCGCCTTCTGATTGGCCAGAAAAATATTTTTCTGGCCAATCAGCGAAGAGGAACAGCCGGGCGACTCTCATGTCTTCTTACACGAGGTTGTTTTCCTCATCGAACGCCGTAGTAGCATTGCCCGTTCAACGGGAACATTTTTGAGGAGAGCTTCAGAAAAAAAGAAATAAATAATACATAAACGAAGTCGAGGAAATCGCAAACTATAACGTGGCCGCAAGAAAACAAACACTCACCGGGATTTTTCACGGCGGACTTATCGAAGGTATCGTAAACTGTTAGAGCTAGCGACTTCCCCTTTCTCAAGTGTTGCATGAGGCTAATAGCTACTCGAGTAAACGATGTTACTAATTATTTCTCCTTGCTCGTTGAACTACGTCTGAAACTTTCCACAGGAATCTCCGATGCACGGGCCACCCAACTACGTCGCTAGAGCGTGGGAACCACAGTTAACCAAAGCGTAATATGAGTGCTTGTATGGAACTGAAATTCGATCGAAAATAATCGGCGGTTTTCCGCTGAAAATGCATTAAAATGGAAATACAGTTTGAAAAAAATTACCTGCTATGTGTTTGCTGCGTTTTTATTGCTTTTCTGAACTTCTGGAGGCCGATCTGGGCGATTTTCTGCTTAACGGTCGATGCAACGTCACGTCATATACTAGAGAGAACTAGTTCTCTCTAGTACGTGAGATGACACGCTCGATCAACATAGTTGCGTGGCCCGTGCATCAGAGATGGAAAGTTTCAGACGAAGATCAACGAAGAAGGAGAAATAATTAGTTACATTGGAGAAGGGGGAAGTCGCTAGCTCTAAAAATTTGCGATACCTTCGATAAGTCCGCCGTGAAAAATTCCCTGTGAGTGTTTGTTTTCTCGCGGCCACGTTATAGTTTGCGATTTCCTCGACTTCGTTTATTTATTATTAATTTTTTTTCTGAAGCTCTCCTCAAAAATGTTCCCGTTGAACGGGCCACGCTGCTACGGCGTTCGATGAAGAAACCAACCTCGTGTAAGAAGACATGAGAGTCGCCCGGCTGTTCCTCTTCGCTGATTGGCTAGAAAAATATTTTTCTGGCCAATCAGAAGGCGGGATTTCAAACGCTTCTGGAACTCGTTCGGTAAGAGTAAGTGCCCAGGGGCTCTCCCGCTCTTGCTGTAAACTTTTGCCCATGAAAATCCCGTCGTCCCGACTGGCTGCCCCTGGGTCTCCGAGGATGGTTTTTCATTAGTGGATGTAAAAAAAGTTTAATTTGCAGTAGTCAAAGTCATTACTAAAATTTACCCATTTTATTTCTTGAAAGGGGTAAATAGACAATTTTAGGGGAATATTTCCCCTCAGATCAGGGATCAGGCGGTGGTACCTTTATGGCGGAGTCAAAACGTCCCTTCGCAACGGAAGCAATGCTGTCAAAGGGATTTGTGATAATATGAATAAACTTGACCGGGATGCCAACGACCGTTTGGATTTCCTCGAGTATTGAAAAATTTCCATGCTTTTGGTGTAGTTTCTGTGATGTCACAAACCCACTTGAATCTCCAATAACCTGCAAATTCAGCGAAGGAGTTTATGTTAATTGTTCGGTTTTGGAACCTTTTAACGTTGTATTATGTAAAAATGGCGAAATTTCAGCAAGGAGGTACAAAAAATAAATGAGTAATGAGCTTTGTAATTAACTTTGTCTCGGCTGTTTGTTGATCAAGATGAGCCATATGTGATAGACTAATTTGCAAAAGTGATTATGCATTTCAGTCAAACAAACAAACAAATAAACAAACAAACAACCATCAAACAAACTAGCAAACAAACATTTCCTTTCGAATTTATTTCAACCCTTGAAGTGTAATGCAACCAGAGTTATTCTTTGAGTAAAACTAAGTTCACGCTAAAAAAATTCATTGAATGAATACGCACGTATTGAAGTGAATGAATATGGACGGATTAAAAACATTTTGGTAAATTAAATTGAATAAATAATTAAGGACGACTAAAACTGCAAATATATAAGAATTCAATTGAATGGATATTTTGCTAAATTAAATTGAATAAATTTTGGAGGATTGAATTGAATGAATATAGAAATACGAAATAAATATAAGGATTAAATTAAAGGAATATGGTGATATTGAATATTGCTACATTTGGGTTGCCATACTGCGCCTTGCTTAATAAAAATTGCCAAAACAGTAACTTTTGCTCGTTTGAATAAGGCACGGTACATGTAAATTAGGCCTTAAAATGAGATCCTTACCACCCCGCTTTTTTCCCCGATATTTTACAAAACGATGTTTACTTTTACTAAACCTTAAGTTTTCCATTGGTGGTTCCTTGCCATGCGTCAGGAACAAAATTGTAATATATGCCATCGCCTTTGAAAGTCCACAGCCAGAACTGACTCGGTTTGCTTGCTTGGTTTCTAAACAGAGCTTGAAAAGTGGAAAGATACTGCAAATGGAAAAAAAGCATATATTTCTGCTGACCAAGTTGTTGCAGGTGCTCGTCCTGAAACATTTTCCAGTTTCCAAGAACGTCATATTGCTGAGGAATGAGTATTTCGGGATGTGCATCCAATATGGCGCCTGTCAGGCTGTCAATAGGCTGTGAGTATCCAAGAAACATGATTAACGTCTTAACCTCGTCATGTAATTTATTAAGCCTTGTAAGACCTTCAGGAAGTCTTTTCGGAGGACAGGATCCGTCGTGGACTGAATAAAGAGAGCAAAATATGAGCTACCTTAAATTTGGCAACTTTTCACGAAGACCACCTGTTAGCCCTTCTGAAATTTTAAGGCAGAATAGCTATCTGGCAATACGTTTGGAAAAAGCACCTCAAAACAAACCACCACCACACTGATATCTAACGCTTGCTCGTGGAATAATTATTAAGCTCCTCGCCCGTCTTTCATGGATGGGAATCTCAACTTTAAAGTACTTTACATACAGCTTTAAAAACAAAAACACTTGAATGCTAAAACCACAGAAATACAACATACTGTGCAGTGAGCGAAAAAACGGTAGTGTGACTTCCCCCTTTTGCAAGATGCTTTTCCAATGTAAATTCCTTTTTGCCATCAAAACCAATGTTGTTAGTCCAAGGACAAGAAAAACGCGTTTTACTGTGTACAAGCGAATCCTCATGATTGATAGTCCCCTGCAAAAAAGAAAAGAAAAAAAAACTGATGAAATCGTCAACAGTGATTAGCGAAAAAAAAGATGGTTCCAACATCGCTTTCTGCATTTTTAAATGCGGAAAGTAATTAAAACTGCTTCACCTTGAAAAGGCACCAAAGCTGTATATTGAGCAGATTGATTTTACATGGAAACTCCGGGTGTGATTTTGAGAATGAAGAAAAAACCTGAACTGAATAATCTCAATGAAAATCCAGAATACGAATATTGTTTGTTTTCAACCGTGTCTGCTAACTGAGAGGTAGAACACAATAAAAACACAGTAGCAAATTAATGTATCTCGTATTTAACATTAGCTTGCTGTATAAGAAGCAAAATTCTACCTACCACCTTGCATTACTCAAAGAATTAAGAATCGATTGAGCAGTTCAATGCGTAATTGTATGCGGTGATGGTTTTACGACAACAGTTTGCGCTATTTAATGCAAGGGAAAAATTGTTTCCAGGCAACTCTAAAGATCTCTGAAACATTCAATCGAAAAGTGGTTTTCTCTTTCTTTCCCACCTTCGTATGCCGATTGATTTTTAAATCACAGCTCTTACTTTTTTATACCAGCGAGTGATTTTTCGCCCCAAAATCAAAAATTATCTTTTTCTTGCGTTTGAATGTTCAGGTAAAATTTCGATATTTGTAATTATTGACTACTGGGAATATTAAAAGATAAAATTTTACTTTTGTGTTGATCGATCATCCCTCTTCATCATTCCTTCTTATATTTATAAATACAGTAGACGTAGTTCAACACCACTCCTTGTGATATTCCGAAGTTTTGAAAGATTTCTTTAACTCAAATAGAGCGCTACATAAAAGAGAAAAATGGCCTTCACTTTTTTCTATTTAAACGACCAATACCCGTGAAATGAGCCTACTAAAACCGGACCGGTATAATTGCGCGTTGACTCATTATTAAGTTATTTTTCATCACCTCGTTTTACTCCAACAAAGCAGTTTTCAATTGAGCGTCAAAAGTAATTTGCAGTTGCTATGGTTTTTGAATTATTACTCCGTGTGATTGGATAAAGCAACTCAGGTCATTTTCTGAACCAAAAAGAAATTAACCCAAAACCAATTGTGACAGGCGCAAGCATCTTCCTTTGCGATCGCATTGTAAACATGTCATTGGTTCATTGCTTTTTTCTCGTCTGTTGGTTCATTGGTTGTTTGCGTACGTTGTGATTGATGGGAGTAATTAAGAGCGGATATCTGCAACTAGCGAGAATCAGGGCGTCAGTCGTGAAATTTCGAATTTCTTTTTATTTTGTCCAAGAAGCCTCTATTGTGAAGTATTATCAAAAATAACATTAACAGTTTCAACAGCTTTTTATTTTTTTAGAAATCGGGCGTTAGAAGAAAACTAGTTTCAGGTATTTAAAGAAATAGCAAATTTCACCAAATTCCACACTACAGAAACCCAATTGGTACGTGGATTTTGGACATGAAATAACAACAGGTTTGAAGAAAAACCTTTGTAAATTACTGCGTTAAAATATTTCTGGCGGCACTGAAAAATTACCCCGTCAAGAGACCAAAATGTGAAGGGTAGTTTGACACGAATCGCCGACTGAATTTATGTCACAAACCGCCGACTGCCTACGCAAAGCAAACGAAAGCCGTTTTCACTGACAGAAATGCCGGAGAAACCTTCGCAAAACTACATAAGGGGCTTGCAGAATAATTTTACATAGTATTTGCTGAAGTTAAGTGCTGTTTTTGAACTACGATCAACACAAACACCGCTTGTTTTAGTACACGGTTCGGTCGATCGAAACCGCAACATATGCATGATATTAATCTTACCGTGTTTTTAAAATTCTCCATTATCTGTCTGATTAAAATAATCCTCTACTGCATTGTTGTGATTGGTACTGTAATAGCTGTAGCTTGCTGGACATATGATAGCGTTGTTTTCCCGAAATTTGTCATCACTTAGCCGCAAACAAACTGACAAAAGTAACATTCTGGAACAGTACCAGACAGTGACGCATGACATGGGCAAAGTCAATAGATGTAATCGCATATTATGGGTACGTAATATATAGATTAAGCCAAGCCTAAAAGCGGAGCCCCTCTTTTGTTTTGTTTGTTTGTTTTTGCTGGCAGTTATTAATTTGTGAAAATACTCTCATTCAAGTCGATAAACTCTCATTCATTCTCATTCATTCTCATTCAAGCCGAACCTGGGTCGTCGGCATAAGAAGCCGGATAATAGTCCACTTGACCATGGGCGTTTATTTATAACTTCTAAGTTAATTTTAATACTTATTTCTTTCTTCGTGACAAGCTCCCTATCAGCATAAAAATGCTGGTGTTTGTCCTGGCAAAATGTGTTCGGAACGCCGTAAAAACCATGGTTGTGGACAGAAAAAACCAAAAAGCACTAGGTCTGCTATTTTTGGCGTCGAAACCGCTGCAAAATGCTGCGAACTCAAGCGGTGTGCCGACCGAGTTCGAACAGAACCGAGAAGGCAAATTTGAACTTTATCGCCTAATTTTTTTCGCCTAAATTGAACTTTTCCCCTTCCACCAAAAAGACAACTGAGTATTCTTTTGAACTTTTTTTTCCATTAACAAATTTATTTTTGACTTTTGCTGTCTTTGCTTGTTTTGCTACAACGCGGGTCAACATGCGATTTCGCGCCAAAAACACATGGGATTCAGCACAGGGTTATATCCAGTGTATGAAGTGTATTGGCAACCCTGTGGTGTGGACGGACGGACGGACGTACGTACGTACGGACGGACGATCACGTGACTATTACGTCATTACCAAAATTTCTTGGCTTGATAGGTTACCAAATTTCCTTAGCAATGGAGCTCCGCTGACGCGCTAGCGCGCTGGCTCCGCTATTACTATTTTTAGGTGTCAGCATAAAGTTATACAGAAATACTTTTAAAATGGAAAAAAGCTTTCATGCATTGATATCGCGTCGCTCAAAATGTCTACAGTCGCCTCGTGTATTGTAAAATCCTTATCAGGGACGACATTGCAGTCGGACAGTGAATCCCAGCTATTACTCTCTCGCGCAGGTAGGAGGTTTACCGTTAGGCATTACAAATCCTACAACGCTGTTTTTGTTTTTTATTTGGCCATTTTCTAAAATTAAATCGGCGTATTTATTTCATGCATTTTTGAGACAGAAGAGTCTCACTTAAAAAATAACAGTGTGCCTACGACATCGGTATTTGTTTGGGACTAGGTGGCGCTGCAATAACTCGCGGTGTTCGATCCCCACAAAAGTGGCTGCCCACAAGGGAAAATGCTCAGCCCCAGAGGCTCAATATGGATCAAAAAGGGCGTATTCAGCCCATGTTATGAGGGCCATGAATATGCTTGTACAAGAATGCTCGCGTATTTGTTTAAATGTTTTTTTTTTTTTAAAAAGGATTCTTTATCTGCGTGATCAGTGTCCGTTAAAGTTCAACACCTTAGGCTGCGGGCACTCTCTTTTTCCGCTCAGGGATAGTTGTAGCCTGTTCCAGGCGTTCAGATAGTGGAGTGCGAGCGAAAAATAAAGCGAGCGAAAGAGCGGGAAATCTGAACACCTGGAACAGGCTAGGATAGTCGAGGAAGACAAACAAGGGAGCCGGCGCCTCTGGTGTTGAAACGTGACGCCAACCTCGTTCCGTTTTTCTTTTATTTGGATAAAAAAGGGAAAAAGTCCTGGGAACGAGGTTGACGTGACGCGCGTGTGGAGCCCGTGCGAAAATCGCCGACCGCCGCAAGCAATTTTTACATGCACTCGCGTGTTGTTTTGGCTGGACTAGTTCTTAGTGGAAAGAGTAGACCGAGCAGTCTCTCTTTCCGCTCAGGGATAGTCAAGAGAAACGAACTGAAGGGAGAGAGTGAGCACAAAAATCACCTGCACAAACATGGCGTTGAAATGTGACGCGCGTGTCAAGCCGCCTAGTATTGAGCCGGCTCTAGTACACTAGCGTGTAGCATATATATATTTATAGTACGACACTAAATTTTGGCGTGCTGTCATCGGTCGAAATCGATCACGTGAAGTGATAGTGTCTTTCCTCAGCGGGCTCCTATCAGAGCATAGTGCTCGTTTTGGGCAATTTGCGCTCAAAATTTAGCGTTGTACAATAAAAACAATAGCGTCCTCGGTTCTAGTTCTTCTGAGTTCCCTCGGAAGTTTAATGTTCAGACTTCATATAAGCCCTCGAACTACGTTCTCGGCTAATATTTGTTTTGAATATCAAATTTCCTCGGGCAACCTATTACGCGGTAGTGCCTTCGACAGAAGAACTCCGATTGTTTTTAAAAATAGCGGCTCCACTTGCGAGTCACATTTGAACGCCGGAGGCGATTTCGCGCTCGTCAGCTCGCTTGTTCGTTTTTCTCGACTGACAAGACTATCCCTGAGCGAAAAGAGAGACTGCTCGTAGTCTTAGGTGTTGAAATTTAACGGCTACTGATCACGCAAATAGAGAATCTTTTTTTTTCCGAAATGGTTTTTATCCAGGAAATAATTCATGGAAATGAGAAAATCGCAAGAACATAATAACTGACCCTATTCACAATGTCTACGGAGGGGTAGCTAGTGGAATTTCACAAGGCCAAAACTATTTTAACGAAACCCCCAGCACCCGACTTTAATTAACATTTTTTTCTCAAAAAGACTTCTTCAACGCATAAGACGGGGTCTTCACGAGAGCACACAAGGAGTGAGAGGTTGGCTGGGGAATGACAGCATTTTTTTGCGGTTCGCGCTCGTGCACTCATGAATCTAAAATACTAAATTAATATACAGTTTTGAACTGACCCCAAAAAACATGTTTTACTTATTATTAAATATATTAAATGCGGCTTGCATTTTTTGGGCACGAGGCTAATAAACCATGTAAGATTTGGGAACGGTGGGGCACAGTTTTTCTGTTTTTGTTCCTGCTTTTTTTAGATCACGGCAGTAACGGTTTTCTATTAGTAAAGTATGTTTGAGCAGCGGTTTTCTGTGTCAACTTTGTCGAAAATACAACAAATCCACAGAAGTATGCCCTTGATAAGCCTCTCCCTCATCCTCTCCCCCACGAAGATGAAAGAGCCCCAGAGTAACCGCATAAACAAATTGCGGATAATTTATTATCAACGAAAATCATTTATACAAATAAATATGCGAGCATACTTGTGCAAGTATATTTGTCGCGCTCGCAGCGTGGGTTGAATGCGCCTTTTTTAATCCACATTGAGCCTTTGGGGCTGAGGATGTTCCCTTGCGGGCAGCCACCATGGCCACTTCTGCGGGGATCGAACACCGCGAGTTACTGCATCGCGGCCTAGTCCCAAACAAAAACCTATGTCGTGGGCACACTGTTATTTTTAAGTGAGACCCCTTCTGTCTCAAAAATGCCTGAAATAAAAATGTTGATTTATTATTATAGTTTTTTAAAATGTCCATATCGCTCTCTTGGATTTGCAATATCTAAAAGGAAACCTCCTACCTGCTCGAGTAAGTAATAGCTTAGATTCACTGTCCAGTGCAATGTCAACTCGTTGCCGATTTTACAATATATACACGAGGTGATTTTAGACGTTTTTGCTGCTACACTTGCCGATTGCAACACATTCAGCATTCGCCAGGTTAAATGAACTGGGACCACAGGGTCCACCAACGAGGACGTTCTGACGAGGACTATCATCGTGATGCTTGAATAGCCACAAGATGCCACGCAAAGAAATGTCAAAAAAAAAACAACAACAACAACAACAACAACGACACGATATCAAGGCATGAAAACCTTTTCTGTTTCAAAACGTGGATTGAAAAACTAGTATTTCTAGAACTTATACGCTTATACCTCAAAAAGCTAACACCTAAAAATGCGATTAGATCGATTGACCTTTGTCCATGTCATGCGTCACGCAATCTTGTTCTTGCAACACTGGTACTGTTCCGGAATGTTGGTTTGTCAATTTGTTTGCGCTAAGTGATGACAAATTTCGGGTAAACAACGTTCTCACATGTCCAGCAAGCTACAGCTAGTACACTACCAATCACAACAATGCAGCAGAGGATTATTTTAATCAGACAGGTGATGGAGAATTTTAAGAACACGGTAAGATTAATGTTATGCACCTGTTGCAGTTTCGATCGACCTAACCGTGTACTAAAACAAGGGGTGCGTGTGTTGATCGTAGTTCAAAAACAGCACTTAACTTCAGCAGACACTATATAATATGATTTTGAAACCCCTTAAGTAATTTTGCGAAGGTTTTTGCCGGCATTTCTCTCAATAAAAACGGTTACCGTTTGCTTTGCGTAGGCAGTCAGCGGTTTGTGTCGTAAATTCAGTCGGCGATTCGTGTCAAACTACCCTTCACATTTTGGTCTCTCGACGGGGTAACTTTTCAGTGCCGCCAGAAATATTTTAACACAGTAATTAACACGGGTTTTTCTTCAAATCTGTTGTTATTTCATGTCCAAAATCTACGTGCCAATTGGGTTTCTGTAGTGTGGAAGTTGGGTGAAATTTGCTATTTTTTTAAAATACCTGAAACTAGTTTTCTCCTAACGGCCGAAACATTCTTACTTCAACAGCTTATCCAAAGAAAACTACTGTGTTATAAAGAAATTAAGTGTGTTTATATTATGTTCGTGTTTCATCAACAGACGACACCGCGTTTTAACGTACGAGCGAGATAAAAATGTGTAATTTTTCGCCAATTTCACTATTCAAAGGTGGCCGATATGCCGTATTTTCAAACTTTGCCCGATTTCGGAATAAACAAAAAGCTGTTGAAACTTTTAATGTTATTTTTCAAAATATTTAACTATAGAGGTTACTTGGGCAAAATATAAAGGAATTCGAAATTTCACGACTGACGCCCAATTCTCGATAATTTCAGACATCGGCTCTTAATTACTTTAGCTTTGATTTTACGACACTTATTTTATATCAGCTATTACTTAAATAAATCACTTAAAGCTGCTATTACTTAGTTCAATTTCAAAATTATATATTAAATTAAAATTTTAAAATTGCTCAGTCAAACACTCCCCTGGGAGAGTTTTTAGGAGGCAATGAAAAAAACAAGCCCTCTAAGGCGTCCATCATTATTTGAGATTATTCATGCAATGTTTTTGAGTGCCATGTTATGAAATGTACCTCAAGTGACTTTCCTCTGCAGTTTATACTTCACCGATCATGATACTTGATGCCCCGTATGATCACTTGAGGAAGAAAATGTTGTGAAACAAAGTTCTTATATTTCCGACAATTAAATGAGCACGAAATAAGATACCCATCCCCCCCCCCAGAAATGGGCATCTTTTCAATTTTTTAGGATTTCTTTAATTCCCAAGGACTTTGACCAAATGTTTTTCCAGTTTCGTCTAAACTGCAACATTATTCAAGTCTTCTGATTGATTTTGATTCTTAATAACGTTTAGTGAAGGGGAATCTCTCGCGGGACAACGTTAGTTTTATTTAGCGCTTGTTTCTCAGCATTTGGCGATAAAAACAAAACGACAAATATCGCTACGTATTATCCAAAAGTTTGGCACCCTTCTGGTGAGAATAAAGCTATCGTAATGTAGTTCTTCGGTTCTCGTTTTTTGTGGCCACTCGCTTCTTTTGTTTGAATCTAACTTTGTTTATGTTTGCTATGAGATTTTGTTGATTCGCAACGTATGTCACTCTTTCTTAATCATTTGCCTTTTATACATATACTGTATCTTCCCAACAACCATTCAATAATAAGTTGCGGAATTTTAGGTCAGCAGTGCGACACAATTTTTCTCATATCCAGATGGGTTTTTCAGCTTCGCGGCAAATTAGTTTCTTCGTGAATATCAGAAAGCTTTCTGTTCCCCATTTTCAAGTAAAGATTTCCACCGTTACAAGTCATTTTCAAGTCACGTAACAAAAATTTCGGGTGAATAAGTTCATAAAATTACTAATAATAACGATAACAAACTACTCGCCAAGTTTCAGGAAGAATGGACAAATGTTTCACCTTCAAATAAAAATATGTCAAATTACCAGCCTGGTCAAGCCTTAACATACTTGAGTCACTCTATCTTTGCCAGATAAACATTTCTTCTTTTTTTTTGTTTCCGTTTCCTTGCATTTGAGAGTGGGTTTCAAAACTTTGCAAAAACATTATTGTCCCTTGTTCTTTTGTGCCAGGATTTCTAATTATCCAGTGTTTAGAATTAATATTAGAATTTCACAGATTTCAGTAGCAGTTTGCAATCTTGTATTTATGAGTCGAGGGTAGCGTTCTTCGCTTGAGATTTTAACGGCATTAGTATTACATTCAACCATATATTATTGAAATATATTTCAACCAGGAATATTAGAAATATAATAAAAATAGAATAATAGCAAAGAAGAATACGTTTTCTCTTGTGAGTTTTAACTTTCCCTACATCTGCTTACGGCTAACGTCGTCACCCTTTGCTTCTTGTGACAATGTGTCTGAGACGGATTCCGCTCAACGTTGGAGCAATAAGTGCAAAATATATTTACTAAAAAACTACTCATAGCACAGTAACATTTTAAATGCTATTTGAAACATCTCACTCCAGTTCACTTACCCAAGTGACCCCGTTATGAAATTCTCAAGCATTCTCAAGAAAATTAATCTCAAATCTCGTAAAAGTATGCTAAGACCGGGCGCCATTTTGTTTTGAACTGACATGAAGCGTCTTTTTAATTGAAGTATGGATAACTTCAAATCCAATTTTCTCTCGCGGGGTCAGCTTGGGAGCAAAAGTAACGATAAGTTCTTCTTATCTGTTTTCAAAATGTGACAGTGCTGCAAGTATTTTTTTGGTAACTTAATTTTTGCACTTACTGCTCGAACGTTGAGCGGAAATCGTCTTAATCCCTCAGTTTTCTGAGCACTCGATTCTACTGTTTAAGAGGAAAAACCATCATACTATTTCTGTTTTGCAACGGGCTGGTTAATTTTTTTTCAAGTAGTCTTCATGGTTTGAATTTCGTTAATCGTTAGTGGAATTCGGTTAGATCAACTGTACTTCTTTGCCATTAAAAAGTCGAAAAAGGGAAAAGGAAGCAGGGGATGAAAAGTGACGTATCTTAAAAAAATTCATCCCTCTGTCAGTTTACAAAGAATTTTGCCATTTTTTTGGGTGCAAATCCAGTTCTCTCTGAGTTTAACTTCATGTTTCGGTCAAATTCTATAGTGCGGATAACGGTTACTTTTTGGATAAATTCTATTAATCTCGAACATAAATGGACCTTGTTTTGTGTGGATAATTGGACCCAAGTTCTATAGTGCGGATAACGGTTACTTTTTGGATAAATTCTATTAATCTCGAACATAAATGGACCCTGTTTTGTGGAATGAGAAGTAGAGAACAGGGAGATATAGGTAATACGTCAAAATATAGAGTTTTGACAGGCTTATTACAATGAGATCCGTGTGGGAAGTGAAACAACTGAACACGAGTAATGTTACGGTGAAAGATTGAAAACAAGGTTTATTACTTACTAATCAAAACTCAAACGGAAGTAAACGTAAACATGTTAAAATAAGTAAACATACATGTTAACAAAATGTAATGCATCAGAACGCAGAGTTACGATTGGAGGTAGATGAAAACCATGCAAAGAAAATAATAGCAACAAAGAAAGGGTTTTAACCTTAAGTTCAGTTAAATGAGAGGAACTACTAGTCGAACTGAAGTCACAGCGCTGAAAAGATACCATATATAGCCAACTGTAGAAAAATTTCGACGACGATAACAACGAAGACAGCTCGAAGAAGAATCGGGATGAAGAAAAAGTTACCATCACATGTATCTTCTTGAGGTATAGTTTAATTGACTAGTAAACAATTATAACCGAATGATTTTACAAAGAGATTGGCTTTTAACCAATGTATTTACGCCTCCCAAAAAAATTACAAGGGAAGACGTATTTTTCCTTTCTAATTCTAAAATTAATTAACACTATTTTTTACAGGACAGAATTTGCCTCCTATCATTTCTTTCCGTGTTTGAACCAGCAACTATTAAAAATCGCAATTTGGTTATTTAAAAAGAGGAAAAAAGGGCATCACAAATTTCAACTTACTGTAATATCTAACAGACTTAAATACAGGCTTTTATTTATAAGTTTTAAGTTCCTGACACACACTGAGCAAAAAAAAAAATAAATAAATAAAAAAAAAGTAAAATAAAATCAATCAATCAATAAATAAATAAATAAATAAAATATCTGGAACAATTTCAAATTGGCACATTATATTTTCTTGTGCTGTGTGTGTATGCAGATGGCTTGTCGCCAATTTAAGCATTTTCAGTTGAATCTCATGGACTATTTCTTTTTCCGTGAGTAGTATTGTTACCATTCTCAAAACGCTAATAAAAGATGGAGTCCCACAATGATAAATGGGCTTCAAAATTTCAAACGGTATTCCACAAAGTTCTGATGATTTTTTCGTTTCTATGATACAGTGAGATGGCACATCGCGGTCCATCTAAATTGGGTTTTCTAGCTTTCTGTGCATGCTTAATTTAAATAAACGGCCGCGCCCGTAGCCAAAATTTATCCCATACAGATGTTTCATTATTTGTATCCCAGCAAACAGAGCTCACCTAAAGCAAACACCTTGCCAACAGTCATGAGGTATCAGACAAGGAACATAAAGCATAAATAGGCTTCAAAATTTTCAAGGGGTACTCTTTTAAGTTCTAATCAAATGAAATGAAGATGTGACAATCAAAGCTTTAGTCGCAATTTATGAAATTGCGAATTAAGATGTTCGGGGCTTGAACGGGATTCGAACCCGTGGCCTCTGTGTTTGCACTGCAGAGCTCTACCAGCGAAGCCATGAAACCCATACATTGGGAGCAGGCCAATTTATTGAGTTCATCCTAACCCCTGAAGGGAACCAAACATAGAATAAAAGCCCCCCAAATTTTTTTCCGGGCTTAAATTGCGATTACAACTGCGATGGTCACATCTTCATTTCATTTGTATTTCCGCAGTTCCCATCATTTTCTTTCTAAAGTTCTCATCGTTGTTTGTTTATATTTCACAGCGAGATGGCACATCTCGGTCCCTCTCTTCGTATAAACAATACCCTTATCGACGCTTAAATTACGTTGGGAAGAAAAAACGCCCAGCATTTTCAAATGATTCTGATGTGAGTATACAGAAACTCCAGCCAGAGAAGTTCATTTATCTTGCTTTCCATTTGAACCTTTTATAGTAAACGCATTTGTAGAAATCAACCAATCAAAACAATACTTAGAAAAAATTAAAACGGCAATTCTGTCACACTAGCTGCTCTCAAAAACTTGTTTTTGAGCGCAGCTAGTGTTTCCATATTGGAAAACAAGTTAAAGGTCAAATAAACCAAAATTTCGACATTTTTTCTTTCAATCCAATTTCCTTGTTATGTGTTGATTAGGTATCAAATAAACATATTCTGAAGTTTCAAGCCAATTGGACTTAGGATCGCAGAGATAATGGAACGTGAAAAGTGCTACTTTTTGGCCTTCATATTCGTAGAGTGGTCGGGAAAGTTGTCGGTAAATTGTCGGAAATAGCACTAGTGACGTCACTGTTGGCGAGCTGGAAAATTGCGGGGATTCGAAGTGTGCGGACTTGAGCGGAAAATCATGGTGTTTTGTGCTGCTATAAGAGTAAAGTAAGTAATTTTAAGTTTCCAGAAGATCCAGAACTGCCTCAAGAATGGCTCAAAGAATGAAAGGAGGATCGTTTCAACCCACAAAACACTGATTCACGCGTCTGTGCAGACCAGTTTACACCACAGGTAACCAAAGCGATTCGATCGAAAATAATCGGCGGTTTTCCATGGAAAATACCTAAAAATCCAAATAAAGTTTGAAGAACCGTACCTGTTATGTGTTTGCTGTGTTTTTGCCGGTCTTCCGAGCTTGTGGAGGTTGTTTCGAGCGATAAGTTACAGCGGTATAAGCCATCCGTGTCCGCCGAAGAACGGAGCAACTTCACACGGGAATTCTAATTGCGTGTTCAGCATTTGCACAACGTAGAAATTTAGAGGTAAGAATTTTGCATTTTGTTTAATATAACTATGACTAGCTTGTATCTTCTGATGGTTGTTAGCTCTTTCGGTTAGTTTATTTGAGAATATTATAAGTCATAGCAGTTACTAAGCATATAATAACAATAACCTCGGGTTTTTGGCGCATAAATTAGGCTACAATATAAACAAACGTAAATTTCGAGCTCTGAATAATATTTTTCACACACTAACATATTTCAGTTTTATCGCTTTCATACAGCGGCTGCAGGCCCTTCTTAAGCCTCTCACAAGCCAACACTCAAGACAGCGAACAACATAAACCCAGATTTAATAAACTGGCCTAGTTTCTAAGTGTTGTAGCTTTTCACCGGCAAGCAGGGGGGTACTCCGGATTTCAAGTGACGAGGATGATCGAAGGATTTTTTGGGTTTGAAATTTTCTATTCCGGGATGTTTTTGGGTTGGAAAATTTGGCAAGTATTTTTTTTTATTTAAATAGAGATTTTTTGGGTATTCAAAACAATCTGAACAATTGTGGTAGTGCCTGCGTATGCTGGCCGCGTAGTTTCTGCGAATATTACCTACTGACAACCAAACTAGTTTTGCGGTTGTTTTAATTATATTTAACGATGGTGTCGCATTACGTTGCATCTGTTTCATAAAACCGGTTATACAATAGTCCGGAAAGTGTCCTGAGTGTATTTCACAAGGCTTCAATTCATTCAACTGATTTCTCATCCATTCTGTTTATCACCCGGCTGTATCCTCACTGGAATTCCCTTTTGCTGTAGTGAATTCTTGATATTTTTCGCTTGTGACTTGTGGGTTAATCCTCTCTGGAAATTTTTGAGGCTCGAAAAGTCGGCATGGGATTTTGGGGGTTAATGTTTGGTCCAGGGTTTTTTTGGGGGGTTCCTTGGAGGCCCTAGGCATTTTTTTGGTTTTGAGTTTTGCCCTCATTCGATCATCCCCGTCACTTGAAATCCGGAGTACCCCCCCTGGGAAGCAGGTGTTCCAGGCTGTTCCATGTTCATGTTTTTTAGGGGAGGCAGAAATGACATCATATCAAGATGAACATGCCCCTATAAAGTTTATGACAGTTGTATCACTTAATATAATTATGGGGTCCATCCTCCATACAGCCGCTATCTACCGGTAAGTACTTTCAGGAGGGGGAAATGGTAACCTCCCGTGCAGTCGTTTCTAGGGGAGTTGTTTTACCCCCCTCCCTACAAAGGAGGAGGTGGGTAATACGACTCCGCTAAAAATGACTGCGTGGGAGACTAAGGAAATAGTTGAATCATAAAAACTGAAGGAATTGATTGTTTGAAACAAAAAAAAAATCTTCTTTCTTGGATGCGGCATATGTTCCTTGTCACTCCAAGAAGTACTAATACCTCTTGAAAAGTTGTTCCTGCAAGCATGAATTTCTGTCATTATAGTACCTTAAAACCCTAGAAAGTATCAAAACACGCTGACAATGGTGGTTTTAATTCAAACACCCCAAGTGGTACCAAAGCATGAATTGTAATCACGGTGACCCCTTCACTGCAAGACTGCCAGTCTGTTAATGGAAATATTCAAAGCCCTTACAGTTTCCACTTTTACTTGGTAAGCTCTCTCCAATTCTTAAAACCAGACAAGATTGAATGGCTATTGGGATTTGTCGTCCCAGCTTCATACGTATCCAGTAAGTGTATTGCCTATAAGCAACATTACTGTATACATGTTCTGAGAACGAAAGAGGAAACAACAGACTCATAAGAAAGATACACAGATGAGTAAAAGGTAACTCATCAGTAAAGGGATTAAATAAATATGTCAACTACAAAAATAAATCTATATTAAATAAATAAACAGGTTAGCTAACCAGTAATAACAGTAGAAAAACAACATTGACTCGATTTCACAGTCTTAGAAATAACGAGATCACCTTTGTTTAAGCTAAAATTTTAGAGTTTGTTTTTGCTTTCAACTAACGATTATATGACTTATATGTTGTACTGATAGTACAACTGATTGTAAACCCAATACTTGTTAAACCATTAAAGAAGTCATAAAGTGCCAAGGTTGATAAGAACTTAACAAGGTATACTGTTTATGTAATCATGTTCATTCATGTAATAAGGGTTTTTGTAATTGTCATTTCATTATTGGTTCCTTGATCTTTTACTGCTTTTACGTCACCTTTTGTCAAATATCTTAGTATTTAGCACACAACCTCATAAGCATTGCAACATCTCATCATGTATTAATGAAGGATCTTTTCTCATGAACACAATTTATAGGTGATTCATTTCCGGACCAAAATATGTAATTTTCCATCCCCACTTGTCCCCTGGTTCCTCCCCTGCTCCGAGAGGTTTTTCTTTCTCTTTTCCCAAACAAAGTTCAACCACAAAGCAGCTCTCAGTGTGCCCACTGTCAGACCAAACATGTTATTTTCCTTACCCATCTTGAGAACAAGATGTGTAATTTTTCCTACCCATTTTCAGAACTGACAAAACATAACTGTCACCCCCGAATCAATTACCATTTTCAGACGTGACTCTTAAGTCAACAGCCATTTTCAGACCAAAATGGCTTCAAAACCATACCCATTTGGGTTGCACGAATCTTTACATGGAGCACAGGATTTGGGAATTGCACGACAGCAAAACACTTTCTCGCCCACCTGGCATTGGTACACAGTTGCCAAAATTTAAATGCACCGGCCTAAATTTTGAGCGTAAGATTGTATACATGCAAAACAACAAACAAACACAGTCAGTAGTAACACTTTGCGATGTAGACAGATACATTCAACAAGAACTGTAACCTGTTTTCGGCTATGTTCAAAATTTGAGCTGGATTTTATGCCGCTGTTGCTGCGAGGATGAAAACTGTACTCACACGGGAACTATAATGGATACATGTACAAGAAGCTAGCTTTGCTTTACTCTAGTCAGTCTAGTTAGTAATGCATAACAACAAACATCGATCATGATAAGTGTACAAAAGGGCTGCAAAGAACAACAAAAATGCCTCAGATGAAGTGGTAACGCATTTATTAACAATTGTACGGCGAACTTTTACAGTGTAATGAATAAATAAGCTTAAATGCTCACCAGTAAACTTTACCAATTCGGTCGTTTAAGTCTTACTTTCGAAGCCATTGCTGTCGGTCGAATATCATCTGAGATTTCGCAGTCTGATTCTGTGGCAATTAGTTCAAACTGGTATGGTTCTACGTTAAATGCCACAGGTTTGAGCTCCTCGGCCATTTTCAACGCAAAGAAAACGGGTGAAAACAGAGAATTTTCCAAAAAATTACAACAATGCTCTTCAATGCTCGATCTTGAGCTATCTTTCGCTGCTCATCAACAGTGACGTCACAGAATCAGAGGTCGTTTCCATTCCTTCCATTTAAGCGCGCGGTCATTTCAGAAACGATTTCGTGAAACCTTCGGATATCTTCGTACTTTTGGCTTTATTACTCCTTTTAAGGTCTCAGGAAGAAAAATTCGGTCCAGTTTGGCTTTATAATGATTTCTTTTTGTGTCAAGACGCGTTTAAACGGCTAAAGCGGAATTATCAAAATTTGGGTTTATTTGACCTTTAAGATTTTAAGATAAAGCACAACACTTTTAAGTTTAAAAGAATACATGTTTCGGCATCCCTGATGCCATCCTCAGTTCAAGGAAAATGCTACAGCAAAGCTATTTATATACAATAGTAATCAGAATTGTAAATGAAAATATAAGCAAGAATAACAAAAAAAGCGTGATTACGTGAAATTTAAACAGACAATTTTAAATTAACATGTTTAACCTGTTGATTTAACGTGGGCTTTTCCCAGTGGATATGTTAAGACCTTCAGGGAATATTGGAAAACATAAGGGGACGTATATTACGCCTGTGTTATGGTGTGGGGTCTCAAGACGAGGTGGCTTTTAAGGGATGAAAAAAAAAACCGACTAATTATATTAAAAAAATGGAACAAAGAGCATTCAAGACGTCTGGAACTCATCTTAAGAAAGCTGACACGGTTAACTTTTTTTACGACTATCGGTTATTTTTTTTTTATTTTTGCGCCTAACGATTAAATGTTTGGCCGTTTTACGGCTAACGGTAAACCCCACTGAGACCCTCTGTTAAAGGTACTATGTCACACACTTTTAACTTAAAGACATTTTCTACTTTCCGATCTAAACAGCAACAGGATGGAGCCGTTTTCCGGTGATTCGTAATACATAACATAACATAACATAAGATCACCTTTATTTCACCTCGGATTCACAAGGGTAGCTGTATAGCTAATTTCTCCGAGAAAGAAAAGACGAAGAAAAAAAATAAAAATAAATAAATAAATAAAATAGTATTAATAATAATAATAAAAAGTAAAATCATATATTATATACAGTACATTAAACTACTATTTACATACTATTAGATAACAATTGCATTGATGTTCGAAAGAAATTTGGCATATTTTAGTTTTGAGCTCATTCAAGGACGTTAGTGACCTCAGGTCCTCTGTTAGTTTGTTCCACATGTTTGCAGTAGTGTATCTGAAAGAATGAAGACCATAAGTGGTTGTGTTAACGTATGGGATAACAAGTTTCCTTGATCCTCGTAAGTTGCGTTCAGCATTTCTCATTTGAAAGAGACCACGCATGTACTTTGGTATCGTTTCGAACTGGATTGTCTTAAAAACTGTTTTCATCATGTCTTGGCATCTGATACTATACAGATCACTACAATTAAACTTGTTCAGTAGCTCCTGGTAGTGCAGAGACTTCTCGTCTAGAACAATCCTGAGCGCCCTTTTGTTAAGATTCTGTCTAATCTGTCTCTATTTTGAGCCCCACAAAAATGCCAAACTGCTGAGCAATATCTAAAATATGGAACAATAAAGGCCTTATAAAGTTTACATTTCACAGCTGTCGGTACTATTTTTCGAAAGCGGGAAATTACACCTTTTGCCCTTCATTTAAAAGATATAAATTTCCATTAGCGTCCAAAATTAAGTCAACAAAACGAATGTGTAAACGTTGTTGAAAAATAAACCAACGTTTTAATTTTTGCGTGATCAATAAGGAATTTTACATACAGAAGAACATTCATTAATGCCAATGTAGTTTCAATTTCGTGAAAATAACAACTCTTTAAGCGAATGAACAAACATTTGCCGCATCGTGATGTTCATTAAGGAGAAAAAAAGTTCATCGAACAACAAAGGTTTAGTTAACCAATAAACAAGTTTTTACTCTATCCGTCAATGTGCTCGCCGTTCAAACATCGCGGCATAAACCTGAACCACTGAGCACATTTTCTGGCTGTTATTGTGTTTGTGTTTCTTCGCCCTGCTTTCAAAAGAATTTGTTGACGGTAGTCTCCTAGAGGAATCCCCTGCCGTCTTGCCTCTTCCCGATCATTAAGCTCTTGCTGAACTGCGGAACTTGATATGTCAGCCTTTATTGCTGCTTTCAGCGCACTGATCGCTTGCTCTACTATGTTGAGGAAAGGACTATATGCAGGCAGCATCTTCAACTCTGTATTGGCTGCTGGATTCACAGCATTACGGTGGTCCCGAGCTCCATCGTATATCAAATATAGCTGCTCGTCGAGGTTAAGTTGTCTTCGTGCTTGTCCCAGAAAGTCGATAAAGAGCTGCGCATTCATTCCACTAACTTGTGCAGTGTAAGAGACTAAACCGCCGGTAGGAGACACGGCCATAGTTATCGTTACATTCCTTCTGCGCTGACCGAGGACTTGTCTATAGGCCCTTTCACCAAATTTCTAGCTCGCCCATGGCTTCTTGCGGTCCATATATTGTACCCGCATTCGTCGATAAATACACAATGATGGAGAATTCCGTTCGTCATGAAGCAGTTTGCATATTCTACTCGTCTTCGAATGACGTCCGGCCTGTTGCAGTCAGCTGGTAGTGGCCTCGCAAGTTTGATACGTATCAGCATACCGTCAAGAGCTTTACCAACAGTCCTGTCGTGTACGAGAGGCTTTGCTGGGATTCTTCTTTGAAGTTCCCGGTTGATTTCACTTAAAGTCAGCAGACAGTTCTCATCAACAATTTCGTAGAGGCACTGCTTCATTTCGTGTTGTTGCGGCCGCCACGTGGCCTCTCATGAGTACGTCCTTCTCGGACATAAGTTGCCACAATGCCTCTAGCTGTGCTGCGGTTCACCCCTAACATGTCTGCCACCAAAAGGTAGTCTTCGTGTGGATCTTCAAAAGCCCTGACTATCCTTTCACGATGTTTGTTTGGAATACGGTTACGACCCGCTCTGTGCTCCATTTCTGCTAGAAGAGTTTGCACATGTACAGCTTCGCTTTCAATTTTTATGCGTCCCTTAAAATCCAGTGGGAAATTAGCGAGAAACTGCTCAACAAAAACACTTCTGTAATTGAGATTTTATTCTCACAATCGAACATTCACCCTATGAAAATGAATCTTCATAACCACTAAAGAATGTTGTTTTCGATAAAACGCTATTTTAATTGGCCTTAATGAATCTTCTACTCGATGCAAAACTCCTTAATGACTATGCCACAAATTGAAATGTTTTCTTTCTTAGCTAAACTGGTTTTACATTAATGTTATTGACCGATATTTTAGTGCTAATGAGAATTTATGTCCTGGTAATGAAGGGCAAAAGGTGTACATTAACGTGATTGTTGACCTTAGTACAAATATTCTTTACAAGACTGTTGAACTGCAAATTCTTGTCAATGTTCACCCCTAAGAGCTCAATGTTATCTTTTACCGGAATATTGATGTCATTCACTTTAAAACTAAAGGTATAGTTCGTATTCCCCAAAATCATTGCTTGGTATTTATCAGGATTAGTAATCATACCATTCATACCAAACCAGTGGTCAGCTTCGAGAAGTTGGCATTGAAGTCTCGTTTCTAATTTCACTGGATCTTTATCCGAGTCATAAATCTGTTCATCGTCAGCATAAGCATTGATACATACTCCTTTCAGGAAGTAAAAGAGATCATAAATTGCCGTCAGTCTTGAAGGGCAACAGGACAAAATTGGACAAACAGTCTTCGTTTCACAGCAAACGTCAAGTGCATTTAGATTGGGGAGAAGTACAAAACAACTGGACAGCTCTTGATGTAAGTATTCAAACACTTACAGCTGATGAATATGAACACCTTTTCGAAAAATGTATCTTGAATTAATTTATTACAACCCCCTGTTTGAAAAAAAAAACAACAAAAAGCAGAGGAATGCTATAAATTTTAATAATAAATTTTTTCTTCCTAGTCGCACGATATTTTTGTGGCACTGCAAAATAAAAGCAAAATAAAAATGCAAAGAAATAGAACACTGTCCTGGCTTTTTAACCTCCTTCAGGGATCGACACTAAGCCAAATAATCTCAAACTACAAAAGAAGAACATGCAAAAAGTTGAATTACAAGATCTTGTCTTTTTCTATTTCTTATTTATTTATTTATTTATTTATTCATCTATTTATTTATTTATTTAATTTTTCCCCTTTCCATTTTACTTTGCATAATGTGTGTCTTTTCTTTTCAAGTTTTATCTACTTTTCTTCATTATCGTTAGTAGAGCTCTAAATTATTCTTTTTCTCTTCTTTTCATGTAATTAAAGTTATTAAGTGTGCCAATTTTAATAAAGTTACCGCTAACTAAAAAATACCCTCTGGTTGTTGTGCTAAGGTTTGCAACTGCTAAGGTTTGTAACACGCAATGCTCATGGACACTCGGGGAGCCTAAATTATTTCGAAGAGATGATTAAAGTTAATAAAGGGGCATGTAGTTTCTTTTCTTTTCTGATTTTCTCTTTTTACGTGTTAATAATAAAACCTATATATCACTTTTATCACAGACTTCATCTCTTGGTGATAGTACTGACATGCAAGGTACGAATTTGATGTCCAGCCTCCACACCAACAACATTTCAGCGGCTGATAATGGAAGAGCTCTTAACAGTAAGGCGTATGTATTTAGCCCAATCGAACCTACAACTCAAGTCACACTATTCTTATTAATGACAACGGTGGCCATAGTAGGAATGGTGGGAAATATTCTCGTTCTATGCTTCTTAGAGGCAAAGACGAAAACTAAATCGATTCTCAGGGCGTTTTCTTTTGAGAAAAACTTTCATGTTTACATGAAGAGTCTAGCCATTTCTGATGTTCTTTCAGTTATTATTTCAGTTCCATTGTTATGAATCCATTTGTTTTTTGATCTACTTCAAAGAGGCTGGTGCTGTAAAATAGCACGATATTTCACAATTGTGTTCCCTTGCGTTACTATGTACAATTTGTTAGTTATAAATATTGAAAAATATTTGTCAACACGTAAAGTTCCACGTACGTTTCTCCCCTCAACCGTGAAAAAGGTGGTATTTTCTGCGTGGGTGGCTAGGTCTCTGGTCATGTCACTGGCCGGAGCAACCTACGAAGGGGTAAGATTCGACCTAAACGAAACCCATTATACAGTGGTTTGCAGGTATAATAACCAATACTTGCCTTTCAGAATTATGTACTTAATTTTTGTAACGTTGCAATTCATTATTCCCATGGCTGTTATAATCACAATAAATATATCGCTTGTCATAACTGTCTGGGGACGAATGAGGAGGAATTTAGACGTTCAGCGAGATAATGGCATCAGAATGATGGCCAGAGCTGCCACAATTCGCAGTACATACATTGTTGTTGCTCTAACGTTTGCATTTATCCTCCATATATACTTTTCTTTGGTAAAGCAACCTACGACAATATTACTAAAATAACTATCGGTTTTGAAACCGATATTATCCTTCGCACTGTTAGTGGGCTGATAGGAATGTCAAACCCAACAGTTAATTTTGTGCTGTATGTACATGTGGTGCAAATGAAGGATTTTCGCACCTTCATAAAGAGGCTGTTACTCTCAAAATGCTGCTTTGCCCAGAAACCAAACCCAGTAGGGGTGGCTAATGCAGGATTTGAAATGCAACGAGCTTCTTAAAAACAAAGGCGCACTAAGAAGGGATTTTGCTGTTTCCGCAACACAAACGCCAGTCAATGTGTCCTTTTAAATTAGTTAAACCGAATTCTATGAAATCGAGATTAGCTGCAACTTATGTAAAAATACAAACCATCCTTGTTTCTGCTTTTGCTATTTTTGCAGTTTTACTAGTTTCCCTCAATTTTGAAGAAAATAAATACAAAACGAGTCTGTCTTATGTTTATTCCTCACTGATTTTACTGAACTTCGACGAAGACACCTGAACTTCGGTGAGGGTTCTTCTTTTAAGTGTGCGATCGCTCGTATACTATAGGAATCCATGAAATTATTTGAAAGTTTTTGTTAAGTTGCTCGTTGCATTGTCGGAAGGCGTTATAGGATTTCCATCAAACCGAGAGCCTGGTCTTAAATGGAATAAAAAAAAACGATTTATTTGACGAACGTGATCAGCTAAGTTTCATTTTTTACCGCAAAATACCTCAAATCGTTTGCCAATAAATTAAGCCTCGTCTCTCTTTGTCAAAGTACTTTAGGGGTGGCGAATGGTAAATTCGAGACTTTGCGAGACGATCGTTTTCTTGTGCGAGCCCGAGACCCTTTTAATATTTTAAATTGCGAGACCGAGCTTTTAGAGTTTTCTAAATGGGAGCCAGAACGTTCTAGGATCAGATCAGTTTCGGGCAACTAAAGGTGTTGCCTAAGCACATCAGAACTTCGAGATTCATTTTATAGCCTCCTGAAAAGTCAAGACTGTATAGGTAGCTTCCGAAAAAGATCGAGATCCTGAAACGGCTAGGTCGAAAAAAGGGAGACTCCGAGACTGTTTTGCCGAAAATTCGAGACTCCGAGACGCAAAGAATCGCTCAAAAAACGAGACTGTTTTGGGTGACCCTAATTTTGGCGAGACCATTCGCCACACCTTACTTTTGGCATTGTGCCTCTATAATGGTTGCAGTGCCAATCATGAAAATCGGTTCTAACGGCTTTTACGACATGTAAGAAATCTGATATTTTTTAATCAGCCTGATCAGGGAATGCGAGATAAAATAATTGTGTATAAAATGTATATACTACAGGTTTTCTCTCACAATATTTACTGGAAATATAACTAAGCACACATGGGCATTTTTTTTCAAAGTAATCAAATAACGTGGATGTCATATTTCCTTCATCAAGAGCCTCCTCTTCAACAGGCCCTACACCTCACTCTTCTAGGTTGAACTAACCATTAACCTTTGACCATGTTTTTCACTCTAAACGACACATTTGTCCCTCGGAAACAATAGGAGTTAATAAACCCACTGGCTACGAGAGTTTGAGTTGACATTTCGCCTCCGTTTTTCAACACAACTTAATCTGATTTTTTCTGTGGAGGGTAATTCCCTCCGCACAGACATTACACCGAGCAGTTTGAGGACTTGATTGAGGGAATGTGGCGTGGTATGTAGTGTATGAACCATATCTAACCATCATCAGATGTCGATCATAGAGAGCTGAACTTACAGAGGCGGGACTGGGAGAAGGTCCAGGGTCCAACCCTTCCTAAATCCAATCTTGCCATTTTTATTTTGAAATAATCAAATGCATCCAAATTAAAATAAAAAGAATGAAAACAGCACAGACCAGTCGACCAAGGTAAACAGAAATTGTTACAACTGTGTTAAGTTAACTAGGGCTGACCAATAATTCGTTGGGTTCTGAAGTATCATTTGGACTTCTCTCATAAAAACGGCCTGGATCGGCCCCTAGCGAAGCACTGACTAGTATTCAATATGACACCAGTGACTCAATGGTACTCACATTATTTCTTGTTAGACTGGTAATTTCACAAGTAAGTGGGTGCTGATCATGTAAATATTGCTGATATCACAGAGGAGTATGGAGGGATTTACTGAACAGAAAGCGCCAGCTATAGCTCTCATTTCAGTATCACAAAACTTTTTTTTCGAAAAAAGAGTTAATAACTCACAGATTCAGAACTCTGTTTGCGAAAAACAATGAAGCTAAAGATAACTTTGATGGGCACAATCGAAATAATCCTACTGGGCTCCTTTGTATACAAATTAAAGAATGTGTGTAAATAAAATGAAAATATTTGCAAAATTAATGTGTATAAAGTGTAAATTTGATATCGTCAGCGTATCTTGTTTCCAACACAGAAAAAGTTTTGCTTTTTTCACTAGAGGTTGATCATGTAAATATTGCTGTACTGTTTAAATATCACAAGGAGTCTGTAGGGAATCACTGAACAGTAAACACCAGTAACACAAAAATATTTCGTTTTTAAGGCAAGTTAAGACTTTAGAATGTTTATTATTTACTTATTACTTACTTTGGGTTTCATTTGCATAATAATGGCAAATATATCGGGATGGCGGCGTCTATGCCAGTTACTTGTACGTGGCAGTGACCAACTCGAAAGCCTAAGCTCCTTTGGTCACTGCGCACAATTCACCTTTCATGATTTATGCAATCTGTTGTTTTATTTTTTCTTACTTTTGTAATGTATTGTTATTTCTGTAGCAACCTTTTGGAATAGTGCAAAAAATTAAAAATCTGAAATCTGAAATCTACTTGGGTATATGAAAACGTGTTTTTTTTTTTCGGAAAAAAGAGTTAAGAGCTTAGAGATTTGGGTCACTGTTTGAAGAAAAAAACAACAATGAAGCAAAATATAACTTTGATGGGCACAATCGAAATTATCCTACTGTGTTCCTTTGTATAAAATTAAAGAATGTGTGTAAATAAAATGTACATATTTGCAAATGTATATAAAGTGCAAACTTGATATCGTCAGCATATCTGATTTCCAACACAGGACAATTTTTGTTTTTCTTTACTAGAGACGTACTGGCAAGTTCTGTAAGATTATTTGTTGTTACCAGAGGTTTATTATATTCTAGTTTCGACTAGTTCCTTATATCGGGATAGCATTGTAAAGCATGCTCATTTATTTGCTGGTATATAACAATAAAGTATTGGACAATGCATTTACTTCTCCCTTCTAACTTACTCCGCGAATGTTTGTGGATGGTTTCTATATTTTTTCCGTAGATGGCCGGAGGAAATGATTTCTACGTTTCCACAAAGAATTGAACATTTCAGCAATAGTTTACTGCAGACTGAAACATCAGTTCCGACTAGCAATTGCTGACCGGCAAAAACCAAAGTTACCTCATTTGACATCATCCATCCATCCATTCACCCATCCATCCATCCATCCACCCATCCATCCATCCATCCATCCATCCATCCGTCCGTCTGTCCGTCCGTTCGTCCGTCCGTCCGTCCGTCCGTCCATCCATCCAACCATCCATCCGCCCATCCATCCATTCATTCATGTACGGAGTATCGACATCTGCAGCTCTTTGGCTTCATTGCGTATCCTGTTTTGGTCCTAACAAATCTGTAATTTATAAGCCCTTTTTAGAGAAAGCTTATTATGCACAAAAAGACGGTCCAGCTAAATCCGTGCGTCAACCAATCGACGATCTGGTTTTAGAGGTGGATCAAGTGTCAGAGAAGTGCCTTTCCCTCAGCGTCCAGGCTGATTAGTAATGGTAATTGGACTGAGTAGAGTAAAATTCAGGGAATAACTCTTGCGAGTAATTTTAAATCGGCCGAGCGCGTAGCGCGAGGACGATTTGAAATTACGAGCACGATTACCCCTGAATTGTACGACCAGAAGCCCAGTTACCAATTAATCGTATCTATAACAAGATGCGAGATTAGAAAATCTGCGTGCCCTTCTGGGGTATATTTTTTAACTATCAGCTTTGCAAGAAGTGGAGAAACAGCTGAAGAAAAGAATCCATTTCAGTGCACCTGATTGACGCGCGCGCGGCTACAAAAAGTTCCAATTGTACAGCTGTAATTGGACACCCACGTTGTCACCCTCCAATTACGTATCAAATAGGCGCGCGGAGAACCAATCACAATCGAGCATTTTTGTTATAAAAACAATTATTATATGTAATAGGACTACATGAAAATGATCGGATAACCAAAACTCCGAGGACTGCCAATTTGGCAGCGACTGAGAGTTATAAAATATGTGGTTTTTATGATTCACGGGCTTTCATTTTCAAACTGCGATAGAGCTCTATGCCCTAATTCATTTATTATTATCATTTCACTTTCCCCTCCGCCTCCCTCGATGGCTCACCGAATTCCTCCTATCTCTAGCCCCTGGCAGAAAACCCGCTATTTTGCGAATGCGTTTAAAGAAAAGAAAAATTCCAAGCACCCGAAGGCGTGCTTTCTAAGCAAGAAACGTGCTAAACTAGCTCAGCTAGGAAAAACCAGTTGCTTCGAGAGCATTGTTTTCTTCTGAGTGTTATGTCTCTACCTTGTTTGGGAAACATATGTTTCCGAAGCAAAGTTGTGTCCGGAAGGCACTCTTTTTGACTTGGTATTAAGTTTAAAAACAAATTTTTCGCTTTCAAGATGGAAAATTTACAAACATTTGTTTCTCCGTGACTAGAGCAGAAAGCGTTTACTTCGGCTGTTCAGCATGCGCAGGTAGCCAAAAAAATAGTAATAAACGTTTCTTTCTTGGAAATTGAAGCTAATTTCTCACCAAAGGTAAGTATTAGGGACACTGTTCGGAAGGACTATATCGCCTGAGATATTCGGATTTAATTCCAGTGAAAACCAGAAACCTCGGAGTTTTGTAGCAAGAGGAATTATCAATTCCTATTGTTTTCGCAGGGACAAGTATGTCGTTCAGAGTGTGAAATTAGGCCAGCTAGTATTTTAGGAAAGCCATCACCAGCTCGGAAATTCGGCGGATAGGATTCTGCTTCCAAAAATTTTCGCCGGCCTAAATTTTCAGCTAAAAACGCTGAACAAATCAACCTGTATTAGCTTGCACAAATTAAATATGCCTCTAGAAAACTCTGAAACAATCTTAGAAAGCAGAAAATGATATTTCGCGTTTTTTGCTAAAATTCACTCTTTCGGGTGCCCCTGAAGTATAGCTACTTTATAATATAAATCAAAGAAGTTATTAGTGGTTCTGTTCTGTTAATCTAAGCACGCAAGAAAGCCGGTCCCGAGTGCCTGAAAGTTGTGTGGAGTGAAACAACAACCGGAGGCAACTGTTAAATAAGTTTACGACTTTTAGGTTTAAAGCTCAACCACAAGCGTAATAATGGTGCGCCCATTGTCAGAGCAGTGCCTGAAGTGATAAAAGATGGCCGTTTTTTTTTAGGTGAGGCAGTGCGAAGTAAAAAAGCTCTAACATGTCAATTCTTACACCTTTATAATTAGGGTCTGTTTTTTTTGTCGAGTAATATTAAGATTGCACCAGCTTTAGGGTTCTTTCTTTGAGAAGAATGTGGTTAGTGAGGGTAGCATTTCAATTCCGACGATCTTTTAGAATCCATTGTCGACATTACGACACACGCTCTAACACTTAATAAAGTTATTATTGTTATTATTATCTGTTTTCCATGCGTGTCACTTGAATTATATGTCGGGTGATTGTTACTGCGGAGTACATTTTTGAATTGGCAAGAAACATATCCCTAGCTACTTCATGTAAGCGGCACCTGACCAGTTGTATTCCCTGTTGATATGGGTCGACACTCGGACTTTTTTTTGCCTTATGAATTTTTCATCGACAGGTATTGGTTTTTGTCGACCTTGGATCAAACTAAGGTTTCCTATGAAGCCCTAATGTTCAAGGAAGTACCTTTTCCGAAGTATGCTGATTCTTATTTACTAAATTATTGTCACGTTCATTACACTTCCAGTGCAAACTGTAACAAGCGGTGCAATGGCTTGTGACACAGAAGTGAGTCTTTCTGCAGCTAACAATGGAACAGCTACTGACAGAAGGATGTACGTATTTGAGACAGTTGAGCCTCCAACCCAACTCATTCTGTTCACCCCACTTGTCATGGTTGGAATATTCTCGTCCTATGTTTCTTGAAGACAAAGAAAACTGCTAAACGGTTCTTGTGGTGGACTGCGTTTGAGAGAAACTTTCAACTTCACATTATGAGTTTAGCCATTTCTAATGTTCTTTCAGTTCTTGTTTCCATTCCACCAGTAGGGGTTCAATTATTTTTTGATTTGCTTCAACGAGGTTGGGGATGTAAAATAGCACGTTATCTGGCAATTGTCTTCCCTTCCATAACGATGCATAACTTGTTATTCATTAGCGTTGAGAAATACTATTCAACCCGTAAAGTCCCACGCACATTTAGCTACTCTACTGCAATACGCATGTTGCTGTTTGCATGGATAGCTGGGTGTCTGATCACGTTACTGCCCGGTGCAACCTACTATGGGGTAAGATACGACCTAAACGAAACACATTACACTGTAGTTTGCAGGTATGACAAGTCTTACCATTTAGAGTTATGCATTTAATCTTTATAGCATTGCAATATATTATACCGATGGTCATTATGACAAGAATAAACATATCACCTATCATAACTTTAAGGAAAAGAATGATGAGGAAAGTTGATGTCCAGAAAGATAAAGGCATCAAAATGATGGCCAGAGCTGCCACGATGCGAAATACGTACATTATTATTGCTCTTAATTTGGCATCCATCATTCCATATTTCCTTTACATCGTTCAAACAGTTTTACTAATGTTACTAAAACAACTATCGATTTTGAAACTGACATTGTTATCCGCGCTATAAGTTTTTTGATAGCAATGTCAAACCCCAGCGATCAACTCTGTACTGTACTTTGTTCAAATAAAGGACTTTCGCGCTTTTTTAAAGAGGCTGTTTTCCTCAAGGTACGCAGTTGAAAATGTAAACCCTTCAAACTGAAGAAGGTGTAAAGAATGTAGGAATTGAAGTGCATTGAACCCCATTTATATGGTCTCGGGTACACGAGACAACCCTTCCCCCCCCCCCCCGTTCGACTTACCCTGGGCGCGGTCACTTTTCACCTTTTTCTCTGAAGAGTTCAATGAACCATTTACATGAGGATCACTAACTCGTTTCAAGGGGGGGTCTGTAAAGCGCGATTCCAATGCACTCTTATAAATTCCTTCTCCCCTGCTCCCCAGAAAGAACATTTACCGGCAGATACATGTACATGCTATGTATTGTAGTTTTGAACATTGCATTCAGAAGCCGGCAAACTCGTACAGTTGCAACAGTTCAGCTGACGTGAAAAGGAAACTTTTGACCAACGCATTACTACAATTTCGTGCAATAATTTTGAATGAACTAGGCATAAGGTCCGCCGGAATATACTCCTGATTCCTCAAGTTCTAATAGACATAAGGTAAAGGGGTTGTTTCTTGTTTCAAAGTGGTTAAACTTTTATACTTATTTAGATTAAAGGTTTAAGAAAAAATCTATTGACTAGGTTTGGAATTACAGCTCCCCTAATTTTACTACGTGCAATAAAATGAGCATTTAGTAAACATTACTTATTCCAACATCAAAGAAAATCAAATAAAGGAAATTACTTGAAACTATTGTGGAAAGTAGTCCTCTGTTACATCAATAAAATGCAAAGCACTTCATTTCATTCCGTAAGAAAAATATTGGTCTTGAAGAATTAACTAAAGGAAAGAGGGAGCTTTAATTTTTTCAAGGGAATATTTCAGCTGTACGAAAGGGCTCTCATAAAATTTTTTAAAACTTTCTAGTCGGAAAGAACTACACGTGGGCTACTAGGCCGAAGGTAAGGTGGTTTAAAAAGTTTGGGTCTAGATGTCGGGAAAATGGGAAATACGTAAAACGTATGATGTCATGGCTGTGTTGGTGACACCAATGTCAATCAAACTAGCTTCTTTGAAAAGTTTTCAATATGCAGTAAATGTGTATAGTTGCCACTACTACCGGGGCCTGATAGTGAAGTATCAGCCTTTCAAATGTTGGGTCTTGTAGTCTAACAAAATCAAGCCTTATAGAATTCCTTAAAACTTTTTAGTCGGAAAGAACCACATGTGGCCTACTAGGGCAAATAAAAGGTGGTTTTAAAAGTCTGGCTCTAGATGTCGAGAAAATTTGAAATACGTAAAATGTATGACGTCATCGCTGTGTTGCTATGGTAACAGCGGTGTTTATCAAACTAGCTTCTTTGAAAAGTTTTTTTCAATTTGAAGTAAATGTGTGTAGTTGCTAGTCCTATGGAGGCCTGACAGTGAAGTGCCAGCCGTTGAAATGTTAACTGTTGTGGTCTAACAAAATCAGGCCGAGCTACTTTAAGAGATCGATGTGCAATTTGTTCATGTACACAACTATCACAGTTAAATGGATGTTGGAACTTTCAAATTTGCTGTCAGCGGAGAAAAATACGCCCGCAAAATTGACCAATCACAGCGTGTGTACTAACTGAGAGATAGAATAATCTGATTTATAACTGTTAAAAAATATATGTTTTTTTTGACCTATGGGTTTTCATTTTCAGACCGCGACAGCGCTCTCCGCCCCAATTTCGTCCAGCCCTTCCCTTTTTCACCCCTTACTCCTCATCCAATTCCTCCTATCCCTGGCCCCTGGCTGAAAAACTCCCTTTTTCGCAAATGCACTTGAAGAAAAGAAAAAAATTCGAGAAAATTCCAAGTATCCTGTGATGCGTTTTTAAAGCAAGAAACAGGCTAATCTGAAAGAAAAACAGAGCAGCAAGGTGTTTTTCATTTGAGTAGTTTTTTTGTTTCTGGCTGATTAGGTTGGTTTTAGATCCTACGTATACGTGCGGCATTTTCGTTTGCCGGCTTTTACTGATATTGTTCTAAACATGAAACATTAGGCTAAACTATTACTTCGAGAACATTGTTTTCTTGTAAATGTTTATACCTCCACCTTACTTGGGAAACATCTGTTTCCGACGCAAAGTTTGAGTCCGGAAACTTGGAATTAATTTTAAAAACAATTTCTCGCTTTCAAGAAGGACTGAATTTGCGAGAATCCGTGACTAGAGCGGTAATCGTTTACCTCGGCTGTTCAGCAAGCTCAAGTAACCAAAGAATATTAAGAAACGTTTGTTTTTTGGAAATTGAATCTAATTTCGCAACAAAGGTACGTAGGTATAGCTACGTTATAAATTAAACAAATCAAAGAAGCTGTAAGAGTGTTCTGTTCCGTTAGTCTAAGCACGCAAGAAAGCCGGTCTTGACTGCTTGAAAGTTGTTTGGGGTGAAACAACAACCGGAGGCGAGTCTTTATCCCTAACTCTTGAGTCGAGAATTAAAGCTGTTTTTATTTCTTAGTCAATGAACAACAAACAGAAATTTAACTCTTCTAGGTTTAAAACTCAACTACAAGTGTAATGATGGCGCGTCCATTGTCAGAGCAGTGCTTGAAGTGATACAAGATGGCCATTTTCTATTAAGAGAGGAAGTGCGAAGTAAAAAAGCTTTAACATGTCAATTCCTAGACCTTTAGGGACTGTGTTGTTTTAGAGTTATATCAAGATTTTAACACCTTAAGGCTTTTCTCGTTGCGACTAAGAATGTGATTGGTGTGTCAGCACTTCGAGTGGACGCTGTTTTTAGAATCCGTTGCCGACATACGCTGTAAAAACTGTTTTCAATGCATGCCACAAGTGGTATCCGTCGAATAATTGTTACTGAGTACAGTTTTTAAATTTGCAAGAAACATATCCCTATTTTACCCTTTTTGTTTGTTTTTAATCAAAGCTGCTCCTCTCTAGCTTGGATCAAACCAAGTTTTTCGAGAAAGTATATGCCTTTTTCAGAAGTAAATACCGAAGTTTAGTTATTCTTTAACTTACTAGATTATTGTCACGTTCATTAGACTTTCAGTGCAAACTATAACAAGCGGTGCAATGGCTAATGACACAGAAGTGAATCTTTCTGCAGCTAACAATGGAATAGCTACTGACAGAAGGATGTACGTATTTAAGCCAATTGAGCCTCCAACCCAACTCATTCTGTTCATCCTACTGATGACTGTTGGAATAATAGGCCTTGTGAGAAATATTCTCGTCCTATGTTTCTTGGGGACAAAGAAACTGCTAAACGGTTTAAGTGATCGTCTACGTTTGAGAGAAACTTCAAAGTTCACATAATGAGTTTAGCCATTTCTGATGTTCTTTCAGTTCTTGTTTCGATTCCACCAGTATGTGTCCAATTAGTTTTTGATTTACCTCAAAGAGGTTGGGGATGTAAAATAGCACGTTATTTGGCAATCGTCTTCCCTTAAACAAACAATTTAGCTGACGTGAAAAGGAAACTTTTGATTAACACATTACTGCAATTTCACGCAATAATTTTGAATGAACTAACCAAAAGTTCCTTCGGAATATGCTCCTGATTACGTAAGTTTTAATAAACATGAGGTCAAAACGGTTGCTTCTTTCAAAGTGGTTAAACTTTTTATAGCAATTTAGATTACAGGTATAACGAAAAAGCCATTAACTAGGTTTGGAATTACAGCTTCGGTAATGTTGCTACGTGCAACAAACATTACTTATCTAACATCAGAGAAAATCAAATAAAGCAAATTACTTGAAACTCTTGTGGAATGTAGTCCTATGTTACTTCAATAAAATACGAAGCCTTTCATTTCATTCCATACGAAAAACATTGGTCATGAAGAGTTAACTGAAGGAGAAAGGAATCTTTAACAGGGAAATATTCAACTTGAATTCTCTCGAAAACGCTCTCATAGAATTCCTTAAAACTTTTTAGTCGGAAAGAACTACATGTGGCAGACTAGGCCGAATAAAAGGTGGTTTCAAAAGTTTGGTTCCTGATGTAGAGAAAATTTGAAATTCGTAAAATGTATGACGTCATCGCTGTGTTGCTATGGTAACAGCGATGTTTATCAAAATAGCTTCTTTAAAAAGTTTTTTTTAATGTGTAGTAAATGTGTGTAGTTGCTAGTCCTATCGAGGCCTGACAGTGAAGTGTCAGCCGCTGAAATGTTAAGTGCTGACAAAATCAAGCCAAGATACCCTGGGAGATCGATATGCATTTTGTTCATGTAAACAGCTTCACTGTAAGGTAGATACTGGAACTTTCAAATTTGCTGTCAGCAAAGTAAAATTCGCCCGCAAAATTGACCAATCACAACACGTGTACTAACTGAGAGATATAATAATGTGATTTATAACTGTTAAAACATATATGGTTTTTATGATTCATAGGCTTTCATTTTCAGATCCAATTTCGTTCACTCCTTCCCTTTTTCACCCCCTTACTCCTCATCCAGTTCCTCCTATCCCTGGCCCCTGGTAGAAAAACTCGCTTGTTCGCAAATGCATTTGAAGAAAAGAAAAAAATCCACAAAATTCCAAGTACCCTGTGACACGTTTTTTAAGCAGGAAACAGCTAATCTTGAAGAAAAATATAGCAGCAAGGTGTTTGTCATTTGAGTATTGTTTTGGCTGATTATGTCTGTTTTAGATCCTACGTATATGTTCGTGATTTTCGTCTGCAGTCCTTTACTGGTATTGTTCTAAACAAGAAAGACCAGGCTAAACTATTATTTTGAGAAGATTGTTTTCTTCTTAATGTTTATTTCTCTACCTATGCTGGAAAACATATGTTTCCGAAGCAAAGTTTGCACCCGGAAACTTGGAATTAAGTTTAAAGCAATTTCACGCTTTCAAGAAGGACTCAATATGTTTCTCCGTGACGAGAGCGGAAAGCATTTACTTCGGCTGTTTAGCATTCAGCACCCGCAAGTAACCAAAGAATGTTGAGAAACGTTTGCTTCATGGAAATTGAACCTAATTTCTCAACAAAGGTAAGTATAGCTACATTATAAAATAAATCAAAGAAGCTGTAAGAGTGTACTGTTCTGTTAGTCTAAGCACGCAAGAAAGTCAGTTCCGACTGCTTGAAAATCGTGTAGGGTAAAACCAAAACCGGAGGCGAGTGTTTATGCCTTATTCTTGAGTCTAGAATTAAAGCTCTTTTTTTTTTCTTAGTTAATGAACAAACAGAAATTTAATTCTTTTAGGTTTAAAGCTCAACCAAAAGTGCAATGATCGTGCGTCCATTGTCAGAGCAGGGCTTGAAGTGATACAAGATAGCCATTTTCTATTAGGTGAGGAGGTGCGAAATAAAAAAGCTTAACATGTCAATTCTTAGACCTTTACGGAGTGTGTGTGTGTTTTTTTTTTAGTTATATCAAGATTTTAACAGTTTTAGACTTTTAAGTTCTCTTTGAGAAGAATGTAGTTAGTCGAGGGTAGCATTTCTAGTCAACGTTGTGTTAGAATCTATTGTCAAAATACGCTGTAAAAACTGTTCTCGATACATGTTACTTGTGGTATCCGTTGCATAAATTGTTACCGAGTACAGTTTTTAAATTTGCAAGAAACATATCCCTATTTCACCCTTTTTGTTTCTTTGCAATCAAAGTGCCGCATCACTAGCCTCTTCTATGAGATAAAATGTTACTGATCATGAGGTCTGGATCAAACCAAGGTTTTCAAGAGAGTATATACCTTTTTTAGAAGTAAATGCCGAAGTTTACTGATTCTTACTAGATTATTGTCGCGTTCATTAGACTTTCAGTGCAAACTATAACAAGCGGTGCAATGGCTAATGACACAGAAGTGAATCTTTCTGCGGCTAACAATGGAACAGCTACTGACGGAATGGAATACGTATTTAAGCCAATTGAGCCTCCAACCCAACTCATTCTGTTCATCCTACTGGTGACTGTTGGAATAATAGGCCTTGTGGGAAATATTCTCGTCCTATGTTTCTTGAGGACAAAGAAACCTGCGAGACAGTTTTTGTGGTGGACTGCGTTTGAGAGAAACTTTAAACTTCACATTATGAGTTTAGCCATTTCTGATGTTCTTTCAGTTCTTGTTTCAATTCTGCCAGTAGGGGTTCAATTATTTTTTGATTTACTTCAAAGAGGTTGGGGATGCAAAATAGCACGTTATTTGACAATTGTCTTCCCTTCCATAACAATGTATAACTTGTTATTCATTAGCATTGAGAAATACTATTCAACCCGTAAAGTCCCACGCACATTTAGCTACTCTACTGTAATACGCATGTTGCTGTTTGCATGGGTAGCTGGGTGTCTGATCACGTTACTGCCCGGTGCAACCTACGATGGGGTAAGATACGACCTAAACCAGACACATTACACTGTAGTTTGCAGGTACGACAACCGAGTGTTACCTCTTAGAATAATGTATTTAATCTTCATAGCATTGCAATATATTATACCGATGGTCATTATGACAAAAATAAACATATCGCTTATCATAACCGTATGGAAAAGAATGATGAGGAAAGTTGATGTCCAGCAAGAAAACGGCATCCGAATGATGGCCAGAGCTGCCACGATGCGAAGTACTTACATTATTGTTGCTCTTAATTTGGCATTCATCTTTCCATATTTCCTTTACATCGTTCAAACAGTTTTTAACAATGTTACTAAAACAACTATCGATTTTGAAACTGACATTGTTATCCGCGCTGTAAGTTTTTTGATAGCAATCTCCAATCCAGCGATTAACTCTGTATTGTACTTTGTACAAATGAAGGACTTTCGCGCCTTTTTAAAGAGGCTGTTTGCCTCAAGGTACGCAGTTCAAAATGTAAACTCTTTAAACTGAAGAAGGTGTGAAATATGTAGGAATTGAAGTGCATTGAGCCCCGTAATTACGAAGGCGTGCTTCAAATGCAAGGTAGCTCCTTGATTGAATTGCATAACTCAAGAAAGGGAGGTGAATTGCGTTTCCTAGGAAGATAATCACTGATTGAGATATTGTTTTGTGATTCTGCCTACTGTGGCTTTCTTGTTGCCTAATTTGCAAACATACAATTTACTAATATTCCAGACTGTTCGGCCGTCTTTGCCCTTGTTTTGGAAGAGCATGGAAAAAAGTGTTTAAAACGTGATGCAGTGACTGGATTTGGCTAACAACTGGAAAATATTTCAATATTCCGAGGTATCTTCCTTTGAATTTCGCCTTCTTGTTTAGAGAAAGGACAAAAGGGCAAACCTAATATCACTTTCAGTTTGTCTACAACTGCAGTATGGAAGGTAAACTGGAAAGGGCTGTTAAGAGCACGGCGTATGTGCAATTCATGTAAATGTTGCTAGAAGATTTTGACAAAATGCTTGAGGAATCTTCTACTTGAATTCAACACAGAAATACTTCTGGAGCCAGTTAAGGTTATTTCTTTGGGCATCAGTGCAAAAGGTGCTAGTCGTACGTCCTAAAAAATTAATTCTTTTCGTGTCTTTGAAGTCCTATTAAACCAGCCGCATTGTCAGTTGAAGGGTTCTCTTTTTCCGTAACACACGCGAGTGGGAAAGCCATCAGCGTCGTATTTTGTATATAATGTATACTGTCAGTATTAATTTGACAATATTTAAGCGGCCATGTAAAAGAAGCCGTTTTTTGTTTTACGTGCATGGCCAACTCACCCTCTCTGCCAAACATACATCAAAAGGCAACTAGACTGATGTTGGCTCTGTTTTCCCTCAAGAATTTGTTGATATCTTCTACTTGGTTATCCAAGAGTAAATAATTTATGCATTAATCATCTCTAAAAACTTAAGCGAAGTTGTATGGGGAGCAAACACCCGTGACATAGCTCCTGTATCAAAAGAAAATGGTATAAGTATATGTAATAGCATGAGGCCGAGTAGAATTAAGGAAAAATTTTCACGCATATTTATCCTCAATTCTACGAGGGCGCAATGCGATTACTTGTTTGTAACATAGAGGGCAAAATTTTCGGAAACTTTCCACGCAAGTTGAAACACAATCAGCCTTCCCTCAGAATAAAAGTGCACAGAACAAGAAAGACTGACCATTATGTACATCTAATTGCGATTCTAGTTCATTGACAAAACACACTTAAAACTCAAAGTAAGTAAATTTTATTCACCTGAGTTGCGAAGCTTTCTCTCACTGGAAAATTGTTGACCACGTCGCTCCAAAGTTTTCAGTAGTTTTAAAACAAATAACCGTTTGCTGTTTCCCGTATAAACACATATAGGTTCGCCTTTTGGAATTCCTCTTCAAGCTAACACCCGATTTCCATTTTTACCAACCAGCCCGGTTAAAAGTCAAACTTTGAAGCGATACTTGTGTGGAACAATTCAAAATCCGTTTTTCGTTTCAAGACGCCTACAAAACGCAAATGGCGCAGTCTCGCGCCCAGCCAATCAAATGCGAGTAAGTTTGGCGCTTGGCCAATCAGGAATTAGTAATTTCGCCTTCATTCGAAAGAAAATTAAGAAAAAATGCCCTCTGTCTCAACCAATCAGCATTCAGTAATTTTGCCCACTGTGTTATAATGCTGAATAATCGATATACACCAAGTGTTAGGTATAAAACTGTATTGCACCAATTAATGTCGAAAGAACTAATTGCATAAGTAAAGGATCAACATAACCTGTTCATTTTGACAGTGTTTTAAATATTAAAGAGGCCTGGATAGAACTAGTGAATGCACCATATTAACCTAAAAACTTCGTTTGCGTCAAGTATGATATGTTTCCGTCAGCTTTTTTAAACTGAAAAATAAAGCATACAACTTCTCGATCCATTTTGTTGAAGAAGTGTTTCTTTCATTTGAACATTTCTCTTGACGCAATTATGTAAAATCTTAAAAGTTACAAACGATTAGGGTAATTTAGGCATATGTAGCAATGAAAAACAGCAGATTTTACTCGCGACCCCTCTACACGATTGTGATCATGATGGCACCTGTGTTCACCTAAAATTACGCTGCTGATTCGGAGCACGAATCATTCCCGCCAAAGGTCGAACTTTCTTTGTTTTTTATTAGGTCGTTTTTTATGAAATGTTCGACATTACTGCAACAGAGTTTGAGCAACTATATTAGCCAAGAATGCCACTTTTGACAGCTCGACGAACGCGTATTGTCATGCTATGTTCAGGTAAGTAGTTGCAAGGTAAGAAATGTATGTAAAGAGCAGCCCCGATATAACATACACGGTCGACACTAAAGGTTTGGTTTGTGTTACTGAACCATGACTGTGATCGTTGTATACACCTAATTGAAAAACGTTGTCGGGTGAAAAGCATAAACCGTTGACGATGAGACCCAAAGGATTTTTGGGTTGATGTATATCATCATTTGCATATTCAAAATACAAGCCTGTTCTCTTGTGACTGATGTTCATTGCAGCGAGTTGCACGTGGCAATGGAAACCGTGCAAGCCTACCTGAAAGTGGCAAAATTGGCTAACAAGGGCCAATTTGAGCCCTACACAGTGCGAAATTTGCCAAAGTTTGCATCCGTACCTGAGTTAAAGTAATCTTTGCTGGAAAACTATTTGGTAGCACTAAGTTCTGCACCACCAATTCGTTCACTGTCGGGTGCATGAGTGACGGACGCACAAAGTGCGATATCAAAACAGACAAACAAGGCAAGTGAACGGCTTTCAAAATGCACATCAGTAAATAGTTCGGATGTTTCCCAGCATACCACTGGTCGTATCGTTTATGGTTTGTGGTCTTCTCCCGACAACGTTTTGTCAATCAGGTATACATTGCTTAACTGTAAGTGATTGATTATTGGAAAGGCAACGGTTTTTACAACATTATTCGTTGTAGTAGGGTGCCGCTGGGCAGCCTAAAAAACCTAGACAGCTTCGGCAGCCTATGTAGCTGGGATTTTGGTTGGGTTCGTTTGAGTCAATCCAGCTTCTGATTCTTCTGATTCATTTTTTTCTTGGAGCCATTCGAAAACAAATTCACATGGCAATTTGAACGACCAATCATGCGCGTTTGTTACATTGCAGGCGAAGTGTTATGAATGGAAGGGGAGTGCAAAATTCTCAATTTCCAAATTTAAATTGAGTAAAAGAAATTGTACCTCTGTTACGTTTGAGATTGTTATATCGGGGCTAAAGTTCAATTTGTTTAAAGCACGTGAAAGCGGGCTGTTGTGTCACAATAAATGTGTATAAAAACATTAATAACATTTTTGTATGTTTTGTTCCCTTATTGAAAATGGATTTAAGCGCATCCGCAGTGCGCTTTAATAGTCGATAAGTGATGCAGGTAGTAATATATGAGCCCGTCATGACCTTAAGAAATAAAAATACAGACTATATTTTGCTTCCGTGGTGAAACTTTATTTCAGCTTGTCAGGAAGATAACACTGCAGGAAAAAAAAATTGTGTTTCCGCCGCAATTGAACCCGTAACCGTCCATGCATCGATTGGAAGAGCGAAGCTATCTGGGTCTGGGGCCGTTTGCTGTGTTCATATTCGACGTAAAACTGAAAAGGCGACTGGGCCTTGCTCCCCCCGTAAGACTATCATAGTCAGGACAGGTGCTCTGTTTACGCTGATTTTGAACCTTTTGGCCTATGCCTTACATGCCCTATTTGACACTTAGTTACTCTTACTATATGACCGATATTAAGGTCAAAGTTCTTTTCAGGGTTTTGATCACAAACTTGCGTTAGAATATTAACTCAGTATTCATTAAACCTAAATGAACGCAAAAACGAGTATTTCTGCATTTCGTTTAGTACTCTGTCTTTCTGATCCTCTGTCCATACAACTGTGTTTCTTGTAGCAGATGGTTTACCATAAAGAATCTTCTCCGCTTGGCTGAGGTAGTCCTCACTGCAAGTGACTCCAAGAAAGGCACAAACGGTCGTCACTGTTTCTTTTGGTTTTAATATCAGTTCATGGCTGAAAACGTCCAGTACGGCGTCGCCATAAGCTTGTTTAATTCTATCATTTGTCTCTATCAACTCAAAGAATGACTTTATAGCATTGTCTACTGCTCCCGGATGGTTTACCTCAAACAAACAAAAAATTAACAACAATAAAAGAAATGACTAAGAAAATTCATGCCACCAGCCCCCCCCCCCCCCCCTCCCCCTTCAACCCTTAACCCGACTTCTAGAGACATATAAGGTCTACTGAAATGCCTACTGCTGCAATGAAATGCTTCCAATTCTCCTGGTTATCAATGTATTGCACTTTCTTTAAAGTGGATAGGAAATTTACTTCCTCATGATAACTCGAACCCCATAGCCACCCGGATTAGGCCTGTGTTCCTGTATTTCATGAGCCCGTTGTTCTGTAGTTTCCGTTTGCAGGTTCTGCTTTGTTAATTGCATTGTTTTGCATTTCTTTATATTATTGATCAAATAGAATTACTTTGGTTAAAAAAAGAGGTACATGAAACCAGTTTCAATAGACCATTCCTCACTGCTCTAGTTCTGTTGCCAGGACCTGTTCTGTTGATTTTGGGAGGCAGAGAGAGGTGGGGCATATAGAAGAGGGAAGGTTATCGATGAATGTTAGAATATTGAAATATATTAAGATTTAAAAGTGAGTTAAAATTCAACTTTAAAGTTAGTTGTTAATGGATAAGATGAACAGCAAAACAGTCCTCAAGCAACCCGAAGTGCTCTCGCGTTAGGCGGGACTTTCTGGTGGTGTGTAAAAAGAAATGTCCCACACTTTATATAATTACTTTATTCACATTATATTTCATTCAAATAATGATGATGATGATGATGACGATGGTGATGATGATGATGATGATGATGATGATAATGATGATGATGATGATGATGTTAATATACCCCACCCCTATTTAGATTGCGACTGCCTGTTTGTAAAAGGTGGCCCCAGAGCTAAGCGCACTTTAATCTATAAACGTTCGATTAAAAGTTTAAGAGGTGGGCTTTTCACGTGACATGTTAGTGCTCGTGTTACCTTTGTTTTCCCATCGTTGACTTTTAGTCTTTCGTTATAGAGCCTCAAGACCCAAGTTGAGATAACATCAAAGGGATTTCTTAAGACGTGAAGGAACTTAAACGGGATGCCAACAGTGTCCTTGACTTCTTTTAGAATAGCAAACTTGTGGGGCTTTTCTGTTAGTTCCATAGTAGTTCCACCTCCTTTTTTGTCGCCAATAACCTGTCAAAGAAATTAATAATGTTTCAGAAGACCCTCAGGAGAGGAGAATCAAAACGAAAAACAGCAACAAAAACACACATGCCAAAAAGACCCCTAGGTAGAGGAGAAGCACAATAATCTCTGGCCAATCGCAGAATCCGGATTCTAACCAGGAAAACATTTGTGGAAGGCGGGTGCTTTCATATCTGCCGTAATCATGCTCTTACAAAAACCCACGGTTAACCACACTACACAGCTTATAAGACAAAGATACCTTAAAATGTCGTACAAAATAAATTACCTTTATTTTACCGCTTAACGTTCCTTGCCAAGCCCCAGGGACGTTGTAAGAGTAGATACCGTCTTCAAGAAACGCAGGCTCCCTTGCTCTATTCCCAAAGGTGGCTTGCCATGTGGAAAGCGAATGCAAGTTATAGAAGAGCAGATACTTTTGCATACCGGTACTTTTTAGTGTTTCTTCCTGGTAAATATCCCATTTGTCAATGATATGGTATTCGTGAGGAATGATGATTTCGGGATGCGCATCCAAAATGGCTCCCAGAAGGCTGTGCGAGCTTCGCGGGTATCCGATGAACATGACAAATGTTTCAACTCCATCGTAAAGCTCGTGAAGCTCAGCTTCACTGTGAGGAAGACTTCCAGGAACACAAAAAGGGTAACGAGAGGCTACGCCAAGGGAGAATAAAACAAACAAACAAACAAACTGAATCGATTTCAGGCGCAAAACAAAAAGAGCAAATCCCTAGACAAAGTAGAAAATGGAGAACAACTAATTCTGCCGAAGCGGATGAAGAGGAAAATAGATAAGATGCTGTATCTAAAGATCCTACTCTGCTCCCCAAAAATTATGCCTGTGACAACAGCAATTCCTATTCCAAACAATTTTGCAATTGTTCAAAATTATTCAATTTGTTTGATGTATCACACATTCGTGTGTTCAAAATATTAAACAAGAAAATGTACCAAAATGTATAAAGCTCACGAAGAACCATTCTTTGTTTTTGTTATTAAACCTTTAAAGTTTTGAAGAGATTCTCATTGCCTTCGCCTTCAACAGAAACCTTTGACTTTCTCAGCTTAGTACCCAGTACTTCTCATCTCGCTTACTATATTTCTGGCTTAAATTCATGACGTCAACGGATGAATAAAGGCTGCAACATTCTCGCTCCGACATGCAACCCCTTCGACTTCCCAAGCTCATAAGCACACTTTGCGGTCAGCTGCAAGAGACAGAGTGTACCTGGGGACTAGGGTAAGACTAATTTATTGTACAAGACTTACTTGAATCGGAGTTATTTGGGGGTAAATGATCCGAGAAAGACGATGAAATCCAGTTATCCTGCACGCTTTGCCGGCTCCAAAAATAACGACTAGCGACCAAAAGTAATAATACACATCCTGAGCAGGCAAGCAGGCATTTGAGAGATCTCAGACTGAATTTCGTCATTGCATTCACTGTTTCTTTGAGAATCTTAATTTACTGTTTGTCATGGATCTGTAGAATAAAATTCATAGCAACCCTTTTAAAGCTGGAGAAGTGAAGCAGTGTCTTTTACTTAGTTTTGAAAAGTGGGCAGTTACTGACATGAGAGTAATAACTAATCCTAAGCTTAATAATCAAAACAAACACAAATGTGAAAGGACTGACCGAATCAAAACTTACAGCAAAAATACTTTGACCAGTGTTAAGTCCTCTTAAGTAGGCAAAAGGGGGTCCTAAAAGCTAGTAAGGAGGAGGGGGGACTTGAAGTCGCGCACGAGTCACACGAGTTGCTGAATTCGAAGCAACTGAGAGTATTGCTTATCCTCTTTGACTGGGATGTTAGTCCATAATAGTATTTCACCGGTGTCCATTATTACACCTAGACTAACACAGACTGACAATTTAGAGTAAAATTTTTTGTCTAAGGAAGTAACACGATGACAGGAACAAGGCCTCGGACCACCGACTTTCAGATCTGAAGACCTAGACGAGCTAACTAATACACCATCACTCTCCCATAACCTTTTTTTTCAAGTCTGACGATTTAACGTTCTGCTCATTGTTCTCAGTAGACCTCGAAAATGTGTTCCCACCTCAGTAATATTGTTTCTGAGCTACGTAAAGATCATTAGTTCCATTTCTGTTGTGCAAACAAATTACAACTTGGCATTTCAGCTCCTACGAATACAATGATGAGATCGTACAGTTCCTGAGTCCGGTTTAGAAAATGAGAGACCGGTCATACTTGAGAGGAGATATCAGATATTTTAAGCTGATTTCATACCAAAATCCTCCGGCCTACCCCAGGCGATAAATAATGACTGGTCCCTAATTACAGCAAATTTTGAGGAAACATCGAACATGTACCTCACTTCAGAGCCGATAATTAAAAGTTTTTTTTTTGTTCAAACAATGAACTTGATCTTTCATTTCGTTACTTTTTCTTTCTTTTTTTCTTTCTTGTTTTATAGCATTTGATGGCAGAGTTTTTAAAGCAATAATTCTGCTCGGGCCTCCTATGTATTACAGTAAATGATTACAAGTGACTCGTCGCTACGCGTCTCGTTCGATATTTATCATTTGTTATCGATCGTGCCCTCGTAGAATAATTGTTAAATAGCTTGTATTGCCGAAAAGCAAAGTCAAAATATTGAGGTGGCAAGATCAGTAACGAGAGTTTACCCACCTTGGCAGGGTGTAATAAGTTTGTGCTGCTCGTCACAGTTTTCTTATATCACCGCCATGATGTGATATTTTACATGTGTGGCTGAAAAGAATTGTCGCCAGGCAACTAAGAGTACCAATGAAATATGCATGTACATTAGTAGAAAGTCATACCGCTTGCGGATTAAAGAACTCTTTTATTGGTTCTTTTGGAAGAAACAGAAACAAAAAAGGATGGCCGGTTTTTATTTCCTCACACTGTAGACGGCTTGTCCTTCGTCCCTTTTCTGCTTATTTCTTAGAAAGAGATAGAAAACTGGCGACATTTTTTGATTTGTTTTCAAAAAGCAGCGACTATACAGTCGGAGTCACTTCACCTTTTCGCAAGTTTATCTTTCTAAAGGTTACGAAGGACATCAAATGTTCACTTGCTGGAAGGTTTTCTGTTTGTACAAACTATTACTTTGTATTTTGTCTAAAAGCGATATAATCATAACTATAACAAAATTCTCGAATGTGATTGGCTATCACCAGCCATGATTTGAGCATTAATAGCGGAGCTCGCGGAGCACCATGGGTAAGAAAATTTGGTAACCCGTTGATCCGAAAAATTTTGGTTCTGACGTCAGCGTACGTCCGTCCGTCCGTACAGACTCTGGGGGAGGGCGACAGGAGTCCCAAGACAGCCTGACCGGGGGAGGTGGAATGACACTTTTTCTTGTAGCTGAAGTAAACAACATGGCGGCTGGTTCGTCGTACGATCGTCTTTCAATACGATAATTGTAATACATTCTTGGAATGAAGACTTGTAGCCGTTCATCACGAAAAGGAAGAGGATTGCTATAATCTCGATGGCGCATATAGAAGATACTGGAGAGCTTGAAGGCAAGAAATCCTTGTTCGCGGACATACTTGTTTTTTTCAAAGCTACGGAGATCTGGAAAGAACCCGGCGACTTTTGTTTAGATTTTCAAGGCCTTCTTTCAGTTCAGTGGTAAAGTAAATTATAGATTTAAGTGTGGATTTACATTGTAAAAATTGTTTAATTGAGCGACTTTACATGTTTAGTAAATTACGGTAATTTTCTTGAAATGTTTTAAAAACTTGTAAATAGCTCGTAGTTCCCGTTTGCCGGCTTGCGAGTAACTTCACTCGAGGGGAAAATTGAATGCAGTTTGCTTTCCTAGGCAAACGAATGCTTCGTATGTGAATGTCATTTCATGTTTTTGAAGGTTTCTTGTCCTTTTTCTTTGTTTATGCATTAAAGGAATTTTCATTAGTGAGCAATCTGATATTTAGGCTTCAGTTAACTTAAGCTTAATTAAGCTCAATTTCCTTTTGAACTTTAGTGCGTAATTTTCAATATTTTTCTTAGAGGAATTCTACTGTATTTTATTCGAAAAGTGGAAATCGTGACTAGTTCTAGACTGAGTCTGTGTTGTTTTTTCAATGTAGGTTGTTTTTCTTCGGCGACGCGTATTGGGTTGTTTTGACTAATTCGTATTTATCGTATTTATTTAGTATTCAACACCTGAAGAGTCGCTCTGTCGTCATTTTTAAGTTTATAGTCTTAGTGTAAAGCTCCTTATGTTTTTTGTTCAGTTGTGGAATATTTTATCTCCCTTATATTGTTATATTTTTTAGCTTCTCCATATGAAGTGAATGACATTTCTGTCCCAATTTAGCGACTAAACTTAGACTCGCCGTTTCAGTGAGTGAGTTCAGTGTGGCATGTTTTCGTGATCGTTTTGTTTTTTGTTAAACCGCTAAGCCATTTCAGTGTGTGTTTAGTTACAGATCGAAATGAAATCTTTATTTAAGGTGGCTCGATCGAGTTTTTGAGTGACGATACCTCTCAACTTTAAGCAACTAGTGTACCACAGTGAACAACCCAATAGAAAATCGATCGTTACTGCTGACCTAGAGAAAGATGAAAGTTTTGCATGAGGTACGTTTCATCGAAATCGGAGTTACCATAGCAATGTAATGACGTCATCCCCTATTTTACATGAGAGCTAATTACTTGTCACCAAGAGATAATTCTGGAAAGCGCTCGACTGGATCTTCGACCTGACATATTTGTCTTCACGTCTACAAAATTTGAAGAATTTCTATGAGAGAGTTTTTGAGAAATGTTCGGGTGAAGTTTTAACGTGTTAAAAAACAACAAAAACAAAATAGTTTTAAACTGCTATTGAAAAGTATGTCCACAGCGACTTGATGAAACAACATTTTGGTTTTAAATGAATGTTATGTCATCTAATTACTTTGTGTGAAAATTTCGGGGAAATCGTTCCATTTGATTTTTAGAAACGTTGGCTTGAATATGAACTGGTTAAGTGTGTTACGCGGCTTTTTTATCAAAAATCGACCCTACACTTATTAAAATGATTATGAATTAAAAAGCGGTAGATGAATTTTTTTAAAACTTTGCTTTCAAGGAGAATAATCAATAATCAATACAATCCCCGAGTCTCAAACTCATTGAAACGTTGTCAGGCTATCAATTTTAAGCCTAAACTCAGGAAATTATTGGACTGAATTTTACGCCAGTGGCTTGTTGCTCTTATTATGCATCTCCATTGTTTCGAATAGGCGTGCAATTGTAAACTTCAGTACATCACGAATTCATATAACGCTTGATTGCTTTCCGAAGATGTTCCGAAAAACGTGCTAATGTACCAGGTTAGCATTACAATAACAATGGACAGGCTGACAGCAGTGAGTGCAAACCTCAAGGTTAGCAGTAAGCGCAAGCTTCGGTTAGCAGAGAGCGCAAACGGAAAGCTGCTGTGCTCAGTCAGTGTTCCAGATTCTTATGGCAAGGAGTCAACGAAAAATTTAAACAGGTCAGCAGACGTGGGTCTCCCACAATCTTATCCCAGTCTCAGCACGTTTTCGGAACATCTTCGGAAAGCAATCAAGCGTTATATGAATTCATGATGTAGTGAAATTTACAATTGCACGCCGATTTAAAACAATGGAGATGCATAATGAGAGCAACAAGCCACTGGCGTGAAAATCAGTCCAATATTTTCTTGAGTTTTGGCTCAAAATTGACAGCTTTATAACGTTTCAATGAATTTGAAACGCTGGGATTGTATTGAATATTGATTATTCTCCTTAAGGACAAAGATATAAAAAAATTCATCTACCGCTTTTTAATTCATAACCATTTTAATAAGTGTAGTGTCAATTTTTGATAAAAAAGCCCAGTAACACACTAAACAAGTTCATATTCAAACCAACGTTTCTAAAAATCAAACGGCACGATTTCCCCGAAATTTTCACACAAAGTAATTAGATGATATAACATTCATTTAAAACCAAAATGTTATTTCATCAAGCCTTTGTGGGCATACTTTTCAATAACAGATCAAAATTATTTTGTTTTTGTTGTTTTTTAACACCCTAAAACTTCACCCGAAAATTTCTCGAAAACGCTCTCATAGAAATTCTTCAAATTTTGCAGACGTGAATACAAATATGTCAGGTCGAAGATCCAGTCGAGCGCTTTCCAGAATTATCTCTTGGTGACAAGTAATCGGCTCTCATGTAGAATGGGGGATGACGTCATTACGTTGCTATGGTAACTCCGATTTCGATGAAACTTACCTCATTTAAAACTTTCATCTTTCTCTAGGTCAGCAGTAACGGTCGATTTTCTATTGGGTTGTTCACTGTGGTACGCTAGTTGCTCAAAGTTGAGAGGTATCGTCGCTCAAAAACCCGATCGAGCCACCTTAAGTAACTATAAGCAAAGCATTTCTCGGTTTAAGTCTACATGTATTTTGTCTAAAATGAGACTCTAAAACCTTCCTAAAATTTTTAAATAGTTCAGGGTGTATTCTTGAAAGCGCCCGATTAATACTTCGCGGTTGAAAAACTTGTGCCATTTTCTCTTGATAATTATACGTGTGCTTGAAAGTTTCCGAAAACATTTTTTGGAGAATTTTTGCCAGTAAACGGTTTGATGCCGGGAAAATATTATTTATTTTAGCAAGATAGATTTCGAGAAATGTTTCATGGTTAACAGAACTAAGCAGCCAGAGGGATGCATTGGAATCAGTGAGAAATGTGTATTTGCATGGAAAAGTCTTTAAGTGGGTTTTCTTTAGCAATTGTAGTTTTATAGGTACTCTTCTTGAACTCTATAAGCTAGCTTTCGAAAGAATGCTACAAGAAGAGCTGTCGGTGAAAGTCGTACTGAAGTCTTCTCTTTGATGAAAAATAAGCCAGCTCACAGTTTCCTCAGCGGTCCGCATGTTTTCCTTTCCTGTTTTCACCTCTTGGGGAATAACTGCACAACTAAAATTTACTGTATTTTACGGGCCAATTAGCATGAAAGAGAGACGTGGAGCTCCGCTTTTAGGCTCGGCTAAATCTATATATTAGGACAGTTAGGACAGTGTAATTGGACAGTGTACGCGTCATGCCTAAGTAATTGGACAGTACGCGTCAGAGCGCGCGCGCTAATGGATCAGTTACACTTGAATAAGTTCTTTTTACGTATCGTGAAACTGTTGTCAATTCCTTCTCCAGTACGTTTTCTCCCTTTTCTTTTGCTAATTTTGTTATAGATATGATTGATTGGTAACAGGACTTCGTGTCGTCCAATTCGGTCTGTAATCATACTCGTGATTAAACAAATCGGACTCCCGCTACGCGGTCGTCCGATTTCGTTAATCACTCGTATGATTACAGACCGAATTGGACTCCACTCAGTCCTATTACCATTATTAATTTTTGTGAAAAACTTTAAACGGGATAAGTTTGTGTAATCAAATGGTGACAAGTGAAATTAGGAAATAATTTCACGCACGTTTTGTCAAAATTCTAATAATTTCCCGAGCTTTAATTCGACTCGGGAAATAATTAGAATTTTTAAACAAAACGCAGGGGAAATCATTTCCTAATTTCACGAGTATGCCATTTGATTACCTTTTAATATCATAGCTGACAAATTACGCTCAAAATTACGCTCAAAATCGTCAGTGGGAATAAGCATTGAAAATCTAAAGCATAAATCTCGTAGGAAGTTTATACCACGCTCTGAAGATTTCGTGTATTTGTATTCTCGACAGCAAAACACAGTGCACCAGACTCTGAATTATTAAATTAAAAGTACCAAACCAAATCGCTCAGCAAAGGGTTTATTCGGCAAATACATTGAAACGAGCAAGGCTTCACAAATGCATTCAAAATACGCACAGCAATCTTGTTTTAACGCAAGCCGTAAACTTCGGAAGTAAATTTGTATAAAACTGACCTTTATTCTATTCGAAGAAGTGCCAAATCCACTGAATTGCTTCTCTGAGTTCGCGGTGAATCCGCCACTCTATCAGCAACTGCCTGCTCGCCTCTTCAAAAAATTTCGCTGTCAGACTATCACAAATAATTTCTTCTGTTTGCCTCGCAGGTTTCTGAGAAGTTCAGTCAATTAAAAGTCAAAATTTACAGATTACCGATCGTGTCCTCAATGACTATTTCCAGAATTGCCGTAGTTCTGCACAAAACATCTTCATCCGTAACGTCTTTCACCTTGACGCAGTCTTCGCACTGAGAGATAGGCCCGTTGCCATAGCAATTTTGTAGTTTCACGCTGAACAAAGTTTCGCGCCAAAAGTGAGGAGTAATTTGTCACCCATGATATTATGCCAGAAATAAATTACTCTGTGGATTTTATCTACTGCGGCAAACACCCTACAGACTCATTATATACTCTTAGTTTTTAAAGACTGTCCGTATAAGCTACATATTGTTTCCACGTCTGACCAATGCTTCCGACAATTGATTTGAATTGTCGGACGCACTTCTATGCCAAGATTTCCTTAAGCAAATAAGCAAAGGGGAACAGTAGTTGAGTGGTCTAATTCTTTCACTAGACGACTGAAATGATTGCAACATGAAAACAACATTTATTTACAAAAGAAAGAAATTTCACTTTCAAGAACAAATTGTCAACCATAGTTATCTATCAGCACTGGCAAATACACAACAGTGCTTGATCTAATCACATTTTCGTTTATTAATACTTGTGCGTAAATAGACGTGTTTCTTTCCGAGCGATTGCATTTCACAAACAGAGTTGCATAAGAACAAGATGAACTGGGAAGTGTTTAGCAGAAAGCTAATAAAGGGGTCACTCGCTCAAGTTCTCAGTTAGTCTCCACCTTTAAAGTATATTTAGCAATTAAGGCCTCAGCCGCGACACCTCTTCTGCAAACAGTGTGGTTTAGTTTTCATTTCAAACAAAAAGGTTGATATTACTTGTTGCCCTTACGTTGTTCGTAAACTCGTAGTTTATCCGCAAGTATGGAGTAATCCCAGAAAATAAAAATTCCATCTTTTATTTTCCGCAGGTTTGGCGAAAATTTGGCGATCAGTCCAAGCCCCACTCCCCCCTCCCCCCCAAAAAAATGTTTTTTGGTTAATATTATCGATACGTCTTTAATCCTTTTCAAGAATCATTTAGTTTTTTCTTCTCAGACCGTTTTAAACGTCGGATTTTTCATGCGCCGAATCTAATACAAATTACTCAAGACTCTTTTGCTTATTTGTATTGGATTCGACAAACGAAAAGTTCAACGTTTGAAACGGGTCTTAGACGGCGAGCAGTTGCACCTTTTGCTCAGGGATTTAGCCGTGCAAGATATACACGAAAGCCCGCGCGTGGACTGCTTACTTGCAAATTTGCCGCTTCGGAAGGTAGCCATGATTAAATAAACCCAACGTCTCCTGGATTTCTGATCAACGCCACAGCCTTATATATGGCGCCAAAATATCTGTTTTCTTTCGTTTCTTTTAAAGTTAGCGGCAGGAGATTTGAAAGGCGGAAAAGGTGTGAACATTTATAAGCATGATAAGGTAGGTAGAAGAATAAAATGGCATCCTCCACGTAAAAAAGTAATATTCCTTTATTCCAGTTTGAGGTTGTCACTTGTTTCACTAACACTCACATGCCTTGCGCTCAGTCGCAGAAGCGAAATATAATTATGAAATTGAAATTATGATTGTTAAAATTATGAAATTATATAATTATTGTATTATTATTTACGAATTTAGAGTTACCTAACGCGACCAATCATCGCATGAAACCTATCAATTAAATTGAAATCTTGCTGTCCCGAGATTGAAATTTCAACGTTTATTCTCTGAAGATCTTTATAACTCACGCACCGATCAGCATGTCTTTCATACGATACGTTTAAACAGACATGCATGTCCTACCCTACAAGGGAAACGGTGACACGAAATAATGAACCCTTTATTTATAATTTAAGGTTACTAATTTAACCAGGAACTTTCGATTCCTCAGGGAAAAAAGCGAACAAATCGACAGCAAGGCGACGAGGACGAGTGGTAGAAATCACGTTGATCACTTCATTAGAGGGTGGTATTTACCAATACTAGGAAGCTCTAATTAATATGCATTTATATGTAATGCGCAGTTCACCATTAATTATGGGTCCGTGCATGGAAAGCATTTTCTGTTCGACGCAAGGATAGCCTCTTCCGTCAGATTTTTCCAAATAAACGAAGAGTAGCTACCCTAGATACATGACAACGACATAAGGACACGCGCCTTGTAAATAATACAACCAGGAATAGTGTTATTGACATATGAATGTTAACAACGGTGTTTTGTTGGCCAATCACATCTCAGATAGGTTGTGATACAAGCTTTCTCTCCTTTTAGGAATGATAGCTTCTTTTCCTACAAAGGAAGAAAATGAGATAAGGGTTTGTTAACAAAGGTGGTAATAAATTTCACAGGATTTAATTTCCTCTTCCAAAAAAAAAGCAGACAAACAAACACATATGAGGTTTTGATTTTGGTTGGTGTAGAAGGGGATGGGGGACGCTCAAGAGTTATATTTTTTGTCTAATTAGGGTTTAAATGCAAGGATGTATACTTAAGGTTGCCAATAGACTGTTTTGGTGTTCTTCATCATGGTCATCATCATGGTCATCATCATCATCCGTTTAACGGTTAAAGATATAGTCAAAGCAACTGAACTCAATAGTTTAATTTCGAATCAAGGTTTGTACCCTATATTCAAAGTTCATTTGCTATTCTTAACCATTTCCAATAACATTAACTGAAGTATATTAACTAGCTTTTACATTTTTTTCTGCAATAAGAAAATGAGAATAATATTTCCAATATAAAAAACCCAGGGAAACGTCATAGAACAAGAAGAATCGATACAGATTCAGTGAAGGAAAGATATTTCTTGCACAATGACAAATTTAATTTGGCAAATGGGGATAATGTACATGAATAGACGAATAGATTACGCATTCCACTCTTTCTTCATAGATTAACTATGGCCTTTACTAACAGTTCTATTTCAAACAGCAGCAATGAATTTGTACCATAATGCCTGGTAGGATGAAGAGGAAAAGGCTTTCCTTCTTTCCTTTCCGAGTAGAAATTTGTCGTTTGGTACCTCTCAGGGTGTTCAAATATAAAAGAACCACCATTACAATTAACCTGGTACCAACTGTAGACGCCGAGGGAAAACAACTGACGCTAAAAGTAAGCCTTTGTAAGAATTGCTACCTCTAAGCCGTGAAAAGGAATTCGAGGCATGACCAAGAAGAGAGATTCTGGTTCGTTTAAAAAAATTTAAAAGATTAGAATACGATTAACCCTATCATTTTGATATGGTATCCCCTCCTCCCAGCATCCTGAACTACCAAGACAAAAAAAGTACTAGTGACTTCGTTTCAAGTCATGCATTACTTAAAAGAACTTGTGAACTGTTAATTTATCAATTTATTATAATTACGCAAAGTTTAAATCAGCTTGTTATGAGAGTTCTTAGCCCCGCATATCTTATCTTGCACCTCATTTACTTTGGGTTGCAGCTCATTAAATTTAGCTTTGATCACGTAATAAGAAGCTGGTATTGAAGCGATATTATCCAGCTCTGCGTCATTATAAACAGGGCCAAAACCCACGGAAATGACCGTCACACCAGCTTTGCGCAAATCCTGTGCGGATTTTTGGACGCTATCCCTTGATGTGCCTTCCGATAGCACAACAAGAACTTTTGGAACATTTATTCTACTCCCTTTGTCAAACAGCTTCTGATTTGCTAATTCTAATGCTTTGCCGGTCATTGTAATGGTTCCTGGATTCGAAATGTTCTCAATAGCGAGAGCTAAGCCGATGGGTGTTATGTATTTGTTGAAAGGAATGGCCAATTTGGGCTCAGTGCCATAACTTATGACACCAACACGAGTGTCCTCAGGGGAGATGTGAAATCCCAAGGACACATTTTTTACAAATGCCAGCATTTTCTTGAAGTTTCCTCTGCCAAGAACCTCAACACTTCTTGAACCATCGACAACAAATCCGAGGTCGGAAGGACACTTTCGCTGGGTCTGCATGCGAGCTGCAACCAAACATGCCCAATGAATTTAATTAGTTTTAGGTTTAGCCATTTGCATTAGTTACAGCTAGTCCTACATTAGCGAGACAGTGGTGATGAGACGCTTTATCGGGCTGTGAAGACGTATTTCATGGTCTCTGATGAATGTCATTGTCTTGAGATGATGTGAAGTAAACATATGATGAGCTGTTGTGTATCACGTTGCTTGTACGTTATGTCCCTTTTTCTAGATAAGCGATTGTGAAATAATGTACACCTGTCTTCTACTGTTCGTCAGAATTAAGACCGTGTCAGGTGTCTCCGATGAAGAGCAGTTCTTCCATCTTGAGAAAGAACAAAATGAAGCAAGTATGGTGAGTTGTGGTGAAATGATGAAGGTTGTGAGACGAATTATTGCGACCATTTAATTTACCTTGGTTCCATTTGCCATGTCTGATTGGATGACGTTACTTAGATATCGGAAAGTGAGATGGCTATGAGGTAATCTCAAGCTTAATGATGGTTCTTTTTGGAATGGTAAATAGCTGAAAGTGGATGCACGTGTAGTATTGTGGAAATAAAAGTGAACTTCATCCATGAATCCCTCTTTTAGTATTGTGTGTATGTGTCTTTGTCTTAAGGGCTGTCCCTTGTCAGTAGGTCATGTTACAGGTCGTAATGCTGATGTCGATGCAATATTTACATTAACATAAAATTATGCAGCTGGCTCCTGCATTAGAAACTAGAGCGTGGTTATTGATTACGAGTTATTTAAGATTTGTTGACGGCATCTAAGTCACTAAATGCTATAGTAAAATGATTTTAATAAGTTTTTTCAACCCCATCCGGCCATGATTAATTGCCACCTTTAACAATAACTTTCTTTTTGATGTTTGTGCTTGCTTCGAAAATTGCCAGGTCAGTTCCAAATAGTCGCAGGAATCACCAAGTAATTAGAAGAGCTTGATTTACTTCTGTTTCTATGTCATCTTGGGACGTGTTAGAAGGATTTGCCCAAACGCAAAGGCTGTTTCCTAAGACGCTTTCAAACGATGCGCTCCCGGTGAAATTAATGGTTAACAGATAAAAGAAGAGAAGTTACAGAGAACTCCATTTTTCGTTACAAATAGCCTGAAGAAACGACTTTTGAGTAAGTGTATTCCTTTCTGAAACACCCTAAGATGACACGAGTAAATAAGGAAGTCATTTAGTCCCCAAAACGCCTTTAAAAGTACTTGTAGCTTCAAGGCGTATTTTTTCTTTCTTTCTGTCTTTCTTTCTTTATTTATTTCTTTCTACTGTACTGTTATCTAAATATGCAACTTACGTGATTTATTCGCTGCCAAGCATATCTCTTTTCTAATCCTTTCCATCAATGTATCAGAATCATTAAATGGAGCCAGAAACACGTGATTCTTCTTTGGTTCTGATGCAATTAAATCAAGCTGTGCTCTGTTGACATCTTCCCCAACACCGAGGCAGAAAACTTCAATACCTCGCCTTTTCAGTTCCATTGCAGGCCGACTGACCTCATCAAATGAATCTCCATCCGTAATAAGTAGTAACACATTGCGTTTAGACATGGAAAGCTGGCCAAACAACGTCTTCTGAGCCAGCGTGAGAGCTTTCCCTATTCGTATCTCAAAGCTCGGGTTGCTAGCATTGTCGATGGCTTCATCCATGGTCTGTTGATCCAAGAACTTGTCAAAGTGTACTACTGACGGTTGTGGGGAGCCACCGTAAACTACCATTCCAACGCTGTTTCCTTCGGAAGACACGGGGAATAGATGGGACGCCTTCTTGGCTAACTCCATCATCTTTGCAGTCTGTTGGTTATCCGGGCCTCCAGGAGAGGCTGTGCTATCGAGGACCACCCCAAGATTAACTGCATTACAACCTAAAAAAGAACAAAACATGTTAAACATAGTTTCCAATAGTAGATGGGTGACTAAATCAGTCAGTCAGTCATTCAAGTTTGGTTAACAAGGGGAAAGCAGAAGAGTTCATATTGCATATTTTTAAGATACAATTCCCTGTTATCTTTCCAACAATTCAAGGTGGGAGACCCAAAGAAAATGCCAATCGATTAGTTTAAAAACAGAATCAAGAATTTTATAAAATTTTAAATAAGTTCTTTGAATTTTCCACGTTAAAAACAGCAATGATGACTAAATAACCAAATTTCCCGTTCAAATCACGATCAATACCTAGATACAAATATAAAAGAAAGAATTTTGATAAGAATACAGCTACCGAAATTAACGCAACTCTCTCTCTGTCTTTCTGCCTATCTGCCTGTCTTTCTGTCTGTCTGTCTGTCGTTCTCTGAACTAAAATATTTTTAGCCTTGCAGGCCAATGTTATCAATATTAACAAGAGAAAAGGCTCCCAGAAATGTCTCTATTGTTGTCTCACCTTGTCGGTTTGGTTCTTGCATGCTTGTATCGGTATACTCCGCCGGTTTTCCTACTGCTATAACCTTTGTTGGCCGTTTGTCATCTGACGACAAATTGTCTTGTCCTTTGGAGGAACCCAGAGGGTAATGTAGCTGCGTAAAAGGTCTTCCATTATTGTCGTTACCCTTGGAAGGTAAAAAGGGAGGATGAGAATGCAATCCGGATCCTTGCACTCTTTCCTGATTTGAGGCCAGTGTCGACTGAAACGTATCACCTTGGTGGTCATCTGTTGCCTGATAAAAAGTGTTATGTGTCTCAGAAGATTGTTTCTCTCCCTGCTGAACGTAGGTGCTTTGGTTTGACGGTTTTTCATCACTATTACTGACATGAGGTTTATAGTGTTCTGGAAAACCCGAAGCAAAGCGATGGGCATCAGGGCTGTAATCTTTCGCTCTATCAGAAGAGTTATTTTTCAAACGTTCCTCTTGTGCACTGTTGTGATAGCCAAGATTTGTTGAATAGTCATCTGAACCAATTGAATCTTCTTCATCCTCTCGATGTGCTTTTTCATCAGCAACTTTATATTGGTCTTCACGGATCCGGGACTGTTTTTGTTGAGTGCCTAACGGCCTCCTTTCCTGACTACCAAACTCTTGCCCCTGATTATTACCCTGTTTGTCTAATTTTCCTAAAGTATCACCCTGAATGGCGTTCTGGTGTTCGTTAACATATACCATCTCAGAAGGGTGAACCTCAGTTAAGAGTTTTTCTGAAAGATCGATAGCTTGAGATTCACGCTGTCCATAAGCAATACGACCACCACCCTCAAGTCTTGAGGCTTCTGTTAAGGGTCGAGAGCCCTCGCTGCTCTTATTACGTTGGTAACCAGCCGAGAACTGTTGGTTGAGGTTTTCGTCCCGGTCAGTAGCTATTTTTGTACCCTCCGTTTCCTTTTGTCCTTGTGTATAAGATGATTCCTGTTCTTGCTGTTGGCCTTGGCGTAAGGATTCAGGTACCCTCGCGGTAGACCCCTTGTTGTAGTCGTAAGAAGGACCACCCTGACTGTTGTATGTCTCACACGTACAAGGTTCTTGTCTGTCTCGCACGATCCCCATTACATCTGCGAAAGATAAAGAAAGAGGTTGTATCAAGCACAAAGTTTACCCTTTCTTTATACTAAACTTTGATATGAAGATTAAAATGCTGCATGTGATCATAGAGTTTAAATTACATCGTTGTACAAAAGTACAGGAAGACAGCTGCACAAATGTGACAAGAAATGTAGAAATCGGCGTTATGACAGCACGCCGATTTGGCCTAGGCTTTTTTTTTACATTTCCTTGGAAATTTTTTGTTACAAAATTAAATGGTACCGTTCAGGTTTATTCTCTTGGAAACTGTTTCAGAGAAAGTGGCGTACAATTTGAGATGTTCATTTTTCTTCTCAGGCTACATTACGTTGTCCTGGAACGTGCACGTTCAATTTTACAAGGCTGTTAAGTGAAGCCAAACTAACCATTACCACAAAAATGGCGATGGCTACTATCAATAGGAAGTGCTCCTTAGGAAGTGTTCAGAGGAATCTGGGTGTTGGAAATTATCAACATGTGAATCAATTCCCTTCATAAAGTTGCTACTTATGGCTGGAGAGGTGGCCATATCAAGACGACGATGGAAAAATTTATTTTGTTCATTTGTGCTGAGATTTAAATGGAGCTATCAGTCAATTGAATGTAGTAATTTTTAAGCATTGGAGGCTGGAAAGCGCTTGCGAGTTCAATTTTTTTGAAAGAAAAGAACAGGACGGGTTATTTCATGCATTACGTGTAAGGTGACGAGGGGCTTACAAAGATTTCACTACTCTCTATTACCTCTGCAGACTCCCTGTATAATTTCATCCATAGCGTTAGGCAGTGTGTCTAAGAATGCTGTAAACACGTGTTCTGACTTAGGCTCTGATGCAACAGTTATCAGCTCTCTAACATTGGCTTGTTTTCCTAAACCAATGGCTGTAACTTTTACTCCAGAATCTCGAAGTTCCTCGCCAGGTGCCACAACGTCATCAGCTGAACCTCCGCTGGACAGAAGGATGAGTGCCCGTGGAGCATCCTGCCGACCATAGGTAGCAAAGAGCCCTGTTTTGATTTTTGAAAGGGCATTTCCTGTAAGGGCTCTACCACCCATATATGGAGCAATATTCATGGCATCGTCGAATTGCTTGAAATCAGTGAGAGCTTTAAGATCAAGAGCTGTTTTGACGTCATCTCCGTAAGCCATCATACCAACGTGAACGTTGCTTTTGTCAAATCCCCGAGAAAAGATCTTGATAAATTCAAGAACGCGCGCATAATAGGGCTGGGGAATGTTTGCTGAGCCATCAACAAGAAAGGCTATGTCTGCTTTAGCGGAACATTCTGTGCAGAAAAAATACAGAAAAAAAATACAATGACAAGAACATTATACAAACCTTTAAAGAGATTAAAATGAAATTGTAGCCTCTTCCAGTCATTTAAACTGAGGTAATGTATGCTGCTCTCACAAATGGTGTTTATATGTTTCGCAACTTTAAAAAAAAAAGACAAATTATTTCTTTGAAAAAGTTTTTCTATTCAAAAAGTTTTATTCGAAGACTTGGCATTGTCTACTTTTAATTTGGTGTTTCTCGCGTAATCGAAGAATACACTGAAAAAGACAAATATTCGGGGGCATAGAGCTGCATGGGAGAAAGTTCCAAAAGCGGCGAGACTACTAATTAATATGACAAAGTTGGAAGCACAGAGTAGATATAATTAATGCGAATTGTAAGTGAGTGTATTACAATTGATTCCTACCTTTCTTTGGGCATAGGCAATCACCGGCTGGCTCTGTGTTGTAGTAGTCTGACGTTAGAGGGGCTTCATTTTGACCTTGATATCGTTGCTGTATGATTGTCTCATCTTCCTGTTTGTCACTCGTTCTTTCTCCGGTGTAAGCTTGTGGCATGCCCATTTCGTCATACCCAGCTCCCATTCCCTCATCGGGACCTACCTGGCTTTCAGAGTTGGCTTGTTGGAAACATTTTGGTCCTCTCTCTGAGACATGTCACTTATCCCTTGTATCGCTTCATTATCATACACGGGTCCTGACGGTTGACTTACATCATGCGAGTCCGGCTCGGGTTGGTTTTGCACTCCAGTATCTTCCACAGGACCCGAAAACACCTCATTGGGTGGTGGACCATAGTCTCCTCCGTTTCCTTCGCTAGCTTTGTCTAGATCGACTACGGGAACTGGTTCACCTTGTTCCTGTGATGACTGTTCTTGATCTGACTCCTGACTGCCCTTTTTGTTGTCATCTGGTGTTTTTTGCGCACTTGCTGCACCACTTGAAGGAGCTACTTTACTCGAGTCAGATACCTTTTGAGGCTGCTTTTCTTGTGAGGTAGATCCACCTTTGTTTGCGTTATTTAGATTGGATTGCACATGTTGTGAGCTGTGGCTGTCAGCAGAATTTTCTTTATTTAGTAACAGAGCACTTCCTTTACTAGAAAAATGGTTGGCGTTAGCATCTTTTTCCCCAGGGTGGGTAACTGAACCTTGTAACTGGTTTGACGTCGAGGATTCCTTGCCTGTCATCTGTCCAGGATCCTGCTTTTCCTTGTCAGCTAGTTTTTGTTGAGGTAACTTTTGTATTTTATTATCAGCATTTGGACTAAAATGAGATGCCATCGGCTTTAAATGCTGTGTCTTCAAAGACTGAGATCCCTTTTCACTTTTGGAGTCATCTTTCTGAGAATTGTCACCGATAGATTGGGATCCTGTAGCTGGTTTCCTGTCATGGTCACCAGAAGAGGGCTCTTCTTCATCAAGAACAGTTTTACTGTTTTGGGTGGAATGTAATGCTTCTGACGAACCTTTTTCGCTTTTAGCTGGTGCTCTGTTTGAGTCGTGCATAACATTTTGTAAATGTTGTTTGGATATTTCTGCTGGTACTTCGCCCTGGAGTTGATTCTCCATTTTCTGAACGTTATGAGATTGTTTAAGTATATTATTGCCACTCGGTGTAATTCTTATCTCTATTCCCTGGTTATCACCAAAAATATTTTCAAAGTTGTTGGAATGCTGCTGTGAAGATTTTGGATCATTAATATTAACGTCCATTGGTATCTTGTCTGAAATCCCTGTCAGAGAATTGCCGACTGAACTAATTCCTTTTGGGTTTTCTCTATTTCCCGCTGTAATCATGGTGTTTGGATTGACACCGTAGATTTTGTCGCTTGGAATTGACTTCATTGTTCCTTTACCAATCCTGTCATAGGCTTGGCTAAGATCTTCAGTCATTGCTCCATCATTTCTACCGAGTTTACCGTTTCCCCCATTACCGGGGTTCCCATAGGATGAAGGCTCTTTTTCATTTGAAGATTGAGGAGTTATGGAGTCCACCTGCTTGTCTTGTGGGAAATTTGGTTTTGGCCTTGCTAATGAAGAAACATACAAGGGTTGTTGTTTTTGACTAACTTCTAGGCTAGTATCTTTCTCACTTGTTTCATGGGACATGGATTGATAACCGTTGTTGTTAAAAATGGTTTGTTCCTTTTGGCCAACAGGTTGGTCAATTTCTTGGTTATTTGTTGCATGAGCCGCAGGTACATACTTCCCTACTTCTTTTTGGAATTGACCACGAGCGGCGTTGATATTAAAATTGGATTTTTGTTTGTGGTTGACTAGTGCACCATTATCTTGGAAACTTGATGCGTGATCTTCTTGGTGATCGTTTATCTCGCTGTTTGTTTGGTCTAGTGGACTAGGGTGAGTGAGGGACTCCAACTGGCTTTCGTCCCGTTTTGAGGATAGAGAAGGAGAATCTTGGGACTCGGAGTCATCCACGACATGATGGGCTGAAAAAAAATAAAGAAAAAGTGATCCTTAACAAAAATCACTTTCAGAGCCTGGTAAATTAAAGCTAACAAAATAGTCAACAAGAAATTAAAATGAACTCTAAAGAATTTTTGCCCTTCGCATTTCAATTGACCACCTGCATGAACGGCCATTGCCATGACCGTACGGCCTGGTCTCTCAATGAATTTCCTTCTCACACAATGACACTGAATACCTGATAGTACAGTTATGTATAACAAGGGAAGGTCTTATTAGAAACGTAGTACTCGTTAATAGAAGGTGCTTGTAGCAATATGATACATCATACATACATACATACATACATACATACATACATACATACATACATACATACATACATATACTTTTTGTTGAGGCAGGTTGGTTTGAGGCAACCTAAAGGCTGGTGGGGACCTGCCAGAAACTTAATTAACAGCAAACAAACATTTTTGTTCACAACCCCAACCCAAACGTAAATCGCTCAATTGATGAATTCACCGTCATCAACAACAATCTCTATGAATATCCAGGTCTAAAATTTGGACACATCAATTGATACTTTAACATGATTCACTTATTTGCATTTGTATGGCATTTAAACTGAGAAAGTGAGGGAAAATGCCAGAGTTTGAATTATTTTCTAGTCTTGGCGAATCTCATTCTCCATTGGCTCCAGTTCCTTACCAATAAGCTGTCCTTTTATCACCCTCTTACTGTTGCATGATTTGACGTTGCAATCTTGGCTCTCCACACTAGGACCCACCCTTCTGCAATCACGTCCACCATTCGATGGAGCAGGGTTGGTACACTTGCGCATGCGCCGTCTAACGCCCCCAGCGCATGACTTACTGCACGTACTCCATGAAGACCAATGACTGTACCCACCGTTGATGGCGTCTCGTTGGTCAAGAAACCTGCAAATTGCAAAATCTAATAAGTAACACAAGGAAGTCGAAAAGGCCTTGTCGGATGAAAAGTATAAATCATCATTCACTAATATTCATCGTTAGATTTTGAAGAGAGGCCTGCTGAGTCTGGGTTTTCCTATTTGTCAAAAGAAATTTGAAATCGTTTTCGTTCGCCTTCCCCCACCCCTATTTCTTATTACGGCACTCCCTCCTAACACGAAATTCTGAATCCGCTATTGATGAAAAGCAACCTGATTGCGAAAAGGTGAAAGTGCCATCCTCGCTAATCTTATTTAGGCTGAGCGGGGCGGGGAGTGCCAAATCTGACTTTGAATGTTGATGACTTTGTTAATATACAAACAAGAGCCACCAAACTTTTTCATTTTTCCTAAGATTTATCTAAGAACAATTTGGTATGACATGTCGCTATTCATTAAATTGATGTTGCCATATTTTGACAGAACTCCGAAAATGCCCTGGCTAACATTCCATGACAAGTAATTTTGCATGCATCGTTAAGTTTTCCTACTTCCCAGAAAACCATGTATCGCTAGTATGCAGAACTGATAAAAAAATGCCTTGCAGGAAACTAATTTACCGATATACTTGCAAGCTCCATGGACCTCCTTTTCCGTCACCTAAAACCGAAACGATTTATTGGTATTAGTTGTTTTTACATCTTTTACTACTTGAGCTCATGTCAAGGGTAGCCTGGATCTCAAATTACCACAATTTGTGGCTTTGGCAATCTTAAGGAAGTTTTTTTTTTTTCTGGAAAACACGATACCCTTTCACTAAAACTGACCATGAAAAGTGTCACAATTGAATTGAAACAAATGGACATTCCTTTTTTTCGTTGTTGGTTGTTCGTCGAATTTTAGAAAAAGGGAATTTAGTATTTCCGTCTCTTTGGTCGCTTTTGATTTGATAAGGTTAATATATTTATTTACCTTTGCATTCCTTTGAAGCTCCATACTTGTGATAACGTTTGTCTCCCCCAGCACTAGCGAAACACTGGCCGCCATTTTCTATGCCGAATAACTTATATCCTTTGTCCAAAGCTGCGCGCGCACACTTAAATAGAGCATGTCTTCTGCCTTTGTAGTTGGGATCCATCAGCAAGTAGTGTTCTCCTTCTAACGTGGGCAGGCTACGCGACCATGCATCTCGCCAACAACCCAGACTTTCAAACTCTGTTAAGATTAATTCACAATTCACTTGACTCTGATATGACTTCCGCTCAGGTTGTCGAAACGTCAGTCAGTGTCACCACGAACAATCCTTCTCAGGGCTACACTCACCCGGACGATCATACCTCACCAACTTCTGATATGACTTTTGGGTTGAAACCATTTACAGTGAAGTATAATGAGTATATTCGAATTTGAGACGGCGAAATTTCTGCCTGAGATTGTTGGCCGGGGAAGATCGACCCTGCATAGCTAGGTAATTGCACTGGCTACTGTCAGGTGTAAAATAAAGAGTAGTAAAAAGTATCCTGTAGCAAGGGGTCTCTGATCTTTCTGTTCTTGTAAAGGACCTGGCGTGCGTTTCTCAAAAGCTGCGAGACTTTTCGGGTCGATTTCGGGCACAATGACTCACAATGTATCTTGTAAACAAAAAAGTTTTGCTATACGTTAAACATTCTTGTCTGAAAGACAAGCTAAAATAACAGCCCTGTAGAATGAGTGGTTCATATATTTTTACAAATGGCCGTTTCGGGGCGGAAAACAATTCGGGGCTTTCGAGAAACGCACCCCTGGATCCCGCGTCGCAGTCCATTCTATTCACGTTGTTCTTCGTGTCACAATTCACGGGTAAGTTGGGTTGAGGAGCCCTGAATGGAAGCTGACGTCCGATCACATCCTTATTATTCTTTGGTGTAAAACAGACGTGTTTGTCTGTTACTTTACAATTTTTAGGTTTCGGGGAGCAGGGATGGCGCAGTGGTGAGAGCACTCGCTTCCTAACAATGTGGCCCGGGTTCGACTCCCGGTCCCGGCGTCATATGTGGGTTGAGTTTGTTGTTGGTTCTCGTCCTTGTTCCAAGAGGTTTTTCTCTGGGTACTCCGGTTTTCCCCTCTCCTCCAAAACCAAAACATCCAAATTCCAATTCGATCTTGGAGGTGTGCCCAATTAGCATTCTGTGCTAAATACCGTTGTCACCTAAATACAGTGATTTATTTTATTTACTTTTATTTTATTATAGTGCGCCACCTACTTTGTCCGCCAATTTCTAGCTCTCCTGTTATTTGTTGCCTTTTTTCCAAACTGGCAAATTCTTGATCCTCTTTTGATGCCCCATGTTTTCCTATAAGAAATCTTCCTTTATCAATATCGAACTTGTAATCAGAAGAGATGTTGGAGCGTATTGAAAAGTAGATGAAAGAAAGTAACATTTGCAGAACATTTCCACTTTAGAAGGCTGAATAATGCGCAGTTTACCATAGAGTGGCCCAGTGACTGCCTTATTACAAATCCAGCTAGCGATCAGAGGGAAAGACTTGAACCCAGGATCTCAGGATTTCAATTCAAGATCAGGGCCTCTAACGAGGTCACACCGCCCCAGCTTTTTCTCCAATCTTTGTATTGTACGCTTTTCATGAAGCAAGTAAGAACGGTTTTACTCTCCTTGGACAGGCTGGTTATCTATACAGTCTACTACAGGTGTTTCCAGAAAAAAGATTTTATAATTAAAATCATTTCGTATATAAAGACTTTAAACACCCTTTTAGAACCCCACCACAGTAGCCAGAGATTAAAGAAGTGGATTTGGCGCCTTAATCTCATATAATGGCAGGTTTAGACTTTCAAATTATTTTTATAAGCAGCAGTTTAAGGCATGGAGGCAGTGCAATTTTTATTTTAATTTGTTGAACACCTCACTGCGCAGGAATTTGGAACACTTGTAAACAATATTTTAAGAGACCTTCTAGATATCGTTTTTGTCTTAGTAGTAGGAGGAGATTTGCTAAGGGGTTTTTTCAGTGACTTCCATATATATAGGAAAGAAAAAGGTTAGCTCCCAGCATGGGGAGTTATTTTCATACGGTACTTAAAGAAGCTTCTATTGTTTTATCTCTTCTGACTACAGCAGGTTTTTTTAAGGTAATTATTAGAGAGAGTAAAAAAGTAAAATAAAGAGCTTGTTTACCTTTGTCTACTGTATTGATGTACCTGGCGTCCACTGTGTTCAGAATCCCATTTACCAAAAGCAAAACAATGACCCACATGTTACACCGTCTCACAAGACCTCGCGAAAGGTCTTTACAACGTGATAAGCGGGAGGTCCAGCAATCTCGGTTAGATCTCACTAGCTAATAGATTAGCCACCAAACCTGAGATAATGAAACACGAAGAAATTTGAGAAAAATATCTAAAGAATAAAACTAGCTTTTCAACTGTCCACAAATAAATGATCTAACATGTACCACCCAACACCTGAAGGACAGTTTTGACTGGTTCTGGTAAAAAATAAAACAATGAACGCACTAACCTTAGCGCTGCGTTGGTTCAAGACGCGATCTTGTGGTAGTCGTGAACTCTGATTTAGCTAGGCATTCTACCTTTTTCGCTAATCGATCGCTTTAGAATACATGCTACCAAGAAAAGCATTTAAGGTTCGATCTCGTCGCTGAGAAAGGCAAAAAGATAACTCACTTCTTAAATAATTCAAACGGAAATACTGAAATATTCATTGATAGTAACCTAACAACCGTAAAAGAAACCATATTCAAATATAACGATCCGTTTCTTCCACTTAGAGTGTTTAAAAAGCAAAAGACGCTGCTATTTATGTTGTACATAGCAGAATACGCGACACAAAACCAGTTTGTCCAGAAAGGAATTGTAAGACAGACTTTTTTCCTCCATTCAGGCAGAGGATGACATTTCATCCCGCAGACCGACCTCCACAATGTCTTTGTGTTTGATGATCAAAGTGTAACAACAGAGCGGTCAACAGGGAAATTCTCTTTACGACATGACCTCTTTGACCGACGCGCATGTGATGGGAATGAAGAGAATAATCGAGCAAAGGTGATGGCCTATGAAATTCTCTACACAAACTTATCATTGAAAGAAATACGCTGTTGCCCGTAAGGGGAATTGCTATTTGACGAAAGCGAAATGGATACGCAAAGTCCATTACGCTGACTTCTGTCCTTATATATTTTTATTATATTAGGTTCTCACAAATTACTGAGAAACCATTTTGTAGGCCAAACCGTCGCATCAGCTTTTTATTTTCCAATTTTGGCGTGTTAATTTGGTTGTTAAAACAGGTAACCGTGGTTCCGAATTGTTGAGCGCAATAAGGGAAGTTGATCCGGAAAATTCATGACCCCGTATCATCCGGCATATGCAGTCACCTTACCGAGGGTTCTCCATCGAGTAAAACACCAACCGACATCTATCGCGACTGTCATCAAAGGAGCAAGCTTAATTGCCAGATAGAAAATTAAAATGAGACCTTTATTTCTCAAAAGATTGGTGAATGAATAATGCCATGAACAGGTGGACAAATAATTTTTGGAGAGCCTTGACCGTCAAAGACAAGCTTCCAATTTTCCAATTGGACTCCCCTTTCAATCAAGCGGAGAAACTTGATTTCTTCAAATTTACTGGAGCAGTATATACGTAGCTTACAAGCTTGCTGTGGGTGATCACCTCAGGGACACTTGAATTCTCTTCCTCCCTGATCATTGCAAGGGTAAATGACACTCTCAAGAGACGAATTAGAGAGGCCATCGAAATGCACTGTCAGGCACCAACATTGAATCGCGACAACGGGTCAAAGCTCCCAGTGATCTACCGGGATATTTTGTCATGTGCTTTTCACCATCCTAAATCACGTGACAAAACGTCAGACTCCATCACTTGATAAAGATTCCGCGACGGAGTCGAAAGCTTGTGGCTCACACAAATTTTGGACCCTGTGAAAGAAACTTTGTTTTGTTTCGATTCTATATGACAGGATGAAGCACCAATTTTTTCACTAGTTTACAACTGTTATAAACAATTACTTTTGATCAAGGTATTGACAAATTCTTAACAAGGACTTGATAGATTCCAATTGTAAAAATTTGTTAAATCTTAAACTTATTAATGTGGTGAGCATAAACAATCTAAAAGAAACACAGGACCTTTTAAGTTGGATGGTCAGCTTTTTCGGCCGGCTTCAAACATATCGATATCACTGAAATAGGTGGTTAACTGTTAAAGCATCACAATAAATAACTTTCTGACTAACTTTTTCCCCAATTGTTCAATAGAGTTTCCTGTCGTACAACCAATCCTTGTTTTATAAAGCGTTAGCTAGCACTGGAAACGTTTCTATGGAACACTTCAAACAAGTCACTCAAAAGACTCTCTCAAAAGGCCCCTGATGTACTTGCGGGCGCACTTGAGGTAACATGTCAAAGACATTGTTTTTATAAAAACTATCGAGTAGTTTATTGCAGAACAACGATTCTGTAAAAAAATATGATTTATTCTTTAGAATGTGCCGATAAAGATTCTGCGTTTTATTTTGTATTTCTGCATTTTGGAACATAATATTTCTTTAACAAAATGTTTTCTGAATTTATTCAGGTGAAGTTTTAATTTTGGACGTTTTCCGTGCAGTGTTCAATAACAAATAAACACGGTACATTCAACATTTTCTTTAGAAGTCTTGTAATGATCATGATGATAGAACTCTCTAGAGATATTAAATACTGTATTGCCTTTTTGAACAAATCGTGCACACGACAGAATATTCTTTTTTCTTCTGAGTGTTCTTCTGTATCGTGCAACTGACTGGGTATTTCAAGTCTTTAGTCCTAACAGAAGTGTGAAAACTGAGAGTTCCCATGCATCACGTTTAGCTGTTAACATCCTCGCGTTGTTTTTTCTTCATTTCTTTCGTGATAAATGCCAGCAGTTGATCTTCGGCTGTTCTCTGTACATTATCACTGTAGTGCACGTGATCCAGCGTACCATCAGGATACGAGGCGGTCATGGGATAGACATCTAACACAGGAATACCAGCTTTACACATGGCGCTGACCGCATACTTATGAAACAACTCCAGCCTCTAACCGAGCAGAAAAAAAGCAACAAATTTTAACGAAGGAAAACGATGGTAAAATGGCGCATACAGCAGAAGTTTGAGAAGAAATATAGAATGGATGTTTGGTTTAACCTAACTTACCTAGTGCATATCAATTTGAGTTAATAATCTGTTGGCAAGGAGAAATCTAAAAATAGTTCGTGTTTGTTAGCGAAAAGTTTCTTTAACTACGGTATGCATGTTAAAACGCACACACACACTAAACCAGGAACTGCTCAGCAGTTTCGTATTGCTGGTGTCTAAGGTTCCAGCCAAATAGATTCAACATTATTCAACAGTTTCTGCTGGATGTTGAATTAAGCTTGTCGAACGCGTTTGAGTACCATGTTGAATGATGTTGAATGCTGATAAGCTATGCAAATTGGTGTTTCCTGCACATGCTTGCGTTCGAGATTTTTTTTTTTTTGTGCTTGCCACCCAAACAATTCGTCGGCATTGTTGGTCATAACTGAAAGCAATTGCAAAAAGAAAAAAGGTCGAATGGTGATGGAACGAAAATATGATGGTCATCAAACTCGCATTCAAAGAAAATTTGCATTCAATACTGTTCAACATTGTTAAATTTAAGAGGCGCTGCCTGTAAGGATCGATCAAAGCTGGAAATCGGTCCAAAAATTAAAATTTCGAAACTTTGTCAGAATAAAGCCTTTTACATGCCTGATTCATTAGTATAATTTGTTTTGTCCAAAACTCGAAAATTTTATTGTTGGACTCGTCCAATTTAAGGGGGCATTTTTTGCTGTGAAAACCGAAAAAATGCAAAATTTGAAAAATCGGTAAAAAATTACCAAAAGCTTCGTAGCCAATGAAACTTAATCCAGTTGTTAATGGTAATCTATAGATGTCAGTCATATATATTTCATCTGGATAAATAACAAACAAAAGTTGAATCAACACCATTCAAAATCATCCAATTAAGGTAGGCAAACGCGTCTAACATCTTAGATGTTAAACCCGTTTGCCTACCTTAATTGGATGATTTTGAATGGTGTTGATTCAACTTTTGTTTTGCTCTGAGGTGAACAACAATGATAAATGTGGTAAGCCACCTCGTTCAACAAAGTACAAAACAGGGTGTATTCAAAAATGTTGAAAGGTGTTGAATCCTCAACGTTATCGTCACCAGGAATTAACGCGGCATAAACATAAGCATGAGCAAAAGGACTGAAACAAACTGGTTCCTTTTTTCTTTTTCTCGTACTTATGCTTATGTATCGTACAATCCCGGTGAGGAGAACATATGCTCGTGTTATAAATGCTTGTGTTGATCCTAATTTCTCTCAAGTTTATGCTTGTGCTTATGCTTATGCTGTTGCGTATTTGCTTTTACGCCCATATCGTTTAATGAAAACCAGTTTTAAATATGCATTTCAGTATACCTGATGAGTATGAAATCTCCAATGAGTTATATTTCTGGGAAGTTCTGCGTACATTTTATGAGTCTTTTCTTTCTCTATGGATGTTGTTGTCTTCCATATTGGAACTGGCATGTTTCCATTTCTATTACTGATCCTGCTCTTTATAAGTTTGACCACCTTATCAATAAGGTCTTTGTAAGTTGTAAAGTTGAGAGAGATTGGGTAATGAACGCCAAGATTAAAGAGGAACACACTTTTTCCAGTCCTCATGTCGGGAGAATCGAGGATATCATTCATATGTTGAAGGATAATGGTTTTGTTAAAGTCGTTTGGCGCAAACTTTGACTTGGCTTCTTCTACGCTTGTAAGCTGAAAAATTATTGCAAAACAAACAGAATTAATTAATTGCTTTGGGATTGACACGTAACAAAACGATGGTTTTTACTACTGCCGAACTCTTTGCCCCTTTTGCTTTGCTTTGTTCCTCTAAATGTGCGTAGATAAAGCCAGTGTTTATGACGGGTTGGACAGACAGTGTGACGGCTTTATGTGCCCTCTGGTGTAAATAGCAATGACGACGACGGCGACGATGATGATGATGATGATGATGATGATGATGATCACAAGCCTTCGAAGTCCAACACTGCCGTCTTCTTTGTTGCTGTATGACCCTGTGTATACGACGACTTGAGGGTCTCTCGTGATTTATAAAACAAGGAAACATGGCCCCCCCCCCAAAAGTCAAATTATCTTGAACACCCGATTTGAAATTTAATATTTCGCCTTCTTATTGGTACCGGTGTTCTTTCTTCTCTTTCTTCCTCCTTATTTTTGTAGGCTATCATCATTTGTCGCTACCCGGAGTGAGATCACCCATTCATAAGACCGAATTTTTGTGGCTGGTCGTTCTGAGTCCTTTTAACGGGGTCCTAATGCGATCAACAAGCAATAAAAGTCATCTATACCTCATATATCCACATGTATGAGTCTTTGCACTTTTTGAAGTGCTTTTTACATATCCCACGCTTCCTCAGTGACTTTAAGAATCTTTGAGCCACGGAATCACCATAAATCCACAAAGTGTCTGCTGAAGTGATTGATTTCTCTGAAACTGTTGCTGTTGCTGGTCATGGAATGATACGAGAAAGGATATCATTTCGGACTTCAAAAGCAACAATAGAAAGTTCACGCTCAAAAAATTCGCTCAATAATTTATCCTGTTTTCAGATGTCTTAGTCGCATGCTAAATAGGAGATTGTTTTGTAAAATTGACACGATAAAGTCTGTTCGTTTTCCTTTCGGAGAGATAAACAGAGTGAAAAATGTTTGCTCCAAGAAACTGAAAATTCCCAGTTTCTAGTGGTTAATTCATTGAAAATGCGACCCGTAATGTCGAAGAAAGCCAAAAAAGAAAAATCTTGTCACTTTTTATTGAGTGTATAATATTTTAGTTTCATTGAGAACAGAAAGATTAATGGCCATTTTGCGCATTGAATATGGCGACATGACCTATCAATTCAGCTAATGATTACTGATGATGACTCCAATTTCAAACAAAAAGTTAGCACTGACTCAGGTTTACGCCCACGTCCGCAGAGTCTGCTATCCATTTTTTTCTTTTTGTTATTTTCATCACCACGGATCGAAATACTAAATGATCGCATCAGGGATCGAAGAGGATCAGCCCTTGGTCTTTTAGAATCTTGTTGCGTGTACATTAAGTAAACAGTGTTTTGAAGCAAAACTTAGAAGTGGTCTTATCGGTCTTACCCTGAATGTAAGGCAACCACAGACCGCTGACCCATCTACCGAATCCGTCCTGTAACAAGTTGCATGTGATTCCACAAGATATTGTCATCTTCCTTGAAGAAGTACCAGCTGATTGAAATCGTCTGTACTCTAGAAAGTTAAATCCATTCCGTTGTATTCAGTAAATTATTTCATAGCAAAAATAAAAACAAATACACGACGGCATTGTCAGAGATTGTTACTGAAGGATCGATCGCGAGCTTTAGTTGACTCGGTGATTGGCCTCTAAAATAGACTGCATGAGGTAACATCATGCAAACGGGACATTTGGCATTATATTTGCCTTCCGCTTTTTTACATTTATATATTCAGGTGAGTCCATGTGACTTTTATAAAACATCATTGTATTTGATTGACATTTGTTGTTGTTTGCACTTCCATGCAAAGATTTTACCTGGAACAGCGAAGTAAGATTGGATTGCAAAAAGTCCAGAGGAGATATCACCATTTTCTGGCACAGAGAAGTTAAACGCAGTTTGACCTCCAAGTGGTTCCAGTATGTAGTCATCCCCAATGTATCCCAAGATTCCATCAGGCTGGTATTTTCCTTGGACTGTTCCTTTAATGTTGGTTTAATAAAAAAAATTAATTTAATTGCTAGATAGTTAATTATGCATAGTTATATCGTTCATTAAACTATTAAGCCAGTAGCCAAGCATTACTAAACTTAAGTGCTGTGTGTGCGATTTACTGGTCTTCGCTCCACGTGCTTCCTTAAATATCCCTGTCGTGACATACACAAAGTGTGTTAAAATGTGACCTTCACAATTTGTTAGTTATCATGGATATGTTGCGTTTTACATTAATTTTGCTTTTGGATTCATTATCATTTTTCTTTGTCTGACACCCATTATCACTGAGAAAATAACGTTATCAGGGGTAAAGGAAAGACAAAAGAAAATTAAAAAAACAAGCCAGAAAAAAATATAAACCACAAAATCTACTTGTAGATAACCTCTCCTCTCTCTTGATCAGGAGGTCCGAAAGGTCTGGATATACCTAGTAGGAGAAGACGATCACCGTAAAATCAGTGACTGGGCTGTCGTCTTTTGACCCGCCGACACACCCTGGACATCACGTGCATATTTTATCGAAGCCATTTTCTGTTTCTCGCCACCGTGATACAAAGCTCTTGTTTTGACGTCAGCTACTTTACATAATGGTACAAAAACGCGCTAAAAGGAAATCATTTAGCTTCGATTCCGTTGTTCAATCACGAATAACTTTGGGTGATTTAGTCAGGTGTACTATGTTGCAAAGACAGAGAGTGGTCTTTTTTCTTTTTTTCCCCTTTTTCCCCAAATACTGAAAATACAGTTACAGCGTAAACATTTCCAAACTTTGTGTTCTCCCAAACCTGTGATGAACCAGTCCACTGGCGGTTCACGCAGACCGTCACAAAGGGTGAAATCTAAGGTGATCTGGGCGGAGTAATGACCAGGCTCCATTGCTAAGAACATCACTTCATAAAGTCCGTTACCAAGGTCCCACACCTGAGGCGCAAGGGATGCTGGACCTTGCCTGATGTACACTCGCCAGGCATCGCCACCAAACGTTTTAGGAACACCTTTTCTTGTTACAGACTGGATGAAGAAACGACTGAAGTGACCTGTTAATAAAAGAAGAAAGTAGAATGCGTGGATTGACGAGTTCTTTACCTAATCAACTGATTTTAAACATGTGTCACGAAATAAAAAACCAATTGCAAGGCTGATCGGACAGCTAAGAAGGGTAATAATTTTATTGCCCAATATTTCGGTGAGACAAAACTCACCTTCATCAGGGGCTGTAAAAGCTAAGTAAAAATCGAATGAAACGGTTACAAGATTTAAAATGATTAAAATGAAAAGATTAAATATGATTGGTTGACAAACATAGAAAACGGAAACGTGACTAACAGCTTTTTATAAAATAGAAATAGATTAAGTTTCATCTCGTCTGTTTATTCCATGGGGTTCAAGTGTCTTGCCCTTTGAAATCAAAAATGCTTCTCTGGCTTTACGAATGCTGTCCCTGTTCGAGTGAATGAGTTCTAGGGGAATGAGTTCTATGTCGTTGATGGAGTGGCCAGGGAGAATGAAGTGATCTGAAACGGCGGTGGGTTGATCAATGTGACGATGGGTGATGGCTTTTTCGATTGCGCGTCTGTGTTCCCCAAATCTGTCGCTGAGTTGACGTTTAGTTTCTCCAATGTATTGTACCTTGCATCTGGAGCACTGTATCATATAGATTAGATTGGAAGATGAGCAGGAGATGTGATGTAGAATTTGCCTGTGTTCGTTAGTGGAGAAGAAGGTGTAAAACGTGGTTCCCTCTGTAATGAAAGGACATGTTTTGCACCTACTTCTGTTGCAGCGGAAAGCTCCAGGTGTTTTGGGGGGTGGTCTGCGGTGTGTGGCTCTGACTAGAATGTCACGTAGGTTGTTGCAACGGCGGTATGATACGAGAGGAGGAGAAGGGAATGCTGCTTTGCATCGCTGTGAAGAACGAAGAATGTTTAGGTTGTTGAAAATGATTTGACGTATGTTAGGAAGGGCTGGATTAAATGTTACTACAAACGGGATTCTGCTATTCTCATGTTTCGTATATGTTTCGAGGGCTTTGCTGCGTGGAATTTGACGCACTTTCTCCATTTCTTCTTTAAGAAAACGGTGTTGATATCCTCTCTTGATTAAATGTGTTGTGAGTGCGTTGGAACGTGTGTTAAAGAACTCATCCGTTGAACAAATTCTTCTAAGTCGTAAGGCCATGCTGAACGCGATTGATTGTTTGGTGTGAGATGGGTGGCAGGATGATTTAAGGAGATACTGATGTTTGTCTGTAGGCTTAACATAAAGGTCAGTTTCTAATCTGTCGTTGATGAGCAGTACGCTAACATCAAGGAACGGGATTTCGTTGTAGGAGAAGGAATTGGTAAATTTGATTGTAGGATGTAGGTTGTTTAAGTATGTGATAAAATCATTTAATTTTTCTGCGCCATGTGTCCAGAGAAGGAAGATGTCATCGATGTAACGCCACCAAATTAGGGGAGAATGTGAAGCAGCTGCTAGAGCGTCTTTTTCAAATTTTCCCATGAAAAGGTTGGCGTATGAGGGAGCCATTTTGGTCCCCATAGCTGTTCCGTTAATTTGTCTGCAATGCTGTCCATTAAAAGTGAAAGTGTTATTAGTAAGTATCATACGAATGAGATCACAGAGTCTGGTCGTCTGGATAGTAGGATTGAGTCGTTGGTCCAGAAATTCGCTGCAGCCTTGGATTCCGTCATTATGAGGTATGTTTGTATAGAGTGAAGATGCATCAAGGGTAACGAGTAAAACACCATCAGGTAGTTGACCGATGCTGTTGAGTTTGTTGAGAAAATGGGTGGTGTCTTTTATGTAAGAAGGAAGTTTGGTAACTAATGGTTGAAGATGAAAATCGACAAATTGGGAAATACGTTCTGTGGGATGGCTATTGCTAGAGACTATAGGGCGACCAGGATGACCCTGTTTGTGTATTTTAGGAATGGTGTAAAAGCGACCTGGTTTAGGAGAGTTTTCTATGTTCGTCAACCAATCATATTTAATCTTTTCATTTCAATCATTTTAAATCTTGTAACCGTTTCATTCGATTTTTACTTAGCTTTTACAGCCCCTGATGAAGGTGAGTTTTGTCTCACCGAAATATTGGGCAATAAAATTATTACCCTTCTTAGCTGTCCGATCAGCCTTGCAATTGGTTTTTTGTTTTATTCAACATTGCTGATCCTGATCTACACCAAGATCCGGCTTCACCTCGCTACTGTTTGTCCAAGTGGTCCTTGCATCGAGTTACCTGATTTTGTCACGAAATAGCTGGTCAAGTGGGTCTTCTATTGTTTTGTTTGGTTGTTCTTTTCCTTAAACATAATCACTAACGATGTCTGTTTTCTTGTTTAAGTACCTGCAGGCTGTATCTCCCATTCCTTGATAAAACTACTGCTCGCATCAGTCCTCCACTCGGAGTTTACTTGCCGTTGGTCCCAGGCCACCTGACCTTCACAGGGTCTGGCCATTCCTTCCCAGTCAACCCGCCATCTCTGCGTTTTACACCACTGCTCTTGAAAATTCCGTATGTCACTTTTGTTGACTCCTAATATGTAATTAAAGTCCCTGGAAAAATCGTTACGTTCCCACGTGATGAAAATGGTTGTCATTGCAGCACAAAACAGAACAACTTTGCTGACAGAGCGTGGGTAGACGATTCGAAAAGCTCGGTATTCCATTCCTAAAGAGCTAAAACATACCAAAGTGTAAAGAAGACGGATACTGTTCAACCCTTTAATTTAACCCCTAAGACTGATAAACAACACTTAATTTCTCCTAATATAGTAACACTGCTTAATCAAACATAAAGGTCGTGAGAAAAAAGGAAATGATCAAAAAGTGAAAAAGGTTAAATTGTTAAGATGATTTCCGCTCAACGTTCGGGCAGTAAGTTCAAAAATTAAGTTACCAAAAAACTACCTGCAGCACTGTCACATTTTGAGAACAGATAAGAAGAACTTATCGTTACTTTTGCTCCCAAGCTGACCCCGCGAGAGAAAATTGGATTTGAAGTTATCCATATTTCAATTAAAAAGACGCTTCATGTCTGTTCAAAACAAAATGGCGCCCGTTTTAGCATACTTTTACGAGAATTGGAATTAATTTTCTTGAGAATGCTTGAGAATTTCATTGCGGGGTCACTTGGGCAAGCGAACTAGAGTGAGATGTTTCAAATAGCATTTAAAATGTTACCGTGCTATGAGTAGTTTTTTAGTAAATAATTTTTGCACTTATTGCTCGAGCGTTGAGCGGAATCCGTCTTAAACAAATTCTCCTCATGAGAGCCATAGGAAATGTATGGAGAACAGTGTGGGGAATACTACTACTGATATCAGATTTTAGAGGGTAAATGACTTCCAATTGTGAAGATCGTTGCGTTGTATTCCGCACACAGGCTCTACAGGCTAAGATATCAAGCCCCCTCTTCCTCCCTACCTTGTCTCCTATTATACCCCACCGTTAAGATATCAAGCCCCCTCTTCCTCCCTGCCTTGTCTCCTATTATACCCCACCGTTAAACCACGCTGACTCAATTGTATAGAAAGAGCACTGGCGATCTGTCGTGCGTAGGGCCGTACGGCACGTCAATGTAAGGAACAGTTTTGGTCTTTTTTTACATGCTTTCAGTTCCTATAAAGTATACCTATTTACATACATTGTAGAAAGTGTACAGACCCATAAAATGTATTGTAGTGTGGAAATCGTGTGAAATAAAAAAAAAAAACGAATAAGACAGAGCCTAAACTAAATAACCAAATTAAAGAATTAACTAATTCCAAACGACCACATCTGGTTGACAAACCGCTAAAAAACAGGGACCGATAACGTTTTCAACATTTACGTTCCCAAAGGAAACTCTTTCTCAAGTATAAAGCTGAGACAAAATTCAAAGTTCACAGTGATGCGCTTTAATTCTATGCGCTGTATGTCTTACAGCGAAAGTAAAATTTATACTCGCCAGTTAACGACCAATATTTGTTCTTGCATGTTATATAGTATGTAGCTGCATAAAAATATTATATCTGGCCTTTCAAGTTACAACTTTTTAAATAAACTTCGACCGTCATTTCACATCAACATTACGTACGATCCTTTTGCTTCGGGGAAATCGAAAATGAGACTCGAAACTTCTCAGGAAATAGCAAATAAAACGTCAAAACTGCGACCTTGTTTAAATCTTCCTAATTTTCACATATGAAGGGTGATTTGGACGTTTCTTCTCGGCTCCAACATTTTGAAAACACCTGAAAACATTTTGAAGTCATTTTGCATGTCAAATTTTTATGGTAATTGATTCACTTCCCTTTTTTCTATTTGTTTTCGATTGATGACGTAACTGCTCTCTCATTGGTTCTTTTCGAAGCTATTGTTATTTCGCTATATAAGTCCGACACCACCCGGATGGTTTGGGCGGAATCACAAAACTCAGTGAATCGCTATAGTAAGTGGATTACTCACCCATGAACCCACCATGAACTTTTCCAGAAGTTTACCCACGACCTCACCAACGAACTCACCCATGAACTCACCCACGAACTCACCCATGAACAGAGTTCCTCAGGACCCCACCCTTAAACTTTTCCACAACTTGGCCATTTCATAATTGGTCTTTCATAATTCCTTTCATATGAAAATGAGTTGTTATTCACATGCAAATAATACCATTTTTTTTCCTGAAAGTGTTTGTATTCACATGCAAATAATACCATTTTTTTTCCTGAAAGTGTTTGTATTCACATGCAAATAATACCAATTTTTTTCCTGAAAGTATTTGCACCTAGCATCGCTTTTCCACAACTAGGCCATTTCATAATTGGTCTTTCATAATTGCTTTCATGTGAAAATGAGTTGTTATTCACATGCAAATAATACCATTTTTTTTCCTGAAAGTGTTTGCACCTAGCATCGCTTTGAATGGACGCTCAAGCCAATTCGGAAATGGCTTATTCAACCTTCAATGCACCATAAACTCAACCACGAACTCACCCATGAACCCATTCATGTACTCAAACATGAACTCTTCCACGAATTCAACTATCAATGCATCCATGAATTCACCCATGAACTCACCAAGGACCTCACCCATCAACTCACAGCCATCAACTCACAGCCATCAACTCACAGCCATCAACTCACTCTTCCACGAATTCACCCATCAACTCATCCATCAATTCACCCATAACTCATACATAAATTAACCCATAAAGTCACCCCTAACTTTACTGTGGATGTCATCCATAACTCAGCAATATTCTTTGTCACACAGATTGTTTCGCCTTTCGGTTGAAAATAAATAAAATATAATCGTGGCATTTTGGGCACTTCTTGTAACTAAAAACGAGTGAAAATTCACTCAAAAGAAGTCCAAATACATCAAAACACTTAAATTAACTTGCTGTGGTATTGTAAGGGAAACAAAATACGCCGTCCTTTGAAATTTAATAAAGCACAGCAAGTTATCATAATAAATACAACACTGATAAAAAAAGCAATATAACGACTTACTGACTTACTTTGAGTTGTGGCAATAGACCAGGCAGTCTAGGTGATGTATTCACTTATATAGCGAGTTAGTTGAGTTGGTTATGCTTTCGCAGTGGAATAATATCAATCGATATTCATATGCTTAAAACTGTATCGCATAGTAAGTAGTTTGCTGAAAAAGGTTTATTTGTTCTTCTGATCATGTGTCTAGGGGACAATGCAGACAAAAGAAAACCTTAATCGCGAAAGTTAAGCAGACAAAGAAAGTTCAGATGTACTTTCTTTAAAAGTGAATTCTTCTCTTGCTAGTTTTCGTTTGCCGTTTAACTAAAAAAACTAACTAAAATTCGCTTGTAAAATCACGGTTTCAATTACAATTTTGGTTTCACTGAGGACCGAACTCAGGACACACGTCTTCATTAAAAAAATTCTCTCTGTCACCTTTTGGTTGCATGGTGACTAAAATGCATTGGAAACTGGCCTGAAATTAACAACTCAAAGTTTATTATAGCACCAATGTCTGTCCGTTGGTTTAGACTTGTGTTCATCTAATGGCTTGAATTAAACTTCATTGAAAAAAGAAAAGGTCACGGAAAAGATTAAAAACGGGTTGAAATATTGGCTGCATGTTACAGACGAACTGCTTGATCAGTAACCTCAGGTTCACTCGTACGAATGTCTATAAAATGACTAAAAAAAATGAACTTAAATGTGTGGCATCCCGAGGTGCGCGAGATGCGATGGGAAAATTAATTACTTTCTCTGTTTCTCTTCCCGTTACACACTACGAGCTCCTCATTAGCTAGTTTCCCTTCCAACTCAAACCTTCTGTTGTGTTACAGCAAAACCCAATCCATTACTTAACGGGGGAGAGGGGATGGGGTGAGGGGGGAGGGGGTGAGGGGGGAGGGGGGGAGGGAGCGGAATCTGTTTGTACGGACTTTGACGGATCCAAGCGATGTCCACCGTTCGGACGTCATGAGTCTATCTCCACATCACGTGACATCTTCAGCTCACGTTGTGGACCACAAAAGAAACACACGTTTGGACGCACCATATACACTCCTTAGTTTTGCTGTCAAAGCTTTAAAACTCTTAGAGTCAAGGAGGGGTGCGAAATCCGCTCCCTTATCCTAATCCTCGTCCCTTAAGACCACAAAAGCCAGGTCTGAATAGGGTCAATATTCGGCGTTAGCAGTGTACTTAAGACAAGCAATTATCTTGGGTATCAGTGGTATCAAATTTTTGAGAGTTTCAGTTTTTGCTTTCTGCAATTTTCATGTCCCTCAAAACCTAACTTCAACAAGCTGACATAAATTTCTAGTATCTCTATATAAGGTACTTTAAAGAAAATGTATCGGCTTTGTCAGTGAAATATGCAAGTAACGAGAAATCACTAGTGGACAAAATAAATTGACCTTGATATCTGTTCTCTTTGTTTGGAAGATCTCGAAATTATAGGAAGCATTGGTTTTTTAATATTTCTGACCGATTTTTTTCCTGTTCAACACGTTGAATGTGGAATCAGAATACCGTGGTCATATAAAGCCCTGGCTTTATTTCTCGCTGTTGCACATTTGCTGAATAGCAGACTAAAATTTTTTGACCGCAAAAAATGTTTGAACGAGTGTCATCGGATTTAAAAGTAAACTCCTTCCTGACAAAGATAAACTCCTTCCAAAGAAATCACGTTTTCGAAATCGTCACAAAAAAGGGAAAGGAACGGATAGACAAAAAAAAAAAGTCACCAGTCCACCGAATCAAGCTGTCAAAAATATAATGTCTTTTAGGTGTCTATTTATTTGGTAAAGGGCCTACCTCTTTCTTCCTTTCCACCATTCTGCGGTTATTGAATTTACCTTTTTAGAGACAAAAGAGGTCTGGGGACGAGTTTTATCTGTAGCTTAGTTGTCACTGCATTACGATAGTCTGCAGAGGGTCGTGGAAGAACTTCTTTCTTTAGTATATTCTCTAAAGATAGGTGACAAAATACATTTTGTCCTTCTCGTTATCTTGTCATATTTTGAAGAGCAGTTTCAAGTTTCCCTCCGGAAATTTCACGAACAGGAAAACAAGACAAAAAGTATTTTTACAAGACAAAATGACAGAATCCGTTTCTTTATTTCCTGTTTTTCCATGCAGTTTCAACTGTAGTTTGGCCTCGGATGTTACACAAGGGATTCAAAAGAAATCTTGAGACATGTACAGTCGTGTGATCGTAACTAGTTGAGACATGTGTCTTAAACAAGCGGTCAATTCCAGGGTTATTATGAGCTGGTTTACTTATTGATCACTTCTTATTTAATTGCATGCTTCACTGTAGTTAGCTAGTTGTAGTTATTTGGGAGGTTAGTTATTACTTTGATTAGCTCATTGGTTAGTCGTTAGTTAGTTAGTTAGTTAGTTAGTTAGTTTAAGTTAGTTAGTTAGTTAGTTAGTTAGTTAGTTAGTTAGTTAGTTAGTTAGTTAGTTAGTTAGGTATAACTTTGTGTGTGCAGCGAGTTAGTCACCGAATGAGGGGTTTACAAAATTAGTCCGTGGGTTAGTTGCCCAATTAGTGTAGTTCAGTATGCAATTACTTTGTTCATCAATGTTAATTGTTAGTTCAATTTAACTGGTTAAGGAGTCCCTAATTTATAGTTATTTAAATAGTTACCTTACAAGGCAATTAATTTTATTATGTAGCTATATATAGATACCTCTCGTGAATGAGTAATTTATCTTAAGTAGCTCGTGCTAGTTAATTAGTTAGTTAGTTAGTTGTTTGATTAGTCATCCATCTAGTTGGTTAGTTAGTTAGTTAGTTAGTTAGTTAGTTAGTTGATTAGTTACTTAGTGGGGTGATGTTTAATTACTATAACTAGATTAGTTAGATTAGTTAGATTAAGATACACCAGTTAGTAATTAATAAGCATTTGAGGGATATACTTGTTTCTTAATACTGAGTTAGTACAAGTTTAAAGCTGCTTGATTAGGCATAAATATATGCTAATTACGTTAACCTAATTAGCTATAAAAATAGTATACAAAAGGGGGTTAATCGATCAGTTTTACATTAAACTTGAAAGGTGTTAGGTACAACCAAAAGAGGACAAAGGGGTTCCTTCTCTTAGTACAACGGAATTCGTTAAAGGTTAAGTTAGTACTTGGGACAATTGGTTAGTTGGTTGATTATTACTGTAGTTTCTAAGGTTCGTTAGAGTGAAGAAGAATATTAAGTCAATTAGCGTTATGTTAATTAAAGGGATAGTGCAGGGTTAACTACAAAACGAGGGTTAGTATGTCAGCGGTAAATTCGCAGGTTAGCTATGGGTTAGCATTTTACTTTCCAGTGATCATGGTAATATTAGGAAGAGTTAGCTACTGAGAAGAAAATTAAGATACACTGGGATAGTACATGGGTTAGCTCTGAGTTAGTTTGTACATTAGTAAGTGATTAGCAGTATCCTTTCCATAGATTACTTTGGGGGAGTTTTAAGAGGAATTGATTTTAACTAGTCCCCTATTAATTAAAGGTGGGTTAGTAAGAGGGTAGTTGATGGGTTAGATAACCTGTATTAGAAAAATTTTGGTAAAGTGGAATATTAGTTGAGTATTGTATTGGGATTGCAAATTTCAATTATTAATTTATTAGTTCTATACTATTAGTGATTAATTAAATCGCTAGTTTTGTTGGTGTGCGTGGTTGTTAGTGCTACTGTTAAACTGGTTAGTAGTTAGTAAGTTAGGTGCAGTGTACCGGTTGTGGGGGCAGCTTAGTTGACATGACCGTACGTTTTGTTACAACGTGAGTTTTTTTTTTTGCAGAGTCATTAATTTGCTCTTTTGTTTTCTTCAGTAGCTTCCTTTTTCCATTGCTGTGAAGTTGCCAATGTCTTTAAAATAAATGCTTCATGACTCCACCGACGCTTTTTGGTGTTTTGTGATCAAATCAGCCAATAAGATGAAACGTTCAGTCCAGTAGAGAGACTATTGGCTGCAGCATCTTACATGAAGTCGTGTCGGGAATCAATGACTTAGCCGTGCAAGAGTGCTTGACAAGGTGAGCTTGGTAAGTGTCCATTACAGCCAGCCTCAACAGCCAGGTTTCACGGAAATATCCTATCCCTTCCTCGTAGCATTCTGCTCTAAAAGACAGCTGCCGCTATGCTGATCCTTGTGGCTAAGATAGGTCGTTGTGATGAACGGCACAATGGTAATGTTAAAAGGAAAAAAAAACGAAGGCAACTGTTAGTAAATGAGGACGCAACACAGCTAGTGACTTTTTGTCAACGATGGGATCTGGGCCGAGAAATATAAATGACAACTGCACACAGACGGCGTGCGCTTCTTCTATTACGACCGCATCTTTGGTGCTGAGCAAAAAGTTCGCGGCCGCTGGGAAAGTCAATAAAGCGAGCGCTGGTCGCGTGGAACGAAGATGATTCCTTTTGGGAGCTTGAAGGGATATTTGTTTTTAAAGGTTAGGTCAAGTCTCTTCTTTCAGTTACCTCTGCCGACATACCATTTTCAAGCAGTGTCACTTGTCACAGCAGGTATTAATCAACTGAATCGCGCATGTGGCTTGCGCAAAACAAACTTGGACATGAGGAGAGATTTGATGTCAATTAAATTACAGCCAATCAAAAGAAAAGTCATATAAATCTTACCGTTAAAACGTTTTATGACACACTGCCAATGTATTACCTACACCAATTGCCAAAGTGATGGATAATAAAACAGGTTTAAGTCCTGCCAAAGAAAAAATACAAGACAAGAGCCACAGGGCTCTGACACAATCAAGAACCTGATTGTTTTAAACATCACGGATATTTGCATGTGGCGTGTTTACAATTTAAGCGGGTCACTTTGTGACTCACTCAACCGTTACTTCAAACAACTATGGATCTACTTCAAGGGAAGGAAAAGGCGATATATACACTTTGTAATATGCAAGTGTACTAAACAGTTTTTCTTCTACTTCGTCAGTTGTTTTTGTCACTGTTCCTCCCCTTTTTTGCGATGTCGTGAGAGCTGAGGTTTCTTGCTCTCGCTTTAGTGACAATGATTCATTCTTTACTCAGTGTGAACTTGAATGGAACTTATTGTGAAACTGACGTTCCTTATTATTCTCTAGCTCAATGGAAACGAATTTTGAAGAAGATTAAAAAACACGCGATCACGATTATCGACAATGTGTCACTAGTATATTCGGTTCGCATATTTCTTTGCCAAGAGGGGAATCAAAATCACTGAACATTTCAGTCTCTTGTAAACCAAGCATTGTTTGCAAAGTTTTATCAAGCCAAGTTATCTGTTCCAGCAGACAATCAGTTTCAAAAACAAGCTGGTGTTAAGGTTTTTGTTTGGATTTTAAGATTGATCCATAGAAGCTATCTAAGCTGTTCGATGTTCTCTAAAACTCCTGTGGCATTAAATCTACCCAACACTCGCTAGAGTTGAACAGTTTAGCAATATGTCCTGGTTTCTACTTATGCATGGTTTTACTAAAATACTAAAATAAAAATCCTTCCTTCGTGTAATCCCCTCCCTCGGTTGGCAATTGTTTTCGTTACTGCTGCTGGTTTGATGCACATAAATATTTTGAAAGTTTCTCGGAAAGTGAAGACAAGTTTCTTGCTGTGTTCTATTCTTAACATCAGCTTCTCTTCCTTACTCATTGCAAATGTGACAGACGAGTTCTCTAACTAATTAGGCTCTGAATCCTCTAGCCAGCAGAAACAACTTACATCGTAGGTTATGGCTTACTTCGTGGGTTAGTCGTAAATTAGCATTGGAGTTAAAATTCTTTATTCGTCTAGCTTTAACAATAGAAACTGCAGTAGCTATATTCATTACAGAACAGCGGTTTTGGTATCATGAATCCCAGCTCAACTTACCAAAAATGTACACTCTCCAAGCTAATGGTCGTTTCCCGAGCATATTAGATGTCGAGTGGTGCTTCTTGGTCGTATCAGCCCACAAGGGCTTCTACGGGAGATGTTACCGATCTGTGAGAGCTTGATGTGCAGCAGTCAGCAGTATGTGTAAAAAGGAACTACTTCACCTGTTCTATTCCGTATAAACAGCGCGATTGCTTTCCTTTTCGTTGATTGGTTAATAAATGTGAACGCCTCTTATTATCTGCGTTTCTTTGAAGTCAGCGGTTGATTTCAGTGATTGTCGTGATGAGTCTGGCTGCAAAAAGAAAATAAATAATTGAGTATGGTTGAGAGAGTAAATTTGAGTGGTTTTATCAGTTAGGACAGAAATAGCTTAAAATAATTATTTTTCTTTACGATCAGTATTTTGCAATCATCTACGTTATTCACGAGACATAGTTTTTCTTCTAAATCAGTGCTGAGAAAACTGAAAAGAAATGGTAGAAATTGCAGAAGAAGCACTGTGCGTAAAAATAATAAGAATTGCATTATTATTATTATTATTATTATTATTATTATTATTATTATTATTATTATTATTATTATTATTAAAAAATTATATCGATTTGTGTCACATCTTTCCCGGCCTTGCCTCAAGATTGAGGCAAGGCAGATGTTCTTTATTGTTATCCTGGACGTACTTGCCATCAACGTTTTCAATCACAAAAATGCAAACAGATAAGAGAAAAGATAACCAGTACCATTAACATAATAACAAGGTAATCGTTTTGTGCAAAAAACATACACTGTTCAAACAGTGCTAGACATTATTGCACTATATAGTATCAAATCGATTAAATCATGTGTAGCTCTACCGGCAGAAATTGAGGCAAGATTTCTGTGTAAAACGTAATTACGTAATAGGAAACACCTATAACACTGGGAAATTATTTTAAGCCACTAGCTTAGCGGTAAGATATAACTGTGGGAAACTCTTTTAAAGTAAGTTCGGAAGCTCGCTAATTGCTATTAAAAAATGATTCCGATCATACCCAGTTTTTGTTGGCTCCCGTCTCTTTACCCTTTTCGATCGCAAAATATTGTTCGTTTTTGTTTATTTTTTTCCTGTTTCCTAGCTTCTGCATACCGCCATCTTGGGATCTCGCTTTCTACAGTCTCCTTTCCTGCGTACTGCTTCTCTGCCCGGCCCTGATCACGGGTACGAATCTTGCCAACTCCACTAGATACAAAAACCTTTGCATCATCCCCTAACTTTCAATTCCAAGCTTACTATTTTGCTCCCCCCCCCCCCCCCCTTCCACCTAACCGGCTAAAACCCGGATGATTCTAAACGTAGTGCCAGGAGTGCACTTATCGTTGCTGCCGATATAGGCGAATAGAAGTCCACGAGGGGCAAGTAGCAAGGCCAGACCATTTCTAATTCCAACCATTTCGGTAAGGTGCCTTTCTTAAGAGGACTTTTGCAGATAAAAAGAAATTAGGATTTCAGTTTGCTATCGGCTTCCAGTTACTTCGCTACTATCCCCACTGTCCACCCACAACTCGCCATACATTTATCCAGCAAAACGGGGGGCTCTGGGAACGAGATTGCCTCGATATCATACCAGTACGTTTCGCCTCGATTTCATGCTAAAGAGTAAAGAATAAAGATGGCCGCCGCGTGAACGAAGCGAAACGTTCCTAGATCAACATGCCGGCTATTGGAGTAATTTACCCTCCACCGGAGGTGAGAAGTATCCTTCCAATTCATTACCTTTCCAGGTGTAAACGGCAATCGATGCATCCGCCTTATGAGTCACGTGTTCCAATTGATTTTATAAAGCTTATGAATGCATGCTTCAGTCAGAACTTTGGTGATTGCACCGAGGTAAGCTTAAGCTTACATGTAAGGTCAAGCTTATATCTGTTACGGTTTATGAGAAGCTTATTTTTATGAAAAATGTATGATGTATGATAATACTTCAAAGAACAGCTGTGTTTAGGGTTCGGTGAATCTCACATCTACGTAATGTTATAACGTTAATTAGACTAAATCTCACGTGACGGAGTCATTGTTTCACTGCAAATTTTATTCCCTCCTAACTGAAGTTTGTAATTTACTTTTTGTCGAATCGGTTTTTTTTTTATTTTTCAGAAAAAATTCGAAATGTGCGGGCTGATCTTATCATGTTTCGTTATCGGTTCACCCTCTGTTTGGATTAGGCCCAGGTTGCACTTGTGAAATTTCGTTCAATTTTGTGTTTGTTTTAGATTAAAAATCTGTCATCATGTCACGTTTCCTAATGCGACCGGCTTTTCGCCAGTTTAAAAGAAGTTTGAAAAACCGACCAAACTTCAAAGACGCCGTAGTGCGTGGGTAGGGCAGGCTGATTTTGAAAAAATCGAGGAAAACAAAGGAAGCCGCTTCCGGAGCTGTCATCACTAATCGATTTGACCCATTGCAGGTCGATCCTACCTGTATCGGCGGGAAATTATTACGCGCGTGCATTTAGCATGGATGGACGATATCCTTAGTATTACACGCCGGGATCTTTCCCAATGAGTTATCAGGACTTCAGATACTATAACCCTCCGCAGGTTCGACCGGACTTGGTCTTACCAGGGCCTAGCGGTATTTTGGCGAGTGCTGACCGATCTGTCAGTCCGACATCAACATCCAGCAATAGCCCGAGTTGTTTGACCGACGAAGTCGTCAGCGGTGCACTGGATGTGGAAGCGCCGGGGGAAGATGCATCTCAGAGAAAATCAGTTGAAGAAGTAAAACAGCAATAGCCACGCAAAACGCCTGATTTGCATTCATGTTTACTAAAATCACCACACATTTACCTCGCAGTTGGTGGGTCGATCTGAAATCTGATCAATGATATGTAGTAAATTGCAGTGCAACTCTGAAAATGTTCTCAAATTTGGCACTTCTGTTTGCGGTTTCAAATTTTTAGAAGTTTTTGCTTGGGCCTATTTTTGTTTTTGACTGTAGTGCGACCTGGCCCTTATTTTGCTAGGTGATCTTATAATTATAAGGTTCTGCTAATTATGGCAAACGTTGATGTATCATCCTCAGAGAGTGAAGTGGCTGATTGTAATAGAGATACCTTCAAAGATAGTGTGTGTAGGCAATTTTTGCCCACAAGTTGAATACTTACAGTGAAACCCATTAAACCATGAACGCTTAAAATTATTTCTGGAATGTTTATTGTTCTCCGACCAATCAGAATCGAGACGTAACCGCAACAAACCACAAGAGTAATTAGCTGAAAGGTTTTGATCACGAAACGAGTCGGTGGCTTTTGCGTCCACGATAAATTCTCAGGACACCACCGATTAACAAACACTTTGAAATTGTTATTTTTTTTTCTATTTCATAGTTTATGCATAAGCAAAGAATAACTATAAACGATATTTTACTGAAAAGAGATAAATAATCGAACAGACACGGCTAGACAGCGCATCTGGGAGCAGAATCGAGAGCAGAATAATTGTATTCAGTTTTTGATTTTTTAAAAAACGGCCTCTCCGGTGTTATCAGTTATAATCATTTGTAGGTTTCAGCCTTTTCCCTGTTTGACCAAAACAGTGTACTGAATAAACTTTGCAAAAGTTTCCCTTTACCCTACTATGGTGAGGAGAACAGTGTATCAAGCTCATTCACGGCAAAAATCTTCCGTCCGAGATGTCACGCAAGCCGTTAGCCGAACATTTTACGTTATGGACATGAAACAACGAGCTGGATTTTTCTTCCACGATTCTCAATTTTTTTATACCCTTTGGAAATACTGCAGTGTTGTTCTTCTTTTCTATTTCAGATAGCTTCTGTATGAGTGAAGGATAGACGGCACAAGTGAACAAATGTCCAGTTCTAGTAGAAGCGATTCGTGCGTTAGTATATTTTAAAAGAGATACGTTTCCTTCGGTGTTTGCATAAACATCCCATTTATCACTTCTTTGGTTTTGCCTCAAAACGTGCTTGTTTTTGGCCCTCATTTGATGTTTTCGATTCCCTCGGTCCAAAGTAACACAACTACCGAACTGAGACCTAAATAGCCAATCAAAAGCGAGTGTAATTTTTCAAAATTATTGCAACAGTACGCAAGTTGCACGCATGTTTGTATCTGCAATGGCAGGTATGTTTGTGTTTGCTGTGAAAACTCGGGTCTAACAGAAACTACAGTAATTACTGCTCTACTGCAATAATCGGCGGTGAAACTGAGAATTTATTGTGGACGCCAAAAGCCACCGACTCCTTTCGTGATCAAAACCTCTCAGCTAATTACTCTTGCAGTTTGTTGCGGTTACGTCTCGAATCTGATTGATCGCAGAACAATAAACATTCCAGAAATAATTTTAGGCGTTCATGGTTTAATGGGTTTCACTGTAAACAGTGGCCATAATAGCTGACAAGGAGAGAATGAGTACAGCAAAAGTAATGAGTTCATCCGTGAGTTTCTAATACACTTTGTCGTGTGAAATACAGTAGAACCCCGGTAACTCAAACTCGGATAACTCAAAATCCCCTGCTAACTCGAACTAAGTCCCATTTCCCTTGGATGTAACCCCACTTTGCAGTCATTTTTACTCGGTTAACTCGAACTCAGATAACTCGAATTCCCTGCTAACTCGAACTAAATTTCATTTCCCTTGACTAAAATTTACCCCGATAACTCGAATTCTGGTTCTTGCAGCTCACCACAGATGCCCATTGAAACATCTCATTAGCTCTTCTTGTTGTGTAATCAGTAAAAACACCAAAACTAACACTACAGCAATTTTATTGTAATTAGTACAACGTACAGATCACATACATGACAGTCATTTCCCGAGTGAGTGTAACTGAGTTACATTCACAGTCCTGTATTATCATAAGAATGCATTATCGTGTTATAATTTTGAGGAGATAAGTTTAATTCGGCACTGTATTGTATAGTGAAGCACTGGAAAATCAGTACAGTATCGATAATTAACATGGCAAATTGAATATTCAATCGACCCCGATAACTTGAACCCCCGCTAACTTGAGCCGTTTTTTGTTTCCCTTCAGAGTTCCAGTTACTGGGGTTCTACTGTAGTGTAGAGCACTTTCCATGATGTCCTCTGTTAATTTTGTTGGTACTGAGATACCAAATAGCAAATGCATTTTGACTGGAGGCATTCAAGCAGAATGGGAATGATGAAAAAATGATAGTAATAATAATAATAATAATAGTAGTAAAAAAAAATAGGAAATTGTTTTATTGACAGTATGTTAAGCAGATCCTACATAAAAATTATAATAAGACACAAAAACATTTTTGTGTCCTTGACATTGTAATCAGATATTGTCGACAAGACTGCAAGTTTTGTTGCAAGGAATGGTAAGTATTGTACAATCATGTAAATTTTGCCTTTAATATACTAGAGATTGTTTTAAAGATATCATATTATGAAAGATTAACATGGTCCCTTCTGCGTGTATTTAAGGGCTGATTAAGGGTTGGTAAATTGTAATGATCACCACAAAAACTTCTTTTCTAAAATGGCAGACCCCTATTGTCTCAAACCCCAACTATCTTGAATAGTGTTCCTTTTCTTTGGAGAGGTCAAAAATAAGGTAGCCAGGTTTACTAATAATAATAATAATAATAATAACGAATTTTTAAACAGGATGGCCCTTCAGTACATGCGTACTGTTATCAAAGGGGTCCTGTAAAAGAAAAATATATATAACAATATAAAAATAAAATACATCATATAAAAGGATAAAAGGTAAAAAGTTAAAAATCTATTAAATTATGCTTACTTAACCTACTGTACATGTATGCAAAAACTAATAATTATGCTTAGAGTGTCAGGGTTGTCCCTAACAGCCAGCGGCTGGCAGAATTAACCGGCTACTTGGGTCGTTTGTGCCGGCTACTTTTGTGATAGATATATTCTTTTCAAGACAAATTATTTGTTCCTTTATAGGCGCAGATGTATGAAAATGAAAATTATTTCCCATTGCATTTTATTGCCTTAAAGATAATCTGGTTGGCAGAGAGAGACACGATTATTTGTTCATTACATTGAGTTCTGGGAATTAGATGTAGAAAACCACTGAAGGCATGAGTTTATACAAATAAAATTGAAAAGTTACGATAACTTTTGGAACTGACATTATTGGAAATTTGTGCTCAGAATCAAGGAAATTCTGTTTCTGGGGACTTCAAATGTAAAAATTTCCTGGGGGGCATGCCCCCAGACCCCCCTAGAATTGATCACCTTTGGCACTCGATAATCACTATCCGGCTACTTAGAAATTTTTGCCAGCTACTTGAAAAGTTGTGGACAACCCTGGAGTGTGTATACAGGTAGACGTAAAACTTATCTTTACTATAAAGGATGTTACTTCCTACATAGATGCTGTCAGGTATGATCTATAAAATAATCATTTTGTTCAATAGCTTTCAAATATGGACGCAGTTTGTATGTCTTAATTAATTTAACACATTCATCTGTAGGTCCTGAGTTTGAATCAAGAATCAGGCAGAATGAAATTAACAACCCAAAGTTCAACTTCTTGAATCCTGGAGATCCCTACCATGCATATTTCCAGCAAAAAGTTGCAGATATAAAAGAACAGGATGGGAAAGGTGAGATGAAGAAATGCCCATCATCTCATGAATGCATGAGGGAATGCTCATTGTCTAGAGCTACAAAATAATATGAGTATAATATCTAGTATGTGTTAAAAGTGATGGCGTCAAGGATGGATATCCCCACAAGTGTTTGAACACTGTTTTGTTATTTTTGCTACACATTACAGGTAAGGTAGTTTGAGCCCCCCAAATAATGGCACCTATATCCCAGGGCTGTCATTAAACTTTGAAGCAGCTGGCTCCACAAGAGGAGTACATGTAAAAAATACAGCGGATTGAATTAACTGAATGGTTCATCAAGGCCCATGCTTCGATCTAGTTTCAGTAGCATGAAGTGAAGGAGCATTACTACAGTACAGGACACAGGGATAAAACCTGGATGCCAGTCATAAAATGTGCCCGGCATGCCTGTTGCTTTGACTACACTGTATTTCAAAGCAGGTTGATAAGCTTTACAGTGTACATGTACAGTGTGTTTGTGTACGCTATGTTTGCAGTGTGTACGTATAGATTACATGCATATGTTTAGAAAATAATACATTGTAATTACAGTGTACATGTACATAACAATTAACTGTATTCCTGAATTCACTGGAACCTCACATTCACTATCATTTTGTACTCATTTATCTTAAACAGCTCAAGAGCTCATTCCAGCAACCCCTGTTCCCCAAAAGGTAAGTGTACATATACCGTTACATATATTATTTACAGAATATTAACTATACAGGTGTGTTTTAACATCTTTGGTAGATGATCAAAGTTGATGTGTAAATGATGCTTTTTTAATGAAATCATTAGGATTTAGTTTTTTGAAAACTACACCAGCCTTACTGATTGATTGGTGTTTGATTGTTTGATTCGTTGTTTTGATTTCAGCCAAAACCGTTGATGCAACAGACTCCAGTGACTATCGCTGAACCACCAGTCCCCAAGGAACCCCCACCAGATTTTGAGTTTCTGGCTGATCCTCCCACCATATCTGCATTAGATCTGTATGTACAGTTAAATATCACCTTCATTGGAGTTCTAGTCTAGGAACACAGTTGAACTGTGTTTATGGATATCGACTTAAGAAGGGAGACTCTTAACTACGGATCTGGTGTTGTTGCTAAGGGATTTTTGTGGATGGTATTTTGTCACAATTATGCTCTTTTGCAGCGTTTTGTGCCGCTAGATTGGTGAAATGTATGAGGATGAACATCTGAATTTTAAAAAATTGACCTTGCATGTGCGTAGCTAGTACCAGTCTCCAACCACGCATTAAAAAGAAAAATCTCTAAAACTCGAAGGAAAGGAGGTAAACTTCTGATTTTTTGGCAAATCGGAAATAATTGAGCCTTACTGTTCTTACAAAGAAAAGGAAAACTACAGTAAATTTAATGTATAAATACATGTTTGTATGATGTCATAGCTTCTATAATAATGCAAATTTCAAGAAATCGATACATCAAGTTTTGCATCTTGATGATTGTTAAATACTGGCACTGTTTTCAATAACCAAAACTATATGCCGTTTGAGTTTTAAACTTTTTTCTGTGCAGGTCACCTGACCTGCCAAATATGGTAGTGACTCGAAAATCTTGTACACCTTTCCCATGGAACAAACATGGCAAAGCAGCTTATCTGTGGAAGTTAGGGTTTCCAAGATAAGATGGTTAGGAACTTCCCATAGCAACAATATCATGGTAGTTAAGAGTCTAGAGCTCCCCTTAACTCTTTCAGTCACAGAGTCATAACTAATGTAGGTTTCAGTCATGTGTTTCTAACTTGAGTATGTGGGGGAGTAGTCTCTGTGATCATTCTGGTAATCTGGATTTATGCAGGCAGTTAATTTTATTTATTTTGATGATGATAATAATAACGAATACATTGGCAATACCTTGTCTTCTTTTTTATCAGGAATATTGTGAAGTTGACTGCACAGTTTGTAGCGAGGAATGGACGTCAGTTTCTGACCAATCTTATGAACCGAGAACAGGTGTGTCATTTTACACAGTGGGGCAGTACAAACCGTTTGTACCGTATTTGATCGATTGAGCACCCTCTCTCGAATAAGTGCCCTTCCCCCCCCCCCTTCGATTAAGCACCTCTCTTGAACACAAAATTTGAAATAAGCACCTCTCCTCGAATAAGCACCCTACCCTCCCTGCTAAAATCAGTGGGAATTTATAACTGTAGCAGGGTTTTTTTTTCAAAGTTGAATCAGTGAACAGCAGAACTTCTCGAGGTGTAAAACTACATGTATCATATTTTCCTACGTGTTTAGTGTGACTAACTATAATAATAATAATAATAATAATAATAATAATAATAATAATAATAATAATAATAATAATAATAATTGCGTTCGACGATAGGAGAACGCAACCCTAATCCCTAATTTAGCCCCCCCCCCCCTGAAGATTTTTGCAGGGGCAAAGATTTTTGCAGGGGCATAACGTCGGCCGGGAATTGGTGTATACGTTGACTCGCTTTCATGGAACCAAATGACCTCGCTTTCACATCCAAAGGCATCTTTGTTGCAAAGAAGCTTGTTTCGAGCGAGGGAAGTTCCAGGTTCGAAAAAGCAACCTTTCGCCCGAGGAGTTATTGTAAATCCTTGATCGAAGCCTTGGTACATATGTCAACCTGCAGTTCGCCGTTCAGTTGGCATTCTAACCTTCTCGCCTTCGATGGGAAACACTCGGCATACAACATTCAAATTTACCAGTATATGTCCGTGAAAGAAACATGCTATTTAAATTTACTTGATGCTTAAATCATTTCTCTCTCGAACAATGCCTTGGCGAGTCACTCTCGAAGTTTTGTGTAATGTCCATGCTGCCACTTTTAAATTTAGAAATCGCGTTGTCTGCTTATTTCGGAAATTGACATTTATCAACGAAGCCGCGAACTACAGTAAAAGAGGTTGAGAGGACCATTGCGCGAATATTTATGGACGTTATCAAAGGTAAAGAGTTCAACGGTAGTTGTATCATTTCAGTTTAATTCTGTATTTACGTGTGAAACTTTCGATGAGTCATACAAGCGGTCATGTAAATAAATATGTCCGCCTAAAAAATAACATATGTCACGCAAATTTGTTATTTTAAGATTTACATGACTTGTATTTCACATCTGACAATGCTCGATTTCTATTGAAAATATATCAACTGTTAACAACCGAGGGTCGAGAAAGATCAGAAAGCTGAGGAGACTCTTTCTTTCCCTAATTTCGGGTGTCGACAAGGGCTGCAGTTGAACGCACTCCACTAATCTGCGATTACTACTAGTAACAATAATAATACATTTAATTAGCGCTGTTTCCCGGTGGTTCAACAGTGCTTTACAGATGTTTAAAAATTACTGTTAAAAACTGTCTAAATTTAAGAAAAAAACTGTCTAAATTAAAAAAGTAAATAAATAAATAAAATGCACACTGCACATGCACACTTCATTAACCCTTTAAAATTTCTTTTTTGGGGGCCACTTTTAAGGTGATCAGCTACTAGTGGCTTTTACAACCAAACAAAGCACAGGAAGTACGCAAAACTTTATATGGTTTTTGAGAGGATAAAATTTTCTGCTCATTGATGGCAACTTTTTGATTGACAGGTGCCCCCCTAGGGAGTCATGATGTCATTTATGCTAATTTTTTTAGTACTCTACTGAGGAAAAAACTCTATTTTGCTTTGCTAAAGTCAAGACTTTTGTAGCTGGGAGCCTTTTTGGATTTGCAAAAGTATTTACAGTATGTAGTGATTAGGCTGACAGCACTTTAGATGTTACTTGTCAAACTGATTGATTTACAGTTGGGTTCAAAGTTGTCACGTTTTACACCTTAACTTTCTCCATAATGTAGGACAGCCAAATTTCATAAGATTTTAAGATACAAATCTGCCATGAAAAGTGTAAAAATATCCTCAACAGATATGTGTTAAATTTCTTAAACAATGAAATGACAATTTGGTCAACTATTTGATGGCACTTTTGTTGAACTAGAAAGATGTTATGTCACGTAACACAGAAACACAGTAATAGCAAAACATAATTATCTTATAAAATTTCAATTTAATTGTCCCAAAAAGTGTTTCTACATACCAGAAATAAGTAATCTACAATGGATCAGCTTCTTAAATTGTCAGAATACCCTGAATCCCACTTCTAAAAACAATTTTTGTGAAGCTGAACACAAAGAGGACTTTATGTCATTGTGACATGGTGTGGATGAATCCAGGAACAGGCTCAGCAACAGACAATGCCACAGCAGCTAATCTGTAATAAATCAAAACCCAATAACTTTAGAATCTGTTTACAGTTACTTGGGTACAAGAAAATGTAAATGAAAGGGTTAACAAAATGACTTATTTTAGCAAACAAAATATTTTCATATCTAATAATAAAATAATGAAATGTAAAATACTATAATTACTACAATAATTATAAAGTTTCAACCTATTTTCCCCCCAAAAAATGTTGCAGAGGAATGCTAGAGAAAATTTATGGCAGTATTGGAGATAAACAGTTTCATTTTGATCCTCTAATGCCCGCACAATAAGTTAGAAACAAGTAGAGGAAAAATAGTAAACAATGAAATGTGACACCACTCATTTCAATTATAACTTCTCGGACACACGCAATGTTTATTATCCCAAAAAAGCTACATAAAAACATAGAAATAAAGAAGCATGTCTTCCAGGAGAATTAAAAACATCTAAGTAATCACAGCATAATTTCTATAACATACCTCGTATCAGCTGACTCAAGCAAGTCGATCACAATCTACACCGATCGCTTCTTCTTCCGAAGACAAAACTCCAAATTCTAATCCCAAATCGACCATAAAAACGCAGTACAACATAAAATCACAAGTTTCCTCAAACATTGTCCATGAATTGGAGACACTGAAGCGACAAAAATCCCATTCAAAACCGCTCATTCCAAACTCGTGTCTTTGCAACCGGATACAATGGCATCCCCACGCGGCGTCGGGGACACGAACATGCAGCCAACCTCACTTTCACTACCTAGTCAATAACCAATCGTAAAAATCTTTATATTTTAGTTGCTATGTGAATCATCTATCAAAAATCGTGATTGGTTGGACGGTTAAGCCAAAAAGCTTCGTGTAACGAGCACGCAAAGTCATCGTTCGCCGGTGAACGATAAATTAAGGTGCGAATTGTTAAAGGGTTAAGGAGTTTTAAAATACAACTAAGTATGCCTTGTATAGATACCTTAAGGTTACCATGTATGATAAAAATGGGAAATTTGCGGTTTTTATTTTTTTTTCCATAAAAATAAACGTTTCCTAGTTGGAAGCTTTCAATTCCGAAAAAGAAATTTGAAAAAAGAGTAAGTATTTACTGAAAAAATGGGATGACCGTTTTCCACCAGAAGTGAAAGTTTATTTTTGATTGACAGCTAATTGATGCGAGTACAGCCTTCCAGAATGATTTTCGCAGGAAAGGAGCCCCCATAATTATCCTATCACGAATCATTGCCAGAGATTTGTCAAAAGCGTTCCCTGTCCATTGGTGTTATACAAAAAGTCACATATTTTTTGTTAGAGTCCTGTTTTTCTAAGCTATTACTTTGCTATCGAAAACAACAGGCCACGGAAATGTCCGTGGGCTGACTCCAAAAAGCGAAAAAAGAGGAAAACTCAGAAGACAAGAAAAGCAGACAGAAGAAACACGTAGCCTCGCTGCATCAGACAAAGGTTCACACGATCAGAGTTGCCGTCAGACCCTTCCAATCAGGAGGAAAGAATCGGAGTAAGCAGGCAAAATATATTTAGAACGCAAAAAAGAGGGTTATTGAATGTTTGGACTGGTTTTAATCGCTTCTCCTCGATTAAGGGCCCACATGAAATTTGAAATAAGCGCCCGGGGTGCTTATTCAATCAAATACAGTACTTGCCTCATGGTCTGTAGTACCTTCTATCATGACAAATGTACATTCTTTCCTCTTTAACTTTGAAATTTATTTTGTCTTGTTCTTTTCATTTTTTTAAATTATTAATTGAAGTCTATGTACTGTACATTGATTGCTGCATTTTGCTTTAGGGCCTATTTGGACCCTACAACTGTGTTGTATGTGTTGTACTTCAATTTTATCCTTGGTTCAATTTTTTATTTTCCTTTGTTCTAGGGCTGCAACGATACGCCGATGCATCGGTGAACCTCAATATTTTTTCCAACGATACGAATATCGATATTTAAATAAGATATCGCGCTGTTACAGTACAATAAAATATGCTACATCAACAAATTTGGGAAATCACTGCCTGGAATATTCCTTACCCCAAGCTCTACATTTTAGCCCTTGCAAGGCAATTAATTAGATGTCGTGTTATTACTGTGTTAAATTTATTATTATGGAAATAAATTATTTAAAAGTAGTGTAAGTTGTTGGTAACTAGTTTTGTCACGCATAGTAACGTATCGTATCGTGTATCGTATCGTGGCCCTTGTATGTAGATATGTATCGCATCATGGGAAAATGTATCGTTGCAGCCCTACTTTGTTCTTTTTAATGTAAATATATGATAGTGAATCTAAAACAAAAGAAAATAAAAATTGAACCAAGGATAATTTAAACTACAACGTAGGCAACATGCTGATCAATAGCCTACAAGACTAAATTGTTTTGTGTAAATTACAGCTGCAAGAACTTTGCTCATGATTGTCACGCATCATAGGCAATGATGAATGGTGTGGGCTGTTTACCATTTTTTCAACAACGCGACCAATGTAGTACAAAAGTCGCATGTGATGTTCTTAATAAGCAAAAGTTGCACAGTCTTAATCAGCTCTTAGAACCCTGCTTATTGACATGTACTTATTATTTTGTTTTATGGTTTCTGTGTTATCTTCTCAGAGGAACTATCAGTTTGACTTCTTACGACCCCAACACAGTTTGTTCAACTATTTTACCAAGCTTGTGGAGCAGTATACAAAGGTGAGCTCCAAGAATCTATTCCACATACACAACAACAACAAAATTAATTTATTCCCAAAAAGTAGTAAAATTAAATTATAGAGTACATAATTATACTAGATAAGAGACTCACTTAAGGTAAAATATACGTCATAAATTAAAATTATAAATAAAATTTAGGTAATGAGTCAGTGTTGATTACAGAGCTCTGGAAATACAATGATCTCTTAGAGTTTCCAAGGGTTTAAAAAGTCATCAACACTATGAATGATGGATAAAAAAGGAATATCTAAGAGTATTCTTTTTATGTCCTTGTCTATTAAGACGAGTTCCGCTCAACGTCCGAGCAGTAAGTGTAAAAATTAAGTTACCAAAAAATACTTGCAGCACTGTCACATTTTGAGAATAGATAAAAAGAACTTATCGTTACTTTTGCTCCCAAGCTGACCCCGCGAGAGAAAATTGGATTTGAAGTTATCCATATTTCAATAAAAAAGACGCTTCATGTCAGTTTAAAACAAAATGGCGCCCGTTTTTAGCATACCTTTGCGAGATTTGAGATTAATTTTCTTGAGAATTTTATCACGGGGTCACTTGGGCAAGTGAACTAGAGTGAGATGTTTCAAATACCATTGAAACTGTTACTGTGCTACGAGTAGGTAGTTTTTTAGTAAATATTGTTTGCACTTATTGCTCGAACATTGAACGGAACCCGTCTTAACATGTATGAAGAAGGGAGGAGTTTACATGATTGTACAGTGTAGAGGCCCTGCCAGGGTAAATTCTCACAAGTGATATTTATGAGCAAGAAAGTAGCAAATTAATCTGAAATTGCTTCAAGAGATAATGAAAGCTACACGTGAGACCCTGTTAGGCCTAAGTTGACCTAGAATGGATCGTTATTAACCCTATTCTGCCTGGGCTTTTTTTGAGTTTCTGAGCCTGGGGGGCACAAAGTTCCCCCACTATAGATCTCCAAAAGTATTAAAGCTCTTGCGATGAAACTTGGCACATTTGTAGCACGTCATTAGCTTAACAGATAGGGCTTATGACGTGTCAATTATGACGTGTCATGACGTCACAATATCGTCACAAACCCGCCATTTACTTAGTCAAAACAAGCACACAAAAGTACCGTAAACACCGGCGTATAAGCCGCACCTTTTTACCCTAAAACTTCGATCAAAATCGGGGGGGGCAGCTTATCTGCGAAAATAACTGAAAAAATCTGTAATTTTCCATGAATCAGTCCCAAAACACCAAAATAAAGTCAAAATGGTACCACGCTATCTTCGAGAACTCGCGTGGTATTATAAAGTGGCCCGCTGTTTCTCCTTTGTTGACAACTCTGATGGCAAATTTGTCAAAGCAATCATCGAACTCCCTTTCACAGGCGCGTTTGTCACCAATGGATGGCTTCCAAATATCCTAGTAAACATGAAAGCCACGAACAGCTGAAGAAATTGCTAAAATTTGCTTTGCGGATGAACGAAGCGACAACACTTGTCACCAGTTTTCTCTCTTCTCATCAAATGCCTGGCTTCTAAGCCAAGATACGCAACCGAACGAAACTTACTCACAAATTTTCGGACATGAATAACTTTAAGTGGAAAAATGCTGGGGAAAAGTTCATCGGGGAAAGCGATCTTGTGTTCAAGTACATTTTCATACCTTTTTGATACTTGTTGTAAGGATTAAAATGCGTGTTTGAGTCTTATTCAGACTAGAAATTGAATCACCGATCCATAGTGGAAAGGACTTCACTTCAGCCGATATATATGTTCATTAAATGAAACGACTCGGCTATGAATTTTTGACAAAAAATGTTTTTCCAAATCTTGGGCTTCTAAACTTGGGGTGCGGCTTATCTGCGAGTGCAGCTTATACACCGGTGTTTACGGTAAAAAAAATATCTTCTTCTTACAAACGAAGGGGGAAAACCTGAAAAAGACTCAAAAAAGACAGAAAATAGTCAAAATACACTTCTGAGTAGATGGTTGCTATGGAAACATCAATCATCATAGACACGCCATTGACACAGGAAAATTTTCTCTGATAAATTTTAGGAAAAGTCACGAGATTTGGTAATTATTCATCTAGCCGTTTAAAGTTATAATTCCTTAAAGTCAGCGTGGGTACAATGTGCCCCCCCCCCCCAGGCAGAATAGGGTCAAAACAGTAACATAAGGCATTTTGAAATAAAGTCAAGGGACTTGTAGGAGTTTATAGCTTACATTATGTTCTTACATTTGTTCTGTCACCAGGTGTTGATTCCACCAAGTGATGTGAAAGAGAAGCTGCTAAAAGATGCCAACAATCCCAAAGAGGTACTAGAAACAGTGCTGGATCAGATCAGTTTCCTTAGTGCAGAACAGCACATTGTGTGCTTCCAGGAAATATCTGTACCCACCCCAAGGATGGTCATTGGAAATTCCAAGGGGGTGGGGGGTCTGAAAGGCCAAAATTTTTCAAGGAAAGTATGAAGCTAAACTGGAATTTCCAGAGGGGTGGGGGGTGGGGGGCTCAAAGTAAAAACCATCAGTGGGGGAGGTATCAATATTTTCTGGAACTATGCATTATTAGATACCTAAACAGATCAAATCCTAAACACATATTTTGTTTCAATATAGCAAACTCTTGAAGTAACAATTTTCTTTGGATGGGTAAAAATGTTTTAGCGTTCCTGAACAAGGAGGGTTTTTTTCACGAGATTCGATTACTGTAGTTAAAGGATACAACAGTCTCTTTATGGCTCAGCATTTAGACCTGCATGTACATTAGGTCAGTGTATCAATAATGTTATTTCTACATTTACATCCATTTTCTTAGTTCTAATTTGGATGTTCATTTTTATTTTGTAAACCCTGTGTGCTTGTTATTCAAATTCCAGTAAAAACCAGCACATTCATGAACGTAATATAGGACACAATGTTCAAGACAGACACATTGAACACCATATGAGTGCAGTAGGGTGTGACGTGGTGCAGTGTGTACAATTATTATTCTGCTTTCTTTGTCTTTCTAAATTTATTTTCTTGGCAAAACTGACAAAAATTTAAAAATGAATAAAAAAATAAATAAAGTAAAACATTTCTTTGATTCCTGCTCTGTAGACAAGAGGCTAATTCATGTAGCTATTGTAGTCAAAAGTAGCAATCTGCTTGCGGGATTGTCAGAATCAGTATTTTGGTCATCGCTGATAGTGTCTTAGAGATTCATTGTTATTAATGTTAACATTATTAGTATGGTAATGCTCTATAACACAACAGATCTTGGATCATGTCATGTATCGTGTGGAGTGGATAAGACATCAAGAGAAAGAAAAGAAAAAGCTGGAGGATGAGAAAGAAAAGGAAAGAGGTTGGTTCACCAGTAAACTACATAATTATTTTGTGGTCCTCAAATCTTCCTCCTACACAGTACATTGTATGTGTATTATTTCTAATGTAGCACTAATGGACTTTACATACATGTGCCTAGTACAGTCAGTTCAAGTAACTGACTGTTGTTAATGTTCCTGTAGTCTTACATAAACTATGACAACGTCAGGCATAATGATGACATAACGATGATGTACATGTTTTTGGCTAGTGTGATGAAGACATTCATTGTATAATTATGATCAACTTTGATTTCTTTGCCCATAGTTGCTTTTGCGCAAGTAGACTGGCATGACTTTGTTGTTGTGGAAACAGTGGACTTCAAGGACAATGAAACTGGTTAGCACTATATTCATTTATGGGATACATTAATACTATTTTACAGAGGCACCCTGCTTAGCTGGCCAAATTTTTTGCTTAACTGTAAATTAAGGTTGGGCCATGAAGGCTTAAAGTGAGTGTGTGGAGTGTGGACACCTCTCTAATACACTATTCAGTGGGAGTTGTGTGGCAGTTTTGATAGACTGCGAGCAGTCTCTCTTTTGCTCTAAAATCCGTGCTGGATGAACGGCAAAGTCACGAGGGCGATATTCGAGCGGCGAGCGGCGAAGCCGCGAGCTGCGAGTAGCATGGGGGGGAGAGTGAGCGAAGAGCGAAAAGAGAGACTGCCCTGCTTTCATACTGCATTTCTGAAGCCCTTTGACAGTTCGCATCAATGACATAACATGCCCATTTTCGAACATGATACGCTGGTGTCAAATTTTTCCTGCGAATTTTTAGAGCAAAAGAGAGACTGCTCGCAGTCTAGCGAATCGATCGAAGCGTTCAAGTTCAAAGCTGGGAAGATGTGATGAACAGTTCCACACCAAAGAAGCCTGTATTGAACGGGGCGAAGAAAAAAAATCCTGATTAGCCGTCTGGGTCGGATTTTGTCCGCGTTTGTGTTCGTTAACTGAATAGAGCCGTTAAAATTCAAGACACGGCTTAGAGACTGTTACTGTATAAAGGTCATAATTATATGATATTTGTATGATGGACTCCTGTGGCTTTACGCCTGTTCATTTGTAATTCACAGTAAAATTTGATCTTTGATCATCTGAAAAGCGACTATTTAATGCCGCAATCGTTGAATTTGGCTCGTTTACGGACTTGATAGGTTTTGAAATATTATCCGCAACGTGACGAGTTTCTTTGTTTGTAACGCCAGGCCTGGCTTATGGTCTTAAAAAGTCTGTTTCAGGATGTTGTGTTTTGCTTCACGGAGTGTGATCTATAGACCCATTTCGTCAAGAAACTGAAGTTGTGGCTTCTTTAGAGCTACGTAACGTGTAATAGATGGCTGAACTCGGCTTCAGTCAAATGTGTGAATAACTCCTCTTGAAACTGCGAGTTTGGTGTCTAGGAGCTTGATATGTTTCCTCCTGTTGCGGTCAGCAATTCTATTGACGGCAGCCGTTGGCGCGCACAGCATGTCTCCAAGTGATGATGACAGATACGCGCCATTGGGTCATAGACCGACCAATCAAAATACTCTGTCACCAGAGTGCCGGGCTTCAGAAATGCAGTATGAAAGCAGGGCAGTCTCTCTTTTCGCTCTTCGCTCACTCTCCCGCCCACGCTACTCGCGGCTCGCGGCTTGCGGCTTGCGGCTCGCAGCTCACGGCTCGAATATCGCACTCGCTTTCTCGCCGCTCCTCCGGCAGGGATTTTAGAGCAAAAGAGAGACTGCTCGCAGTCTACAGTTTTGACTTTTCTGTGTACATGTGCATGCAGTTGTATGTCATTTGTTTAGTTTTTTGTTAATATTGTTTTTACTAATTATTACATATTGTTATTTATAATAAAGTTTCGATATAATGCGCGCTCTGATTGGTTGAGTGCTTTATCAGAGTACAGATGCACGGAGTAGCCCGTGACACCATTCTGCACATGCTGGCAAGCTGAAAACCTTTCTTGCGCACGCTTGCAAGCTATGAAAAAACTTGATTTTTGCAATTAAAAGCCAGTTTCTTTACAAATGTGACCAAAGCTATATTATAAAACAAACAAAAAAGCCAAAACGGTGCTTTGTTCTGCGATAAAGCACTCAAGAAAGTGACGAGAGCACTCAAGAAGTAGGGAGAAGCACTCGCCTGCGGCTCGTGTCACCCTACACTTCTTTCGTGCTCTCGTCACCACCTTGCATGCTTTATCACAGAACAAAGCACGCTTTTGGCTTTTTTATTTGTTAAATACAGTCAATTATTTGTTTTTATTAGATATGAAGCCTGTGCAATAGAAACACTTATTTTATTTAGTGGTATTACTTTAACTGATTATGGCTGTTTGTTTTCTTCAGCTAACTTGCCACCACCGGTGAGCAAGGAACAGCTTGGAGCGAGAATACTGGCACAAGAGCGATATGAACAGACACAGGTAACTATGGTTACATACTCTGTATTGAACCCCCAGGGGGGGGGGGGGGGTACTCCGAGTTTCAAGTTACGGGGATGATCGAATGGGGGCAAAAATCAAAACCCAAAAATCACTAGGGCTTCCAACAAAACCCCAAAAAATCCCTGGACCAAAAATTAACCCCCAAAAAATCCCATGCCGAATTTCCGAGTCTTAAAAATTTCCAGAAAGGGTTGATATAACACGAAAAAAAAAAAACACCAGAAATTGAATGTTTGTGTTGGTTTATATTCATCATACCAGTTGATTTTATCTTTTCCCCATCTGGTAGTCATTCTAACAACACTAGGGACACCCAAGAACATCTTCTGTTTCAACAATAACATTATGAGTGACAACTCTAAACAAGACTACCCGGGTAAGAACAAGTTTGGTTGTATTTTATTCGCAGAACTATGTGCCCAGGATACGCGGGCACTACCACCAATCTTCAGATTGTTCTGAATACCCAAAAAAATCCCTACTCTACTTAAAAATACCCTACTTGAAATTCGGAGTACCGCCCCTGGGATACAACCATTGACCTACTTTTGAGTAAGAGAGGGACACAATGAACCCTACAAAGTACCATACATGATTGTAGTTAGACTTGAGTGTGTACAGTGTAGTATTAGACAGAAAAAAAAGGGAGATATCAAGTCTTCAATCTGTAATCAATCATTGACCAGGGGACAAAATGGCCAAAGAAAAGAACAGAACAGTACAGACACTGTATGACTGAATTCTGTGGCTTTCAATTTAATTTTTACACTTTAAGACTCAAAAGTAAGAACCATCTTCTAACATATAAACACAGGAACGTTGTGGTTAGTAGCTACACGTGTATGCTTGAATGGACAAACTTGAGTGTTCTAGCCTGCGCTGCAGACGGAATATGACCATCGCTTACTAGCCGAGGGTTAGATTACGTCTGCAACGCAGGCTGCAATGTACTGGAAAGCTACTACCCTCAAAAGCGTGCACGTTCAAGATTAGGGTTAAGTTTAAGGGTTAAGCACACTGCAGCTGCAGAAAGATAGTACTCAGTTCCTATGCTTGAATACCCACATTTAAGGATTGCATCCACAGACTCTTAGTTGGGGGTCAGCATCTCGCACAGTCTGATAAACAAAATCACAAAAAAGTATTACATGGAAACTATACTTCAGTGGGAAAACTCTGGGATTTTTTCCACAGACTGAAAATTAGAACCAGAAATACATGTACATAATGTGAGTTTTAACCCTTTGGAATGTCTGTAGTACATGATCCTTGAAGACCAATGAGTTGATACAAGTGACTTATTTCACAGGATGAAGGTGGTGCTCCTGATGACATGGAGGTCAATATGGATGTGGAGATGGAGGTGGATGAACCAGAACCCCCAGTCTTCCCCCCTCCACCCCCTCCACCACCCTCCAGGGATTCAAGTGCAGTAAGTCAGGTTTAATGTTACCTATGCTATCCACACTGTACCAGCTTGACCCATGTTTTTAGGAATGGAAATAAATTTTCATGCTACAGCTCACAATTCTAGCAGAACACATGCTCTTCAAGACCTCTACTCTGATAAGGCAAACAAGTACCTATTTCTGGTTGCCCACGCCTTGTACAGCATCCCCTCTTGGCCATTTTAATCAAGTTACAATCCATCGTCCTACAAGGTGTACTGAAGGGTTTGTACTGCCTGAGAACGCGTGAGAGGCTATTTCCAAATTTACTTTTAAAACGTAAGAGAGCCTTCATAATAGAAATGTAAAAATCTGTCTAAATTCAAAACAAAACACCATTACATAAGTTGACGAAGTATGATAATCCGAGGGAGAGTAGTCCTGAGAAGGACTGTTTGTGATGACATTGACTGACGTTACGACAACCAGAGCGGAAGTCATCATCAGCCTGACTTCCACTCACGTTATCGAAACGTCAGTGAATGTGGTCACACGCAGTCCTTCTTAGGACTATACCCACCCGGACAATCATACTTCACCGACTTATGATTTCATATGACTCTTGGGTTCAAACAATTTGCAGTGAAAATAAATACAAAATCATATTTTGTGCACAAACGCCATTGTACTCTACTGCATGTTTCCATCACACTAGAAACTACTTGTAGGATAGTGAAGAGTTTATGAGGGAAGCAGAACCGATGCAAAATTCATTTCTTGCTGTTAGATCAAGGGGAAAGGACTAAAAGATAGCACGAAAGAGGTATTTTTATTTATAATGCATACATACTTTGCATCTTGCAGAAGAGTGTGGGTTCTGATGAAATCCCTCTTCCACCCGGCGCCCCATCTGAGCCTGGCCCCAAACCACCCCTGCCTCCAACAGCTCCCGGAGCAAGCATCCAGATCAGACGAGGATACGATCCCAAGGCACCTAAAGCAGCGCCACCCGCGTTGCCATCTGATAAATATCTGATCTCCCCCATCACGGGTGAGCGTGTGCCTGCAGAGAACATGGCTGAACACATGAAGATCAGCCTGTTGGATCCACGGTGGAGGGAGCAGCGAGACCGAGTGTTACAAGAGAAGAAGGAACAGGAGCAGGTCTTCGCTGAAGGTAACATTTTTTAATAATAAGCTTTGGAGTTTTTGCCCCCACCCCAAGGTTTTTTTGGATTTCTGGATTTCCTTACATTCTGGCAGAACGTCGAGTTTTTTAAACCAAAAAAAAAAAGAAGATTTTTAGTTTTTTCTCTTTTTTTTGGTCTCTTATCTTAAATGAATTCTTCCTTGCTCTCATTCGTTTTTGGAAGATTTTTGGGGTCATATTTCAAGACAATAAAGCATTAATGGAAGCTTCCTAATGTACTTGCGAAAATACGAAATATCAGCATGGACAGTGTCGCTTTAATGCCTGATCTGCTACTCTCACGTGGGTGATCGTACTTACCAAAATACTTTTCTGGGAAACGGAAGAACCTGCTTTGATTATCAGACATTGTGCACATGATGATGACGCCGAAAAATAAAACTGATAGATATACTTCAAAATCTCCCCATGAATGAAAAATACCTTGAATGTCAATAAACGGAACGGAATAACAAGCGTTCCCTTGATGTTTTCCTAGAAGTCCATTGTGTCGCATTGTTCATGGTTTATAGTTCTTTATCAGACAACGTTTTTTCAATCAGGTGTAGAATCAAAAGTTCAAACAATTTACTGTGAATCCAATCAAATAGATCATTACTTGTCTTTTGACAGGCATGTCCATTGGTAGCAGTCTGAAGCAGCTAGCAGAGCGTCGTACGGATATCTTCGGTGCTGGAGACGAGGAAACGGTGATCGGTAAAAAGATCGGTGAAGAAGACACCCGTAAACCAGAAAAGGTAACCTGGGATGGACACACAGCATCCATGGCTGCCACGTCTCGCTTAGCTCAACAAGGCGTCACTTTAGAACAACAAATTGAGGCTATACACAAGTCCAAAGGACTCACGTGAGTAACAAGCTGGTTTCAGTCTCAGTAGTTGCACCTAGAGGGTAATTATTCCGACCGATCACAACTCACGCCAATATTACAGTGAGCCCATAAGAACTTGAAGGTTTAAAAGGTGCTTGACGGGGACAGTCTCTTAGGGAACGACTTTCTCCGGACGACTGGTGAATGAACTCAGGGGTACATGTATACTGACTGATAGGGCTGCAACGATGCGTTTTCCTACGATACGATACATATCTTGATACAAGAGCCACGATAAGATACACGATACGATACATTACTGTGCACATGTTTGTTCATCATCTTGAATAAGATGTGGGGCACTCGAGGCAAGGATGGTTTGCTTCTTCATATGTATAATGAATAGCCTTACAAGGGCCGAAATGCAGAGCTTGGGTAAGAAGTAAATGAAGACAGTAGCTTATTTTATTGTATCATGATCTCGCGATAACGTTTTCAAATATCGATATTCGTATCTTGGGAATAAATATCGCGGTTGACCGATGCATCGAGGTATCGTTGCAGCACTACTGACTGAAAAGAGTGGTGAAAAGAAAGGAGTAGGGTAAAGAGAATCCTTCCTTTTAATTTAGCTCTCTTTCGTTGTAAAGAGAACCGGTTAATATACATCATTCTGTACTGGCATATTCACGACCGTTTACAAGGGAGTTGGGTGATGAGGTATCATCGTTGTGAGGGACCTTGCGTTTCCTCTGTATCAAGGAAGGTGTTTAACGGTGAGACCGATTTGCTTGTTATGACTTGGCTATCTCCACATAGCAAAGTCAGGACAACACGAAACATGAAGTAAAGTGAATAACCTCACATGTAATTCTCATTTCTTTAGAGGTGATTATTACGGTCACCGTCTTTACTTCAACATTGTCATCCATTTTTTCAGACGTTCATGTCCAGTTGTTTCATTGCTCTCCACAGGCCGTCGGAGGAGAGAGAACGAATCGGTCCAAAAGTCCCAGAGCAGGAAAGAGCTGAAATGAACAAACCACCGACCACAGCCATCCCGCCCCCACCCTCCATGAGTTCGACCACTATAACGCGTGCACCTCCTCCACCCCCTTTGTCGACGATGATGAATTTACCTCCCCCTCCCCCCATACTCCCGCCAGGTGGACCGCCACAGTTTCTGGGTGAGTATAAGTATAAAGACATGGCTAAACGATCAAGCATTTTCGTCCAACATCGTGTTAGAAGATCATGTTTTACTGTTTAGCCGCCCCTCTCAACTTTGCATTTAAGTGGTTTCCCATTGTCCAATGTTTGCTCAAACATTGTTTGCCCGTTTAGCCACTGAACATTTGGTGTGACAAGCACCACGTTAAACGAAAACGTTTGATCGTTTAGCCGAGGCTTAATTTTCTGAAAGGACGTGGTGTCTGTGGCATAATTGTTTGTTTCAAGCCTTCCCCTTCTAGTCACTATTGCTGTTCGTCTTCAAGTCCCCCACAAGTGGAAATTGCGCGAACAACGTGGCTTAAGTGATTTACCGTAATTGTGTTTCCAGTGCCTATTAATAGGCATCCCCCGTGGTCTATCGCTATTGGGCCAGTATAATTTGTTGGATCAAATTTTTCGGTTGCCTGATGGATAACGAACGTGCTCTCTATTACCCTAGGGGCCAGAGATTTCGCTTGCGTGCTTTCGCGGAACATTCGACCGACATGACGTCGCCTTAAAAACAAAATGTTAGACACTAAGGTTCGTGAGTGTTCGAGCCCGCGAGAAAAGCCTCTAGGGTAGCTAGCGTTCTATGGTAGCTAGCATTCTATTTTCTTGGAAAGTGTAATTTATTTCATTCGTTTTTGACAATACGACCTAAATATCTCCTTTTTTCATTGCAATCATTTTTTTGTCTACCAAAAAATTACTCGTCGTTTCTTTTTGTGAGCGATAGTCGGCTTGGCCGCTCGTGGTTGACTATTCGCGCACAGAAAACCTAGTACCCAGGCGGTCTCTTCCCGCTCACTCAACTTGGCGCGAGATGTCATGACGTCACCGAATAAGTCGGCTGGAGACGAAATTTCGCGCCAATTCGAGTGCGCGGGAAGGGAACGTCTGGGTACTAGGCTGCTCATTGCTTTTAGAAAGCAGCTTTTAAGTGGATTCTTTCCTCGGTTGTGTCCTGGTATACCGGTTAAAAAAATTGGACTTGACCTAGGCGATTTTAGTGGTATTTTCAATCAGTAAATGTAATTCTCTGGCTTTTGTGGTTCCGTAGTGTTTGTCGTTCACTTGGTTCTTGTAGTTCCGTTGGTTCTTGTGGTTCCGTAGTTCTTGTGGTTCCGTAGTTCTTGAGCTCATTTTTTTTTCTTGTTTATCCTCAGGTGTCCCGCCTCCCCCGCCCCCGGGTGGGCTCCCACGGATGCCACCACCCCCGTTTGTAAATCCAAACCCGCCGGTTGCCCCTCCCATGCCAAGCAAACGCGAAGCGGAAGGAGACGATTTGGGTGGTAAGAAGTCAAGAGCTGAACCCGCTGAAGCGAATCTTATCCCTGAAGAAGTCTTCCTCTCATCCAATCCGAACCCAGTCACCTTTGGTGTCCAGATTCCTCATATGCCAGACAAGACCGAGTGGAAACTGGACGGCAATACCATCAGGCTTACGTTGCCGCTCACAGATCAAGTGAGTGTGGGACTGGTATGGAGTTTTTTAACTCCATGAGTCGATCCATCTTTACGAACATTTTTATACTGTGAAGAACTACAAATTTATATTTACTCTCCCTCTTCAAGAGAGAAAATGCAGATTTCTTTACCAAGTGGAGTTTATATGACACTTCGTCTTTCCAATGCAACATGTTCTTGTACATGCTTTAAGGACGGTGCCTTGTAATACAGAGGTATTTTTGCAAAGGTTATGACTATGGGGAAAAAGCAGATCGTGGCAAGCGTTATTGGAATCTAAAAAGAAAAATGTGGGTAACGACGCTTACTTTAGAGATAATTAAGCAACCATAATTCTTAAAAAAGCTCTAAAATACAAAGAATGTATGGCAATTTCTTTCGAAATTTAAGCTCTATTATCTCTGAAAAATGCATCACCCCCAATTTTCCTAATTTGGCAAGACCTGCTTTTTCCACATAGTGATAAACCGCGCAAAAAATACCTTTGTATCAGTAGGCAAATTCCTTAAGAAACTTGAATATCACGAACCAGACCTGAGATGCGCAGAACGTATGCGCAGGAGGCACCGTCCTTAATATGCTGTCCTTCGATGTCGGTTCTATGAAGGTTGGAACGTATGCGCCATTTTTATAACATTTGGGAAAGTAAAGTTGTTCGGTTAGAGACCGAATCGTTGATTACTATGGTAATCTACTCTGTATCCCTTCCTTGAGATTTAACATTTATTGTTGTAAAATTTTGTAGGTCTCTGTCATCAAAGCAAAGCTTCACGAGATAACCGGAATGCCGGCTGGAAAACAGAAACTACAGCTTGGGGTAAGAAACCGCCCATTTCTTTTACTGTGCCTGCTCTGCGAAGTTGCATTTTGTCACCTTTCTCGTTGAACGTGAATTGATGCTGTCGGGAGAAATTAGACATAAAGGCAGCCCCAGTGAATTCCAGTGCACGAATGTGATTCCAGAGTCACCATACTCCAGTACCAGTTTATCTAAACCTCTGTTTATTGTTCTCCTTTTGCATGGCTCGAAGGGCGAAAGTGGGGCCGCTTTGGTTTAATGGGGCGTATGCAGCCAACTCCTAGAGCTTCAAATGACAGTGACGTCGCCACCATGTTGGTGAACCATAACAAAAAGAGCTAATGAGATACTTTTTCTTAACGGTACACCAACGTAACAGCATTGACGTCACGTGCATAGTGGCTATACTTTCTAGGAGATTGATCAGAATTTCAAGATAGCTTCAAAGACTTAACGCTAGGTCACTTGTGACTTTACTTTGATTTGTGAAAACTCTCGAATTCTGATTGGATTGTTAATGTCTACTTAAGAAAGCGAATTAACTCAAGCGGCTCGCACACTTCTTCGCCCCGCGCTGCTATCAGATGGTTAATGGTTGACGCGACAAACAAGTATTTCAACGTGAGTTATTTCTTGACAACGGGATCGATCCGGCGCTTCACGGTTGAATTCGGTCGTGGGTAATTGTTAAACTTCACCTTGGCTTGACAATAGGCAATCAAGATCGCTTAAGAATAACTTGCAGTTTTTTTAGACTTCGCGCGCTACAAGAATTGCGACTCGCGCTACGAGAATCGCGTCTCGCGAGACGGTGAGAACTTACTTTAAAGCGGTACTGTAAGTGTTTTCAGGTGTTTACCTCACACCCCACATATCCTCGAGTCTTTATGCCATGTGGCACATAAGCCTCAACACTCTCCCGCCAACCAGCTCTGTCGACCGCTGCAATGTGCACCTCATTCCAGTTCTTCCATGCAGCTTTTTCTCTTTCTCTCTCTGCCGTCCTTCTCCATGTTGTCTTGGGTCTGCCCCGCTTTCGTCGCCCTTCCGGTGTTTAGGTTAATGCAGTCCCGCAGTCGTTGTTTGGTTCTTTCCTCATGATGTGGCTGTCGGTGTTTACTTGGGTCCAAAGGCCGACTCAACACGTTACTATCGAAGTTCCTCTCGTTAGTTGAGTGTGTGTGTATATGTTTAAATGCGTACTGGTAAACGGGTTGCAGAGAGCAGTACTCCTTGTCAGTTATAACATGGTCTGTGGGTCAGTACAAAAGACGGTTGCCTATTTGCTTTCTTATCTTTGGTTTTTGTTATTTGTAGGGCATCTTTATCAAAGATTCCAACTCTCTGGCTTATTACAATGTCACTCCTGCCAGTGTGGTACAACTGCAGCTCAAAGAACGTGGAGGAAGAAAGAAGTGATTGAACTCGAACTGGCTTCATTTTGTGCCTTTTTGGTTTCGTGTAAATTATACGACGGAGAGTGTGAAATTTAAGTTTTTTTCTTGTATTTAATGACAGCAGGAGAGCTCCTGGTGAAAGCAAACAAGACACGCCTCCCTTTTTATTCCCCCTCTGCGTCCCCTCTTTTTATTAGTTACGCTAAGACATTAAATTGTTTTGAAGAGCTCTGATTGAGATCGAAAAAAGCCACTTAACGCAAGCTAGCTTGATTGTAACTTTTGCTTTTCCGTTGGTTGTATAACTCCAACAGTCTTTGTATTTAATGCCAGCAGATTTTTTATTTTATTTCCTGGGAGGGTTTCTTTATGAGTCAAACTTTAAAATCTCCAAGTCTGACAACGCTGTTATCCATAGTTCAGCAGGCGGAATAAAGAAGCCTTTTTGCTTACAGTAATGTCCCGTCTCCGTTTATTGACTGAACCCACCATTTTTGTCATGTTGGAGGAAGCGCCCTGCCATGCTGACGCTATTTTATTATTAAGTGTGTTGTTGATTTATCTTTATGAAGAAATGAAGAATCTGAAAACACTCCCCTTCGGAGATGTGAAAACAAACAAACATTTGCACGTGCATGTTCTGCAAATATCATAACCAGATCTCCCACAGGCAGGCAATTGATTTTTTTTCTTACTTACCAAGGGATAGGTCAGCATTAAAAACATTGACCGACAGTACCCCCTAAGCCAAACCAATAGTCTTAAACCCAAATACTGAATGCCAAGCATTAGCTTTTGGTAAGGCTAGGAGGGAGGGGGAAGGGATTTAATATTGTCCCAATAGAATTCTAACTGAAATAGACTGTAGGCTTGGGTCAGGGTTTTCCGATCAAAAAACAAAAAATTAATAACCGGAGCCATCATCCTAAGCTGTTCACATTCTAGGCAAACGACCGTCATTTCGTCTAGAATGTGTTTGTAGTTCTTAGAAGATAGCTTACATATGCACAACTGGGTGATACGAAAAAAAGCTTTGTCTATAATAACACCGAGAAACACGAAAACATTTCAACTAAGTCTTGAAACAGTTTAGGGAAATTAAAAACTGCGAAAACATACGTCTGTGGCTGGTGTCAGTCACAGCATTCCACTCTCCCAAACTAAACTCTCTTCTCTATAAATCAGCGCACCGAATTACAGACTAACAGACGAATAATTCGAAATGATAACAAACTAGTCTGAAATAAGATCTTTATTCTGTATTAGATGGATTATCCTTGACTTTCTTAATCCGGATTTATACCTGGATGGGGGTTAACCGCATCCTTTATTTGTTCTCCTTTTGTGTGGTACACTCAGTTGGTTATCCATGGCGCGAAAAGTCCGTCTGTGGTCTAGACGATCGAATAAAGAAACAATTTTTACGATACAAGATTTGTTTCTCACAGCTATTTTTACATAAATATAATAGACAACATCAGTAATAATAGTACAACTCATAATGAGAAAACATGTTATACTCTAATCACTGTGAAACGAGTATAAAACATTTTGTAATTAATCTTCAATAAACACAACACACAGTTCTAGGGGCGAGCATCTCGTTTATTGATGCTCGCGTTCGAAAAATAAAGAAAGAGAAAAGCTAATAATTAATGCTTAACAACCTAAACTACGAGAAACGGATAACAGAGAATCAAGTTTGTCTTTGACATAGCCGTCCTTAGCGCTGTCAGATTTCCATCTGCCGTGACGCTTAAATAAGCGATCGCTGATACCGGCATTAGCAGCAGCAGATGCACCTCCAGCCCTAAGACTATGCAAGCCAAACATACTCTTAGGATAACCTAACTCAGCAAAAGCATGCAAAACAATCTCTCTAGTCCTAGTGTAGCTCATACCCTCAGAACGTAACTTATAAGAACAATTGGATTTTTGATAATACAGGGCACGGAAAAAGGGTAACGTAGAAGACAGTTGCAGACCAGCGGAGCAAACATATCTTTCCAGCAAATCAAAAGGACAGGATATAGAACCCGTCTTGGCTAATAAGACTCTGGAACCATCCCTGTACTGATCTGTCTTACTCTTGACTATAGTAATCTCGACAAAGGTGTTATCGCAAAATTTAACATCACAGCAACGCAAAGCAGCTAATTCATTAAAGCGGAGAAATGCAGCATAAGCGGTAACACAAATAGCAGCTAAACGCAAATCTGAAAGGCTGGCGGAAGGGCCTGCAAATTTGATACACATAAATACTCCAAAATGTGTGAAATGGCCGTGTGAAACGGCGGTGTGAATAGCTGCACACCAACAAAAGGCCAGTGCCTATATAGCATCATAGAAGGCCAGTGCCTTCTAGCCAAACCGATCACAGAGCTCCATCGAGCAAAAGAAAAAGCACCGGTGTGCTAAAATTCTCCGATCCAAAAATAGCATTCTTATTGGACCCATGTAAGAACACATCTTTGCCGTTCTCAACGAAGAGGTAATCGATAACAAATAAATTAAAGGACCCTTGAGAATCTACCAGAAGAGGCCAAAAAGGTGCGGATGGCCAATAAGGAATGACTAATATACCTTTGCATTTGCAAAGGCAAACATGGCGAATGACTCTGGTCACCAGTGTGACAGGAGGGACTAACCAGCAAAACTCGCCAGCCCAGCTGAAAGCAAATGAATCCACGCCTAGGCAATACGGATTGTAAAATCGAGAATAGAACCTAGGAACTTTGCAATTTTTGGAACTAGCGAAACAATCAACTGAGCACTGTCCCCAGTAGGACGTAAGTGCGTAAAAATAGCAATCCTTAACTTTCCAGTCGTCGCAATCAACGATTTTGCTAAGATAATCCGCTTTATCGTTGAGGGAACGAGGAATCCATTCGACGTCTAAGTCGATATTATAATCCCTGGTGACATAGAAAATATCCACAGATAATTTATGCAATTCTTCTTTCATGCTGCCCGAATCAACAATAATAGGGACTGCTTGATTATCAGTGAACCATTTAACAGAACTATTAGACAAACGTAGTGCGAAACTTTGGAGGGCAAAATAAACACAATGAAGTTCCCTCCAAGTGGAGCTTTGACTCATTTCCAGTGGGTCCCAGTTCTTGTGTGCAACTGGAAAATCATCCATAGATAAATAGGCGGCACAGCCCAGAGAGCTAGCGTCTGAATACGCAATCCGAGTAACTGGGCGAACATCCTCTGAAAGGGGCCTAGAATTAAGACGAAGTAAATTTTCCCGCCAGAAAATTAATTCCTTGCGAGATGGCAAATCCAAAATAACAGACGACTCCCACCCTGCTCTGCAATCCAAGGCCCTGTGCAAGTTTTTGGTCATAAGCTTACAAAGATTACCAATAACAAGCATATTAGAAATAATACTGCCTGTGACAGAAGCTAATTGCCTAGCGGGCATAGTGGTGTGGGAAAGTGCGTCATCTATTGATGTAAAGAGCCTGTCAATTTTGTCACTGGGGATCGAGAGCGATTTCTTCTTAAGATCCCAAAAATAACCCAACCATCTAAGGCACTGCACCGGGGACCAAACACTCTTAAGCATATTGGGAACAAACCCGGCACGAGACAAATCTGACTTAACGGCTAAGGCCTCCAAACGAGAACACGCGAATGTTGGGCATACCCCCAAGCCATCATCTAAGTAAACGACTATCCTGTACGCCTGGCTGCGCCAATATTTAACTAGAGGCCTCATAACTTTAGTAAAGATATAAGGTCCAGTAGATAATCCAAATGGCAAAACAGTGAACTTAAAATATCTGGTTACCCCACTGAATGACCAAGAAAACCCCAAAAAGTCTTGGTCGGGAGGAAAGATATCAATATGGTGATATCCCGATTTAATGTCAAATGAATAGAACCAATTTTGGGAGTGGTCAATAAATGAATTGAGCATGGTTTTAGCGTCTTCAAACTTAATTGTGAATTTTTTAACAAAAGAATTAGGATACCTGAGGTCTAATATTAGCCTCTTCTTGCCGTTAGACTGAATGGAAACAGACAAAGGGTTAATTACTGAAGGTGGAGACGAGCATTCCACAACAGAACCAACAGCTAAAAGATCAGTAATTGCTTTGTGAACAAAATCCGCATGCTGCAAGGAAGACTTATTATTACCGAAGGTGGCAGGAGCAGGTGTAAAATAAAAAGGAATTTTGTAGCCTTCCAAAATGGTTTGGCGAATAAACCAAGAAGCGCCTATATACTCCCAGAAACTAATATTACGCCTTAATCTACCTTTAACGGCAATGTTCTGCACGTCCTCTTGATAATCCGGACAAATTTCCGGAGAATCATGAAAATTAGGATCGCTAGTCGATTGGTAGAAAAAGTCAACTGGGTCACAATCGCCCAGAGAATTCACTGGAGATACAGGTAAAGGATACTCATCTTGTCCCAATCGTTTTAAGGCAGCATCGTATTTGTCCCTGGACCCATCATCCGTTTGTTGGTTTGGTGCTCGGTGGGTTTCGAGTGAGGTTGTTGCGACTGGGACAAACTGAGGAATTTGCCCAATGTCCGCGTTGGCCGCAGCTGAAACATTTGTCAGCGGGAACTGGTTGTCTTGCACGAAAGGACTGATGGCGAAAGGGCTGTTGAAGATTGAAAGAATGCTGAGCAGGAGCAGCCGAGAAAGAAGTTTGGGTTTCCGTTGCTGACTCACGCTGCGGAGCTCTGGGACGGGCAGGTTGAAATTTTCTTTTCTTTTCACGAATCTTCGACAGCGCCCTCTTCTCGGCTGAACGGAGCTTTTTCTCGTCTTCTGAATCGTCGGCGAGTTCGTCGGACTCATACTCTTCAACAGCAGTCCAACCTGCGGGGCTCTTGTCGGCGAAACGCACAAGTTTGTTGCGCTTATCGATGAGCTTCTTTGCTTCTTCGAGATCGGAAGTTGCAGAAGAGACTTTCCCTGCGCGAAGGTTCTTAGAGGCCGTCTCGATTTGGTCGAGGACGTTGAGATTAAACTCGAACTGTACTCTGTTACCTTTATAATTAAAGGTATTCGAAGCTTTCGTCTCAGTTTTCAGCTTCTTTAGCTGGCTCTGTGTAAGGTTGTCTTTCTCTTCAAGTACGCGCTTGAAAGAAGTGAACTTCTGATCAAGCTTAGAGTCTAACAGTTGTGAAAATAACCGAAGGGTTTCGGCATTAGACAAGGAATCCTCATGTTCAGGAGGCGTAGTACTTTGGGAATCACGAGGAATATCGTGCTGTTCGGAAACGGACATCACTAAAAGCAAGTATAAAGAGATGCCTTCGAATGGTTTCTGCATAACTTACAATCTCTTAAATAACCAAACGAATCCCACAGGATTAATAAACAACTAAATCATTAACACAATCTTATGAATACATTCCTACATACTTCAGTTACATACCAAAACATTACAAAATACATTTGGGAAGGCGGTTTTCACGCGTGCATGCGCGTGCTCGCTCGCTCCAGGCGCGCTTCTTTCGAAAGCCCCGAGACTTTTCGGGACTGAATTTCCGGCACGATAATTCCAAATAAGCAAGCAAGTTTTCTTAGGGGGTATAAATTCTTGACCATGTTCTGTTGAATCATTTATTTTCTCAAGCACTGAAATTGACCATGCTTAACCGAGTCCGACTGGTGTAGAATGAGGTTAGATTTCCGTCGTTACTACGGCCTAGAAAAGGGGGAAGAACTTAGTATGTCTGATTTTAAAGTAGCCTGCGTTGCAGCCGGCCCACGCGTTGTCGAAGCTCGAAACCGTCGATATACAGGCGGTGTAGAGTGTCTGCGACGCAGGCTAATTTAAAGTAGAGTGGGAAAAAATAATTTGTCCTGCCAAATCCCCCACCTCTCTTTCCTCTTCGTCCCCTGACTTTCGATTGGTGCTGCTTATACACCGTATGCCCGCTGATCAATTGTAGCGTTTTCTCGGCAACGTGTTGCGCGCGTGTGATCCAGTGACAGAAACGCGGCCAAATGTGGAGCAGCAAGTTTACATATGGAAAACGTTCGTTTAGAATGTCTTATTCCTAGCTGAGATGCGAGGTGAGTTTAAGCTATTATCTTTATATGAAAACAAGAAGTGGGAATTCTGAGTGGGAACTCAATAGAAACGTGCCAGTTTTCTCTGCAAACCGGAATATTAGGGAGCGATGACAAGCGACGGGCGAGTTTTAGGAAAACATGCAACAGCGATGGAAAATCAATGATATTATTGACGTAAATACCTTTTGATTTAGTTTTTGCAACTTCTCTTTGTTCTATATTTCTTCGAGGTATATGCTTCGTGATATAGGGAGTCATCATTTATAGAAGGAAGAAAAAATAAAGGAGTTGAGTTCCGGAGTAGAGCGAAAAAACGCAGCACCTCTGACTTCCGTTCTAACAATTATAAAGTGAAACATTCGTTGATAAACAGTATTTGGCACCCATTTGCACTTTATACAAAGAAAAGCCCTTTGTCTCTTGTATTGTAGTGATATATCCGTAGAATCAGCGAATAGCAGAAAAGATTTATTGAAATTAGGAAGTGCTTGGGAAGTAGTATCACTTCAAGCGTGACAGGTACGCCATGCGTGACATAAACAGCGTCCAAGATTTTCCTAAGGGAGTAGGGCACGGAAATTTGCCTTGCATTGGAAATGCTTTTTGCCAGGAAAACTTTGTTATGTTTCCTGTCGTGGAAGTGGTTTCAATTGGTGTGTTATTTGCTAGAGATTATTTGCAATCTGTTTTTCGTTTGGAAGATTTTTTTATCGAAATGCTGCCTTCCCCCTCCCCGTAAAGTTATCTTATCGCCCACCCTTGGGATATATTTTAGAGCGCGCGAGGTAATTCAATTCACTAATAGCCATTGTTACGCGCGGCGCCTCGTCACTCCTGCGAGCTTGCTTTGATTCATTTTGTTCTCATGACCGGACTGATTTGCAATGAGTCTCACGACATTACTAAACGCCGGTAAGTCAACGGGGATAAGTTCTATAAACGATATTTTCCCATCGAGAGCATAACACAGCTTCTAACGAAATTTCATCTAAAGCCACCTGCCCGTGAACATTTGGGGTTCTTTCAAAGATTCGGCGGGCAATCCGTTGTTTTCGATTTGTTCACGTGTTTATGTCAACTTTCGTGTTAGACTAAAAATTTATTGTATCGGTTTCTCCAGATGTGCACTTTTTGCTGGTGTTAGCAGTTTCGTTGGTTCTCTGCTTGGTGTGTTTTGGCGTTGTTCTTCGAGCGTATAGACGAAAGCACAAATACAGAGGGAAACAGAAAGAAACGCAACGGCCGTTTATCAGAGGAAAACGTGGCTCACTATCTCCGAGAAGTCCTCTCTTGTTTGGAAATCTGGTGAGTTTTGGAAATAATATTATTGGTTTCATTGAATCAATTCCTAACTATGTCGTCGTTGAATTAGCCAAGCGTTGAAACGATGTGATGTATTTGCGTTGAGAGTGTTTTTTTTTTCAATTGTCGTGTCAATAATTAGAAATGAACAAGTCAAGTTTCTTTGAATGGAATGTCGAATAGTCAAAACGGTGCTCGATTTTTCAGTGCTACATGTACTCAAAAACGTTTAAACTTGTCCTCTTTTTGAAGATTATAAGCAAACAATTTTGTTTGTGTCCGTTTAGTAAAATCTAAATATTCATGTTGTTCCGTCGACTGTGAGCAGAATTAGTTTATTTTTGTAATAGAAGGGTCGGATTAGGTCATCTAGATCTTATCTCTTTATTAGAAATCAAACATTCTGATCCGCCTGTATATGTATAGCAAGAAATGTTTTCATTTATAATTACGTATTCTGTCAAAGAAACGGGAACGATTCGATTTCCTTTTGCGGTTTAGAATTTGCATTTCTTGTCAGCTGTTAATTCATGTCAAAAATAGAATGATCGAGAGCCGATTATTGGGCGATGAAATATTAACCACAAAAACGCTTTGTGCAAACCTTCAAGCATGTTTGTTAGGTGCTTTTTGTTTCTCTGGGTCGCTTTCACTTTTCTATTCAGTGCTGTCTTTCATTGTTCTGTTCAACTTTCGGTTTTGGCACCTACCGTGAATTTAACATTACCTGCTGTTTTTATTCTAAACATGTAAGCTTATGTACCAAAAACGTGTCTTGAAAACTTAGTATACATATATTAAAGTTAACTGAAGCGTACGTTTTTCTGTGTATTAAACTTAAATAGTTTTTGTTTAAAAAGACAGCATGTTAAATCTAAACATCCCGGTTTGACTACAGGTTCCCTTGTGTGAAGATGACTCGACGGATTATTTTAAATGGTTGCCTAATATGTTGAAAATATTGTGATTGAATACTAATGGTGGTTTTATAATTGAACTTTTTTGCCACTGTCAGATTTATGGGTTTTTTTGTGTTAATCCAAAGAAATAACAGCGATCTATCTTTTTCGTTTCATTTACATCTTAGTTAAATAATTTTTTCTCGCATTTTCTAAACTCGGTAATAGTATGAGATTATGCATAGTTTTCATTCATTATATTTCTTAAATAATACAGCCCCCCCCTCATTTTTTTTTGGTCAACATAAATTGCACCTAAGTTTATAATTTGGGTTTTACTGATTTATAGTTTTTGAGATCTTCAGGACCACAGAAAATTGCGAAATGTATTTTAAAAATAAAGAGAGCAAACCATCGTTAAGTAAGTACTTTAGTATGGCAAAATAATTATGTGCTCAATATAACAAATAATAAATTATTAATGATTACCTCAAAACATAGCTTCCCCTCTTGTAAACAGTTCTGATCCCCTTAAAAGTGTTAAAGCTAAGCGGCAATTTCTTTATTTTACTACACATGAAATCAAATAATTATATTTCTTAGTGTGCAAATATTAGGCAACAGCCAAGGTGACATGGTGGGGTACAATATTACCATTGCCCTTCTTTTTATCTTTTTTAATCTTGCTAATCCAAGAAATCAAGTATGGCTTCCTGTTGTGATATAACTTTACATGATATTCATCTTTTACAATCTGATAGTCTAATTTGTTGGATTAAGTTTGATGTGTTAATTTTTTGTCTTGTGGACTTAATCTGAAACGTCTAGTAAATGGTGCCTATTTCAGGAAATAATAAGGCCACAGTTCACTTGATGTAACACTCCAGTTTAAGTGCTCAGTTTCATAGTGACTGTTTGTTTTCCTTTTTTAAAATAAATATGGCATTAGTATACCCATAGGCTTTTTGCAGCTCATTACAGCTGACATTTGCAATGTTTTGTGTCACAGCAGAACTGCAGATTTTCAGTTAACATCATTGATATCCAACAGTGTTCTTGCTACAGTAAGTAGCATGCAGAAAAAAACCCCAGAAAGCTACACTGCTGGCTTGCAAAATAATGGGAAACCACAAAAATGCAACAAGGGACCAAGGAAAATAGAGACCTACAGTATACAAAATTAATGAACGATTTCATCCATTGCCTCCAATGCTTGCTAAATTATGCACACATTTTGCATCTTGTACAAATTTTGACCAGTGGAGAGAAAAGTGACACAGGAAAGTACTGCTCAGTAGCTTCTGTTTGAATGGTCACTCTTCTTAATTTCATTGACAGACTCAAAAGTTAGCACCACTTCAGAACAAATTGTATGGCTTAAAATAAATTATAAACAGCACCACAGGAAAGTACTGCTCAGTAGCTTCTGTTTGAATAGTCACTCTTCTTAATTTCATTGACAGACTCAAAAGTTAGCACCACTTCAGAACAAATTGTACAGCTTAAAATAAATTATAAACAGCACCACAGGAAAGTACTGCTCAGTACGTGTACATATACACGTAGCTGTCATTAGAATGGTCACACTTTTTGATTTTATTGACAGACACAAAAAAATGACCCACACTGTGTAGCTTATGAATTGTCACACTTCTTGATTTCATTGACAGACTCTACAAAAGTTAGACCCATGCTATTTAGCTCATAATAGGCATTGTCACAGGAAAGAACTACACAGTAGCTTTCATTTGAAAGGTCACACTTCTTGATTTTGTTGACAGACTCAAAAACTATAGAGCCACCCTGTTTAGCAGGTAGTGAACACCATCACAGGAAAGTACTGCTCAGTAGCATTCACTCAAATGGTCATGTTTCTTGATTTCATCGATAGACTTAGTAGTTAGAATTGCCTTGTACAGCACAATGAAAAAGGACTACAGAAAGCACCGCTCAGTGAACTTCAAGGCCATACCAATTAAATTCTTACCTTCCCATTGTCCAACCAGCCAAATTGAATTAAAAGAAGAAGAGGAATAAGAAGAAGAAGAAGAAAGCCTGATTCATTGCCTGCTCCCTTTTCTGTTGCATCTATTTCATCTTTTAAATATGGCTTTTGAACAATGATGTTTTAAGTGACTCTGACATCTATGGTATAAATCACCCCTCAAAATGTGTTTTGTCCAGAAAACACCCATATCCACCCCCATCCCCCCCCTCCCCCCCCCCCATTCCAATGGACATTTGTTTTGCTTTGAACCAGCCCCCCTCCCATCTGGATGTTCCAGTTTAGCTCAGTTTTTTCAGGACTTTAAAAGCATTTTGGCTTTTGGACCCCTTTCCCTTCAGAATTTTCAGTGACTTTTATTGGAGTGGATATGGGTATTTTTTGGAGCCACACAATGGTAGTGGCATGTCACTTTAAATTTGTATTTATCAATTTTAGTTCTTGTTTTTGTTTGTTTGTTTTTGTTTTCCCCAATGGACCTCAAGGATGGAAATGCAGTCAAGCAAACTTAAGTTGAAAATAAACTGAAAGACTCTTAACAAAACCACTGACTACAAACAAGTGACTGATTGTTAGTAATGTCATCACAATGCCATTCATCCTAGTCTATTTAACATAGATCAGTGAAATTTTTTAACAATGTACCATCATTACATGTATATTCACACTGGGTGATGATCAACAGATTGGGTATGAACATTTGTTGACTCAATTTGTGTGATACTTCCTCTATAATAAGGAAACACCAACACTATTAAAGGTGTGCAATGCTTTGAACATCTTAAGGCTCCAATTTTTTCCCTTCAGTTGACAAGTTTTTGCCTACTTGTGAAAACATTGCTCCCCATCATTTTGTCACTCTCCATGTAGGTCATCTATAAATGGGTACTAATGAACTCATCCATCAAAATTCTGGAAGGAACTGAACCCTGTGATGAACTAGCATCTTATCTGGGGGTGGGGGGGGGGTAGTAAGAAGCAATGTTCCCAGTTATTTTATGCTATCAATGACTAGTAACGCAGGTCAAGCTGTGGCAGTGGTGAGTTACTAAGCTCATCCCCTGAAGACTGCACAATTGTACCTTAATTTGCATACATGTAAAATAACTCATCTTCTTTCCCTTTTTTGTGGCAGTTTACAAATGGGCAATTTAGAAGTCCTCCAAGAAGACAACTGTTTTCTTTATCACAGAACCTTTCAAGATCACCTCTGACTAACTCAGTTAACCACGATAAGTTGCCTTTACATCAGACATTTGAGAGAAATTTGCTTGGTGATGTAATTTCCTGTATCAACCAGCAGCAGAGACAGAAGTTGTCACCATCAGAAATGAAGAAAGCTTCACCAAAGGAAAAGATTGAACCAAAGGTGGTCTTTACATTGCATCATCCTCAGAATGATGGCAAAGAAAGGCAGATTACTGGTTGTCGGGAAGAAGACTCAGCAGAGGCGCACATTGTATTTACCAAGGATGAAGGTGACGCTAATAGACAATGTGCAGCTCACACTTTATCAAAAACAGATTCTAAAATAGATGCACAGCCCGGGGCAGCTACTAAACCAGAAATAAAACCTGGTGCCTCATACTTGTCTGAGTGCAGTGCAGCAGAAGGTGAAAAGCAATTATCGTCAATGTCATCTGCCAAACAAAAAACAGTCTTTCATCCACCTAAGTGGAAACAACCAAGGAGCCTCTTTTATGTAAGTCACTTGCCAACAGAGAGGGCCCAAGGTGTTACTCAGCAACGTGAGCTTTTGTGGGCTCATAGCTGCAACTCCGATAGATTATTAGAGAAAGCAGGGGTTGGTGAATCCCTCAAGAAACCTCTGTCTGTAAAGAGTGAGGTGACAGATAAATTGAAAGAAGTGAATTGTGTCCATTTGGATTGTAACAGTGACGAAAAGTGTGAACCATCTGTGGACTGTGCTGAGAAGATTTCTTATTCTTCATCAAATAATGGAAGCTCCAAGAGCGACAGTAATCCACCGGACAATATCTGTAGCGACAGTATAGATGACATTCTTAGACAATCAAAGAGTCGATTGCGTAGAAAAAAAGGAATTAAAAAGAGTGCAAAGTCAAGCGACAAAGAATCAAATGCTTGTTCACACAAAGCTTCTGATGCTACTGACATAGTTGCAAATGCCTCAAAAACTGAAGTTTATTGCAAGTTGTGTGGCATTACATTGTCTAAACCTCAGTGCTTCTACAGCCTGGGCTCACTGTGCACAGATGGGGAATTCTGTGAGACAGACTCGGATGATATTAATCGCCATCCTGTGGGAGACATTGACGATGTTCCCCCTGTAATTGAAATACAAAGCCATCATGATACTGGCTATACTAGCAGTGATGACTTTGAAAATGAGAGCAACCTCTCAAAAGAGCTTCATCCAGCTTGGTCGAATAACAGACAAGAGACTGAAAGTTACGATGGAGATTACGAGACTGATAATTGTGAAGAAACTGCTTTTAGTCCTGAAAAGATGAGTGATGACATGGCTTTAAAGCCTCTTGTTTCAGTAGGAGAACCAATAGCAATTAAGGATTATGCTCTGTGGGAGTGGAAGAGTGACATGCCAACTTCAAGGGCTATGAAAAAGGTAAACATATAATTACCGCTGCATTATGGCCTCAGGGTGGAAAGACCCTGAGCATTTATTAACTTTTGCTATTACGGGGCTAAAAATTACAGTACATGTAACTTAATTCAGTGTTTGGTTGCCACTCGGGCCAGTATCCCTGAGTTCTTAGTGGCCCAGGCCAAAATAAAGTGGCCCTCAAATTTTCTCTGCTAACAAAAAAAAAATTTAACCATTTTTACTCGAATAAACGCCTCATGGATGTTTCGGCTATTATAATTTTTTATGTTGAAGCTTCTATACTGTCGCCAATTCATTTTAACCTGTCAGTAAAACCTATGGAAGCCAATTTAAGCTCTTGATTTGATTTTTGAAAAATACGGGAAACCGTGGAAAAGGTCATCCTCAATTTGAGGCAAAAAGGAAAATCCTTAACCTTAACTTTGTAAACGACTGAGAGTAAACCCGTGTAAACGCTGTAAATGAAAAACAATTGTTGGTTCTCCACCCCTAAACTCTGGTGTGTCAAATGATTTACAATCAATATGATTAAGAGTAAAAGCTTTTTTTTTCTTACACGCCAACTCATAACTAGTCTGTTTAGGAAGTAATCCACATTGTTAATATAAAATAAAGAAAAGCGTCAGGACGGCTTGATCAATTGGTTGCGGTAATTTACTGGAAAACAAAAAAGCAAAAACAAAAAACAAGAGCGAACAAAAGCAGTTTGAGAAGTGCATCAAACCAAATTTAACCTTAACTTTGTAAACGACTGAGAGTAAAACCCGTGTAAACGAAAGATAATTATTAGTTCTCCGCCCCTAAACGCCGGTGTGTTAAATTACAAAGGAAAAAGAAAGGAAATTTTTTTTCTTGCCCGCCGACGCAACACAAGCCTGTTGGAAATAATCCACATTGTTGTATTTTAAACTTTACCGCGAACATATATAACACATGTTAAAAATTATAATTTTTCCCTCTTTGGCAGAGAGATATTGTTTTATCAGCAAAGGGAAAAAAATTAGCAACTCACGCGAGTCACACCTATTGTCAACATTTCGTAAACAGAGTTTGAAAGCCTTAGTTTTAATTGGCTAATTGCTAATTAAGTTACAGTAACATCATATAAAGGGAGTGGATGATCATTTCATTCCCTAATAGTAGAACTTGTTTCTCACTACCTTGCTCCAGAGTTGAATTTAAGTTGCGGAAATGTCTTTACGAAATCTTACCAAAGTCCCGAAGTTAACGCTTGTTATTTTGAGATGAAGTATGTAGATGTGAACTCAGCTGGCAATGACAAACACCCTTTTTCCGATGAATGCAAAAGAGCTTTTCACTTTGAAATGTGCTTGCATGATTGTCCAAAACAATATTTTATCTCGGACTTTGGATTTTCTATTACAGGGGTATGGGTGCATCTCTTCGCGTACTGGTTGTCAGCATCTTCGCCAGATCAGAGGAGATAATTACTGTGCTATAAGAGCAGTACTGTTCCAAGCATTAGCTGGAAGACTCCCCATTATGAATCTGTTTGCGTCTGAAAAGATGACCAAACTTGAAAAGGTAGGTACAGAAATGCAAAATATCATTATTCTGTGCATTAGTGTTCGCAGACATCACACATGAATGTCTGTATCAAAATGAGGAGAGTGCTTCCTAATAAAGATGTATTTTTGGACAGGTTATGAATAAGGGGAAAAAGGAGATCTTTGCAGAGGGCAGTTGGAATCCAAAAAAGAAATTGGGAGTAACCAAGCAACCATTATTCTAAAAAAGATGTAAAGTACAGAACAATAAATGACATTTTCTTTTCAAATTTAAACTCAATTACCATATTTACTTGAAAGAACGTCGCAGCACTTATTAAATTTTTCAACGGATTGGTGCGGCACTTATTTGAGGGTGCCACTTTCTTATAACTGCCTACACAATCAGATGTAATCATTCTTAATCTTTGTTTTGTTCATAAAAATAGCATAGGAAGGGCACAACAAAAAACTAGTTTTAAAAGTCCATATCCCTCTCCACATCCAAATAAATAACAATAACAGCAATAACCATAATTAGCATTTCATTATTTGCCATGTGAAAAATCAATAAGCACTGCACTGTTCCTGGAAGGATACGGCATTTATTCAGGGGTAGCGCTTATTAATATTTTTACTCCTAAATGAGGCACTGATTTGGGCGTGGCACTTACTCAAGGGCGGTGCTTTTTTGAGTAAATATGGTATCTCTGATAAATGCGTGGTTACCCCCAATTTTCCTTTAGGATTCCAACAGCCCTTGCTCTTTTCCCTCATAGACATAAACTGCGCAAAAATGCGTTTGCATTACTATGAACTGTCTATAAGAAATCCAAGTTTCTCGTACCATTTCTAGATGCGCAAAACGTATGTGCAGTAACAAAAGCAGGCATCGTTCTTAATTATGAAGATGCCCATGTTACAGAGTTGGGTTCAGGTGTCTGTGTTATTGAAGTAGAGATGTCCAGAGGGAGTAGTTTTGACTGTGTCCACTGGCACGTACTTCATGTTGGCAAGGGGGTTAGTTTCTAAGGATACTGTGGTGCTGCATCGGTGAGCGAACCCAAAGGGTTAACGCTCGAAACGTCAGCTTTCAATCTCTTTGTGGTGGCCAATTTACCTTATCAACTCAGTTGATAAATCCAAAATTTGTACTCCATGTAGGCACTAGTTAATTTTTTGCCATTTTCTGCTCTTTCAGATTCCAAGTTTACATGCTTCCCTTGATCAATGGAGCTTTGCCAATAGATTACCCGTCCCACAAACTGAAGTCATAACAACACTGGAAAAGTTCCTGGCCTTCTTCAGTGATCAAGTAAAGATTTACTTCTTTTTTGAAGCTTCAATTCAAGTGCAGAGTTCTAATATTATTTTGTCGTATGTTATTTATACGCACAGTCTACCTTGCAAGGCAGTTGAGTGCTCCTTGTGTGTGTATTTTTTTGTTTGTTTGTCTGTTTGTTTTTTCAGTTCAACTGTTGTGGTAACAGGATTTTAATTTCAGTTTGTTGCACAGTTAATGGTACTGAAAAAGTTTACAGGCAACAATCAGAACAATATTACATGTAATTTTACTTATGAGCGGAAAACTCCTCAAAAAGCCGGAGGTCTTTCCTTAACTTAATTAGGAAATGCTAAGGTGAATCCCCCAAACTTTGGAAAAAATTGCGATAACTGTGCCCTTGTACATTTTCCTTTACAAGTGTTATGTGCGTGCCATTGAAATCCCTACTTGTTTGTTAGCCAATCAAAATTCTTTGGGTATTATTTTTCATGTATTATTAACGCCGTTGTTTGTCCTGTAGATCCGTAAGATATGCGATATCCCTAGCCAACCAGAGCGGATAGAATCCACGCTTTCCCTACTCAACAACGAAACTGACGAGTTTAAGATTCTTGAAGCTACGAAACTTTTGATGTACGATGCTGCTGTCCACTTGTACAGAAGGCTCAGTCGAGGGGAAGATGTACCTGTATTTGCAATGCTCTTATTTGCACGTGACTCGTGCGAGTCCCCGCGCGGGTTGTTAACCAATCATCTGAATAAGACAGGAGACACGGGTGGGCTGGAACAGGTAAGCAGACTTCTTCCTCCCTTCCCTCCCTCGCTCTTTTCTTTAACCCAATGAAGCATTACCATGAGCGTTTTCATCCCAGGATGAAATACATCCAATTAAAGCCACAAAAACACTGTCTCCGGGGTTTGATCATCGACGTAAACAGATAACGACTTTTTATCCGGGATAAATAGAAGACGTTTGTGCGCGTAGATTTCTTGCAGAATTTATCGAGGAAGCAAAATGTTAATTAAACAAAAGTGGGGGGGAAACGATGGGATTCATTTATGTTTTTGGAAAATATTCCCTTGCTTTTGGGGGCTTTAACAGTGTAATTCCTTAATCTAAACCCCCTGAATGAGGTGGAAATAAGAATTTGGCCGGAAAAGGCTGCTCTTAGGCCAAACATGTTATGTCAGACTAGAAGTTTGCCATCTTTGTTACTCATGCTCTCGTGTTCTTTATTCTTCCATTAGGTGGAAATGTGTTTGCTTGGCTATACACTTGGTGTGGTGATACAAGTCATCCGGCCATCACAAGTGGATAAGGAAGATTTCATTGCTTATTATCCCTCTTTAGATGATGTACCTAAATACACCCCTACAGTGACATTAGTGGCGGAGGACGATAGGCATTACAACATTGTCATGTAGAATAACTTACTAAGGCGACGCTACACTATCTCTAAACCTTTTCACATCACACTCGAACTTCATTAAAAATTTCAACATCGTTTTGTAGAATACGAGGGAAACAACAGCATCGCTGTAAAGTGCTGCTCGAGAGCTTTCTTTTAAACGGTCATCCACCAACAAAAAACTTATTCACACAACACGATTCGAGGTTTGTCTGTACGATTGAAAAGGTTAAGCTATAGACTGTTTTCGCAAACGAATGCCTGTAGAGATTTTTTTTCTTGTTACTGTTATGAAAAGTAAAAAAAGCAATGTGAAATGTGTTATTCTGTTGAAAGGTTGGAAAGTTGAAGACTAGTCTATCATACGTCATATGCGTGGTTGATACAATCAATCCGAAGTGGCTTTCTTTTTCTTTTCCTTTTTTTTCTGTAAAACAAATTACCTATGTATTTTCCTGAGATAATAATACATAGCCTTAAAGGCACGCCCAGTGACTCATTCTGACCTGGCATTTGTCGTTATTCAGTGAAGGCGGCGGTTTATGAATACAGTCCATTTTATGTTATGTGTAAGAGATCAGAGGCAAGTTTTCTTGTTCGCTTCCCTAGTTTTCATAAACTGCATGTTAGACGCGAGAATTTTCAATAATTTCATATATCGTCATTCGGGAGAATTGTAAATAATATTCGGGAAGGGAGGGGTCTGACAGTATGTTTAAATCAGAAACTATGGGTTGGGGGAGGGAGGATGGGGGTGTTAGTAGAACTTTTTAGGGCAGTTGTTAGCATCATTCAATTTTGCTACCACAAAAAAAATTTTTAAACGTTTCAACCATATTTTTCGTACGTTATATTTGCGCAGTGCCATCTGTCCTCAGAGTCTCTTTTAGCGAGACATACGTACATTATTTTGAAAAACTGAATTGCATACTTTTTCTTATATATGCTTTTCCCTTTATTTTAGCATTTAACCGAGAAGCATTTGGTAACATTTTTAACTAGGCGCTCTGGTAATTGTAGGCAAGTGGTGATAGCAAGAAATACCGTAGTTTGGAACGATTTTCAAAAACATGGTAAAAATAAGAAACACTACTGACTAAGCAGTTGTAGGCGAATATATTGCGTGCATTTCTTTCTTGCATACTCGTTGTTTTATGGAGTATCTGTTGGCAGTTTTGTCAACTCATACGGGCTCATTTGGTTTATTTAATGTTTATTTATCGAACAAAAGCAGCCTTCACACGTCAAACTAATGTTGGCCAACTCGTGTTGCAAAACTCAAATTCGTGTGTGTGAACGACACAACAACATGTTGGCAAACTGTTGGCGACAAATAGAACTTGTCTCTATTCTCGCCAACAGTTTGCCAACATGTTGTCGTGTTGTTCACACACACCAATTTGAGTTTGCCAAGACGAGTTGGCCAAAGTAAGTTTGACGTGTGAAGGCCGCTTAAAGCTTTTTCCGGCTAATATTTTCAGTACAGAGTAGATTTTTAAATTTGGAATTTCCCATGCATGTTTGAATGTTTTTCGTTGATAGAATATTTAAGAGTACCAGAATTCAAATGCCTTCATTGTCTCCTCATACTTGAAAATAATCATAACAATAGGATCATTAAAGTTGTCTGTTATTCGCTCCTTTTGCCTTGTTTGATTGTTTGATACAGTAAACACCCGCATAAAAGAACAAGTGGATGAAGTCTTAAGAACGTCCACGATGAAATTCGTAATTTTAGACACCCGTTATATAAGAACCTTACAATGAATATGTGAAGACTTATTCAGGCTGACCTTGAAAAGAGTAGGTTCTTAAATGTGGTTGCTTACTGTATAGCATCTTTCTCTTCAAGCTAAGACTCGGGAACTGCTAGGTTTTGCTCAGCTAAATAATTGTGTGTGAAGACTTGGTAGTTTGGCGAGACTAAGTCCAGTCACTGTTGGTCGTCCATTCACCTCTATCACCCGGCACACCATTTTTTTTTTCTTTCGTTCGAAAATAGATCTAGAAAGGGTGCTATATGCCGAAGCATATGCTGAATTCTTGCTTGCGTATCTAGCGATGTTGCTCTGACGAAGTCGTGAGCCGCGAAAACGTGTGTCAAACACGCGAAGGAAATGAAGTGGGAGCAGGCAAGATTCTCTCCCTGCGATTTGCAGTGGCCGCTTTTTTTCCACGACTCAGCCAGTCAAACTTCAACAACACGCAAACACAATCTTCAGCTACGCAGGTATTCTAACGGCGACTAGACCTTTCGTCCGCACAGGGGCCCCCGCCGAGGCGTAAAAAGTGAAGTCAAGTTTCTCTGACCGTTGTGAAGAGGAAGTCGTTGTAGAGCCGTGCCGGCGGTCAAAATCCCTTTGTATAACTAAGAAGGTTGCGGGCAACGGCATGACGCCATCTCCATTATTCAACTCAAGGCAACCTCATTCCCAGTCACCAAGTTGCTGATGAAAATACCTGACCGTATTTGATCGTTTAATCGAGGGGGGGCGATTATCCGAGGAGAGGCGCTTATTAACAAAGTTACTATGACTCAGAGTTTGTTTCTATGATGTAGCTTTTACATCATCATCGTCGTCTCCATTTCCATCATTATCGATAATGTTCACCTCGTCGTTGACCTTCTCGGTCGGACAAAGTGAAGGATATTCCCCTTCTTCATTCATTTTAAAACTGTGGGCCCCTAAAAATTATATCACACATAAAATACTTCACGTCACTCCTTACAAAATTTTTCCAAAAACTTTTCAAAAGTTTATAGTTCCTATACGCAAAACTACAGGTGTGTTTTTAGGTATTGTAAAATAACTTCAGTTCTTAGGTATATATACAGGCATAGTTAGTTGTACTTTAAAACTCCCTAATGAAGTGTGCGTTAGTCATACGAAACGCGTCGGAAAATAAAATAAATTTACTACTGAAGAAGTTCTACTGTTCGCTAATTCAACTTTGTAAAAAATAAACTGAAAAACCCGCCTACAGGTATAAATCCTTACTGTTTTTAACGGGGAGGAGAAGGCACTTAATCGAGGAGAGGCGCTTATTTCAAATTTCGTGGTCAAGAGAGGCGCTTAATCGAAGGGGGCGCTTATTCGAGAGAGGGCGCTTATTCGATCAAATACGGTATTCATATCAGCGCTATGCAAATTAGTTAATTAAGTAATCCGGGCTTGTCATTTCATTTTGTTCAAATCGAAATAAAGGCGAACTTTACGAATTTAGCTTGCTTAGCTTGCAATATTTAATATTGTTGGCACAAGGGAAAAGTTCCGCGAAGTCGCAAATGGAATGGTTAGGGAGCTATTGACTATTTTTCGCTCTCGAGGCTCCACCAACAAAACTTAAACCTGACAGCCTCATCCAACTTCATATATACCAGCAACACATTCTACTACGAATCTCCTGATATAATGCACTTTCTCTAAAGGCACTACCGTACTATATTGTTCCTAAATCATTTTATTTCATCAGAGATAATAATACAACATATTTATTTGAAAGCTGACAGTATACAGTGTGAGTTCTAACATACGTATATTGTACCCTTCCATATTGAAGTTTTATTTTGGCTTACTAAGTCATCTATACTGCATAACCCCTTTAGAATTTGTACATCTTACAACTGATAAATAGACACTAAGTACCTTATTCGGAATAATAAACAGCGCTGAAAACTGAAAGTATTTCTTAATGCCTTTCGTTTGAATAAATGCTTCCACAGACTCAAAAGTTAGAAAAACATAACGCGACTGAGGTTTAAGCTGTGGTAATGAACTGAGTTGAACATGAAAGAACGAGCCGCAGAGGAACATCAGAAACTGGTCCTTAGAAATATACATTCACAGCATGAATTACAACTTACATTTATGAACAACAACGAGTAAGACAAGACGGCACTTATTGTATAGAACTGGGTTAAGAAATCGCATTGGAGAAGGTACATGGTAAATGGAAGGGTGTGTCCGACCACACTCAGTAATGGCGACTGCCAATCACCACAAACTAAAATTCGATTCCCGTTCATGGAAATAGTGATGGTAAACTGCGGCCCACGACTATCTATTAGATATCTGACGAGGGGTAAACTAGCATATACGCAGTGGAACAATAATGGACAAGAAAAATGACAACATCAAATGATGATTCTGCAGTAAACTCGTTTTCCAATTAAACAGTGTCTGAAGGGATAAAGCGTTGCCTGTAGGCGTTCTAAAGAAATTATTGAAAGGTAAAGGAGAGAAGACGCTGGAAATATGTAGTTCAAAGTTATTACAATAAACACTCGCCAGCTGAAACCATGTTTAGATTCAGCTTTGATATCTGAGGCGTATCTCTGCAGAGGTCCCGTCACTGCTCCCACCAGTAAATCAGCCACGGCCAGGTTTATTATCAGGTACGTAGTGGGCTTGCGTAAGTGACGTTTCCTTAGGAAGGCGATGATAGTAAAGGCGTTAATTATAAATAACATAATAAATTCAGTGACGAAAACTGCAGACCAAACAGTTCCCAGCTCTTGTGGAGTAAGGTGTTCATCTGTCACCTTTAACAGTCTGCTTCTCGTGTTCATTTCATACAAGCTAAGATTAAAAAAGTACATTACAAGCAAAGTCATACCCCTACCTTGGTACAAAGGGGGGTCGATGAACCCCCTTGGATTTTCCTCATGTTACAATATTTCGAAAAGATTTCACTTTTAGTAAAAAGCCTTTGATGTGCTCTACAAGATCAGGTATACATTGTGGGTTGCGGCGCTACTGGGGGTTGTGACGTCATCCAAGATGGCCGCCATTTTAAATTATACAAATATTAGAAATTATCAAAAAACAGAGAAAATTGACATTTTTTGGCGCTGGACTTGTAGAATTTGACGTAATTAAACATTTTGATCCTTTTTGTCAGCATTTTGTGATATTTTCACTCAATAAGTGTAAAAAACACGCATTTTTCTTTAAAAATGGCTTGACCACCAGCCACTTATAACGTCATATCTCGTAACCTTAGTAACCGATACTCTCCAAACTTCTGTCAAAATGTGTCTATAAGGGATATGCGCACAGCTACTGAAATCTTATGGGGGAAAGGCATTAACCTACCCACCCACCCCCCTCTTCCCCCTTCCCATGGACGTCCGAGTGTTAACCCTATTCTGCCTGGGCTTTTTGTTTTTTTGAGTTTCTGAGCCTGAGGGGGGGGGGGGGGAGGCACAAAGTGCCCCCTATAGATCTCGAAAAGTATTATAGCTCTTGCGATGGCAGGTTTTAAGCACGTCATTAGCTTAACCAGGAGCCATAATCGGGGATGGAGACCGTAACTAACTGCCATTTTCACTATTGGCGTTGGCCCCATCGAAAAAGACAAATGTGCTATTTTTAGAAAAAATTGCGCCATCGTGCGTGACACATGCGCGTGTGTGTTGCGAGGACTCCGCGCGGAGAAAAACAAAGAAAATGGCGTCGGGAATTACCTTTGTTGGAGATGAATAAATTCAATTTCTATCATCAGTGTCACTTCCTAATTTGAGGCAAGCCCTTGGGGAAAACTTTCTGGATAGTGACTCTGGATATTATGATTATACAAGTGATTCCGATGATGGCAGTGAGAATATTTTAGAAAAATCCTGTGGCGAAGATGTGTCGGACATGTCGGACGAGGATTTCCCCGTTAGACGGAAGAAACGTGTTAAGGGCAAAAATGGCGTCGAACTACGAAAAAAATCAGTTGAAGGCGAATCAGGCAGAAAAAGGGAAAATACATCTCGAATATATATATTTCCTCTGAGGACGTACAGAGATTGAAGGGCAGCCGCAAAGACTGTAAAATGATTTTCCAAGCACGTACTGAAGAAAAGTAACGCACTGATAAATCGTTGTCACTTTTTTCACTGCAAGAAAAATAGTAACATATATTCAAATACCGAGTCAGCAAAGAAATTGTCCGTCGAGATTTCTCAGCGTATATTTTCTGAAATAATGCCCGCCTTTACCGAAATGGCCGAAATGTTTATAATGAAGACCAAGCCGGAATAGTGAAAAGCGCGCCTTGTTTTCAATCAAATGCTCTCGTGGAGAACTGGAAAAACACCAAGGGAAAAAAACTACTTCCGTCGACGAGAAGGAGAAAGATGAAGTGAAACTCCATGCTGCCCTAGTACTTAATATTACTTTCTGGGCAATTTACGAACCTAGAAGGATACATAGCGCAGTGGATATGGCAAGGGTTTCAACGACAGCGTGAGCTTAATTATTTTTCTCTGCCAGCAACCCGGCGAGAAAAATCACTTTGTATCGAAGTAAAATTAAGAAGAAATTACGACTGAACGTCACTGAGACACAAATCGAAGTTGTTTCAGAGTGCTTGATTTATTAGGATGAAAAGAAACTGTAGAAATAGAATTTTAAGCATTTAGCGCTTTGTTTACAATTTCTTTCATCGTTCAGTCAACCACTTGTTCTTAAAATTTCACAAACAGCAGGTTTCATACGGAAGGTTTTGACCCCGAAATATCGAGACAAGACAAAATAAAGCACAGTAAAATTGGAAAGAAGCATTTAATAAAAGTTGTCACATTTTTTCTGGCGAGTCAGTACAAAAATCATGCAACAGTCTGAACGACAAGCATTGAACAAATCCAGTACCAGAAAAGACGACATTTTTTGGCTATACCACACAAAATTGACACTGGTTTACCTGTGCTCGTTGTGGCTCTATCTGTGTTCCCTTGAGCAGCTCCAGACATTTAGACACAAGTCGGATGCCATGTAAAATACGTTGAATCGCTTTCACAGTTGTTTGAGTGTTATTTTTACCATTCCGTCGGCGGGCTCTAAACTAAGAAAAACTGCGTTTTGTGGTTTGCGATTAAAAGTAAGATGGTGAATTCTAATGTTCCTCACCTCCGTAGTCTTGTTTCCGTGACCTGCATAGTAATTATCGTTCAAGTTTAATTATTAATCCTGTCTTCAGTTCGATCAAACAAACACATGATGGCTCCGTTGTCAGCGTTGTGCGAACGGAGCGATTTCAAACTCGTTCATTTGAACTCCCGCAACCATAACGGTGAGATCGTTCAGCTTCAATCCGCTTTGAACGACGATTACAACAATTTTCAGGAAAAATCAAACACGTACTACATTTCAGAGCCCATAATTGGGAGATTTTTCCCAGACCTTGTGCTTGTACGTTCACTTCGGAGCAGTTTCGTTGATTCATTCAGCTCCGCAAAGAAACGCTGCAACACTTCGCAAGGTTTTGGCGCCTTTTCCGGTCAGTCATGTGATCGCGATCGATTCTTGTTCCCTTTTATCTCGGAGTTTCTCTCTCTTTTTTTCTCTTTCTTGATTTTATAGCAATTAGTAATTGCGTTTTTAATAATAAAAACAATTGTGTACTCGGGCATACTGGATATCAAATAATTATAACCATCTTGGTCATATCCAGCACGCCCTCGTTGTACGCAAATTTGCGTGTAGCCACGCGCGTTTATGACGTTGAGGGTGGCGCAATTTTTTCTAAAAATAGCACATTTGTCTTTTTCGATGGGGCCGCGTGGACCCCGCGCTTACGGTCTCCGTCCCCGATTATGGCTCCTGGCTCAACAGATTGGGCTTATGACGTGTCGTGACGTCACAATAACGTCACAAACCCGCCATTTTGAATTTGAGGCCGCCCTCTTGAATCCCAAACCTGGAGTCGTACAGCTGACCATGACGTCACCAAAAACATATGATTTTGTTCTAAGAAACATACTTAGTCAAAACAAGTACACAAAAGTAAAAAAAATATCTTCTTCTTACAAACGAAGGGGAAAAAAACTGAAAACAGACAGAAAATAGTCATTGACACAGGAAAATTTTCTCTGATAAATTTTAGGAAAAGTCACGAGATTTGGTGATTATTCGTGTAGCCGTTTAAGAGTTATAATTCGTTAAAATCAGCGCGGGCACAATGTGCCGCTCCTCCCCCCCCCCCCCCCCCATGCAGAATAGGGTTAAAAGGATCTATATATATATTTTTAATTTTAGTGAATTTGCATCAGTTTCTAATACAAGAACGTCAAGAACTTTCTTATCCAAAATGACGCTCTGTAAATATCTTTAATTGATGTGAGTTATGACTTTCTAAAAATGGGTATGGCAGGTGAATAAATTCTTTTTTAAGCATTGAAAAAAAAAAACAAGGAAAACAAAGCAACAAAACAATAACCATCCTTGTTCAAAACATATTAAAAACTGGTTTAAGTTTGTGGAAAAGTTGTGAAAGGGTACACCAAAAGCTTTGCCTGATTACAACGGCCGGGGAGGAAGCGTTCCCTATACTTTTTATTTCATCTTGTTTGAGAAGTAAAATTCACACCAGTCTGGTCATATACCGGTAGACAACCTTATATTTAGCCGTTTAATGACACTCACCTTGTGTACAAGTTTTTTACACACAAATCTAAGAAAGGTTTTGAACCACGTCGAAAATTATTATCGAGTACCCGTGAAACACACTCGGGTCATAGTTTCACCTCTTGGCATTCGTCTTCGGGAAAATTCAGAAACTTCATCGGTTAGAAGGTCACCCTAAGAAGGGAGTTCTTTATTTTGCACTTAGTCAAAACATAGGATATACAAATTTTGGAATTTAACTGTCGCATCTTTGAACGTTATAGCTGTAAGCCATTTTTTTCTATTCTTGTGCATGGCCATTAAACACAAAGACCGGTAAAATATCTTGAGAAATGGGAGAAGGTCTTAAAAAGAAATGCTTGACTAAAAATCGTGTTCAGTATGTTCGAGTTTTGCTAGGATTCTACATGCACATATCTCAATATTTGGTGCTTTGGTTCGCCACTCTAGTACTGCTCAGAGAGCAGATATATATGATATGCAGATTACGCATTGACCTTTACAGCCACAAGAAGGCATGCCGCCTCTTCACTTGACAGGCCTTCCCATTTAATTCACAAGCGAAGAAAACAGTCGTCATATTTGTAAATTTTTGCTCTATTTTCTGCTCCTATCGCCTTCTTACAAATAGAAATCGATCCAGATGCGACATTCCGTGGGATAAAAATATGATACATATATTTTTATTATTTTTTGGCTTATATTTCAGTATTTCTCTCGAACAAAGCCATACACGACACAGTTGCCAATGGAACCTGGAATTTCTGAAATCAAATTTCGGCCAGTTTTGATGATCTGAAAACGTTGTCGCTATTTCTTGTTCTACCTATGTGATGATATTGAGATGTTTGTTATTAAAAACTTACCACTTTCGTTCATTATGTTTTATTCTGGTCATCACAAGAAACGAACTGGAACCTTGTGTCGTTGGAAACTGCCATAAGCGGTCTTTTTCCGTTGTTATCACTATAACGTTAAGATGCAAACAATTTGCATCACATTTAAAAGTCTTTTTTTTCAACATTAGTTTTAATTACCCTTGTTAGCTCTTGGGAAGCTGAAGGCAGTTTAATTTAATTGCATAAAAAGGCATCCAACAAAAGAAGCTGTTTCCCACTCTTTACGATTGCCTTTTAACATCTCCAAAATTGCTCGCCCTCGGCGGGTGTTCCAAAAACGTGGGGTCGGGGTGCGGGGTGCGGACTGCGGGGTGCGGGCGGTCAACAAAACCGAAAAAGTAAAAATAACAGTAACAATAATAATAAAACAGCCAAAATAATACGAAAACAAAAGAAAACAACTGACTAGACACAAAAATACAATTAAGAAATGCAAGAAAAATACAAAAATAAAGCGAGTATAGAATATTTGACTGTCACGCGAACCAATAAATAAATAACGGGAAATGTTTATCGTTTGTAATAATCGCGAGGTCTGTGTGGAAAAACCTTTTTTCACTCTTTCTCTCTCTCTCTCTCTTTTTTTTTTTTTTGGATTCATTTCTGATGCATTTTCACCCCTTTTTTGACCAAAACAAAACGCAGCTGAACCGTACGTCTAGCGATCCGAGCCAATTGTTCATTTGCACGTGACGTCATAAAATTCTAAAATCAAAACTTGCTAGGCCTGCTAAATTTTTATCGTCACCAGGTGTAAGAACCGCTAATAATTTATCTATCTTTTCACACCGCGGTATCATCCTTTGTGTTTAAAATGCAGCCTCTTGAATTTTCGAAATTGCGCCCAGTGGGTGACATTAAGATGGCGCCGTGACAAAGCCGTCTCGTTTGAAAAAAAAAACCCCTTTCTTATGATTTTTGGCAGTTTGAACACTTCAAATATTAGGAGAGGTGTTTATGTTTCAGTGTATACTAGCTCACGACGGAAAAGTTATCGCTCTCATAGCAAAAGTGAATTCCAGATGATTTCATTGATTTCCGGCCGCCATGTTGGTGTCCCTTGGAAGGGCACCAATATGGCGTTTGCATACTGAGCTCTATAAATTTCCGTGGATCGTTTCGGAAAATAACTTAAGAACGATGTACCACACAGACCTGAGACTTGGTGAAATTGTTTATTTTTAAATCTTTTGTGACATTTGAAATTCTTAGCTTCTGATATTGAAGGGTTTTGAATTTATTTGTGATGGCGTGACAATGAAAACCGGCAATCAGAGTTACAGAGTAAGCGGTTCACACGATGTTGATTTCACGCACGAAAATCAAATCGTGCATTAAATTCATTGCATGGGAATTGAGGCCTATTTACTGTAGTAGTCGAGGAAATGCAAGTTTCAGTAAGGGTTAGCCTGCTTGCAGGTGCTTTGAGGGTGTTTTTATCGCGGCAAAACCCCAGAAAACGCGAAGTTCGCGATTGCCGGCGCTTTCTTCGACGCGCGCAAAAATCAATCGCAAAAAAACATCGCCTGCCCCCTGCCCGAAATTCCGTCTCCTGTGAGTCGCAGATTTTGACTTCGTCCGCTGGCAGACGAGGCATTTTGATTGGTCGATTTGCTGTCAATCATCATCAGTTTGGAGTCACGTAGAGAAGAGACAAAGTAATGTTGAAGGAGCAATCGAGCGAGCGTTAGATTTTTTAAAATCGAAAGATGGTAAGCGGTTTTTGGAAGCCTGAGCAAAGGCAAGCTGTGAGCAGTCTACAAAAAGGGGAATATGTCCTGGCTGTTCTGCCTAGGTGGCTTTCGGAAAAGCATGATTTTTACGGCGGTCTACGGAATCGCAGAGAGGGAGGGTGGCCGTTCGTCGCCTGTGCCGATTTTCGCGCGCGTCCAAGATGGCGCCGGCGATCGCGAAATCCGCTTTTTCCGTGGTTTTTCCGCAATAAAAACAACCTCAAACCGCCTGCAAGGAGGCTGCAGTAAGGGATGGACCACTATATTTTTGAGGGAAGGTCACGACATCTCATTTGGTTTCAAAGTCCCAACAGTCTCCATCTATAATATCCTTTGGTCAGTCTCTTACCAGTGTATTATCCACCACTGTTCACTAGGCTTGTCTCTTGAACTGTAGACAGTGAAACTGCGGAACCTGCAGAGCTCGCCATATATCATTCAAGTAGTTTTGCTCTCTTTTATTTTAGAGTTTTTGTATGTTATTCCCTGGATATACAAAATTTGTCTTTGATCTACTATTTAAGTGATTCGAATTCTTTTCCAAAACCTCATTTTTTTTCTCGAAGTTATTGGCTGCTTAACTGTCCCTTAATCTCACGTTGAAATAATTTGCGAAACCTGGTATCAGCTATTGTGCTCCCGTAGGAACCACACAAATATTTAATGGTTCGCGAGAGAGTCAAATATTCAATTCTCGCTTTATTTTTATACTTTCTTGTATTCTTAATTGCATTTTTTACCTATCTAGCTATTTTCTTTTGCCCCTTTTATTTCAGATGTTTTGTTGTTATTATTATTATGATTATTTTTATTTTTTCGGTTTTGTTCACCCCGCACCCCGCACCCCGCACCCCGCACCCCGCACCCCGCGAACCCCGGTAACTCGAAATCCCAAGGGAAAATATACTAAAAACTTATTTTAAAAAAATGCACGTCAGCCATTTATACTGTCTTATTATAATACACAACCTGCGTAGCAAGCGTTTCGTAGGCTTTTCCGTACATGCATTTGAAGCGATTTATGCTCTTTGGCTACGTATAATTATAGCCTCCGTGGCGCCGCAAAAAGGGAAGAGAAATGGGGTAATATATACAGAAACCGTTAAGAGGTTGCACTACAGAAATACTTATATCACTAAGAGATATGAAATACACGTTATAAACTTTACCGTCATTCCTAGCTTTTGGGACTCAGTACAGTAACTTGAGTAGTAAAGAAAGAAACATATACATCTCAATATTTTCTACTTCTCCATAATTATGCTTTTAGTTTTCTGTTTCCTACTACTGGGTTGTCGTATAACGTGCTCTTTGATTTTGGAAATTTGTCTGTAGGAAAACTACTAAAGATGCTTCAGAAGCCCCATAATTTCTGAAAGGACAAAGTGTTCTGTCTTCTTTAGACTATGAACTTCGCATAGAGAAAAAGAGATGAGTCAGAATTTATTCGTTTTATTGCCAACGTAATGTATCACGGCCTTTCATGGTATTCGACAAACTTAACATTAAGGGAACCATCAGTTAACATTTCGTCAGCTGAAGTGTTAATTTTTAGGTGCTAAATACGAAACGACTAACGTAGAAGTAGTTTAGTTGGTTTATGTCATGGTCTTGCCGTTCCTTGATCTAGAATCCAGCTGGGTCTGTTGTGGTCTGTTGCGTGGCCATTACTCAGTCTGCTGGGTCCCTGGTAAAGGTGCCTGCATTACAGGAACTTCACTAGGATAAACACGACTTGAATCTGGTTTCTTCGCACAGAAAAGTTCCTTCACCGCTTTTCTAAACTCTTCCATTCTTATGGCATATATCAGAGGATTCACCAAAGAACTGACGTAGTAAAGCATATGCAGTGTATAGGCTGCAGGGAACAGCTGGATCTTTATGTTATTCGGGATGATAAGAAAAATAGCCTCTGGCAGAAACGTGAGTATAGTGACAATCAGTAACCATAAATAAAGTCACTGACAGTTTTATTTCGGAAACAGCGGAAGCTAAAAATGGCTAGGAGGTGAGCTGTTGTTCATCTTGACAACAATAATTCCATAGGAGATCGAGAGTATCATGAGTGTAAGAACAAGGGATGACGCCCATGCGCCGGGAAGTGCTACCGGTTCCAGCAAATACTCAGTTGACAGTAGGTCTTCCAGAAAATTGATACCTAACGGTCTTAAATTAGGAACTGTATCTTTTGTAAGGTTACATCTATCATTCCCAAAAAAACGTAAAAAGTTATTTTTGTACCCAACACGCAATGACCAAGGGCAAACAATTCGAGAACTGGGAGTGGTCTAGAAATTTAAGACTACTGAAGGCAAAAAATTAATGAATGCTAGGACGCAAATAAAAGTTTCTGGAAAGAACTATTTTTTCGAGATTATTTCGTCAAGAGCTGGTGTCTACAGGCTATAAAAGCTTTCACAACCTCGTGTGTTGTCAGTGTTGCTCTATAAGCAAATTTTTAATGGAGGGAAAGCAAGGCAATATCTTTGATTTGACTTTAATTACCCTGGGTACCGTGGTTTACTAAGTTTCCGTGCGTGGTCGCGCTCGCGATAAGCATCTCTCACATCCAGTGGACTGGTCTCTCTTCCTTAACGCATTTTCAACCACAGGTATACTTTATTTTCACGAATTTTCTGCAATCAAACGTTTCTTTTACTTACTAATTTCGTTACTTTTATTCGTGATATCCATTTGTAAATATCCGATTCATTCACTGCTTGGATTATCTTTTACTACTTGCAATACCAATCAATTCTGACCGTGGATACGCCGGATTTTCTAGAGAATTGTTTTTATGCCTAGTCCTTTTGAATATTTCAAGTTTTTAAATGAACAATGCCTGGAATCTAATTTTGCGTTTGAAGAAAGCAAGAAATTTGTTTGGAAGTTTGCAGACAATGTGTCATCCTTACAATCCAAATTACTCATTTTCTCGATAGAATATTATTTTGTTTTGTTTTTATATTTTTTGGAGGTGTGGGGTCAAAGTATAATCACGACTTTGTTTCACAGTATAATCACAGTTAAAAAGTCTACTTTTATTAGGCAATCACCTCTTTCTTTTGCCCGTTTATCACCAGAACTGAGCTCTACATATACGTGTCGGAATTTGCCATCGCTTAAAGGGCCAGTCTCATGGCGATTTTCCTATCTTCTTTGTAAGTACCTTGCTCACACATGAATTGCTTTTAGACCACCAAGGGGGCAATATTAATTAAACTTTCACAACAAAAACAAGCCAAAATTAGTCTTCAAAGATTTTATCTGAGACACAAGGGCAGAAACTTGAAAAATTCTGCAAGAAGTTTTCAAGTCGGACACCATTTCTATCCCGGCCACCCCTATCCAGACATATTTTTTATACATTCCATGTACTGGAATACCCATTTTGATACTACTGGACCATTATTTTTAAGCTTTCAAAGATAAAAATGTGTCTTTTGGCTTTTCACGGTGATACTAAAAATTGATGAGACTGCCCCTTTAAGTTGATTTTTTCACACACGAGTTTCGGTTGCATCGAATATAAAACCTCCTCTGAAGATTGACCATTAGGGCACATTTTCATAAAGCGTTTGCAATTGTTAAAACAACCTTGATTAACCTGTTCTTATATGAAAGCAAATTTTCCTCTTATTTGTTTGCCGGGGGCTTTCTAGAAATCGTTATTTTCCCGGGATATAACCAGTGATTAGAACAGCTGTACCCAGTTGTATTCTCAAACAGTATCCTGTTTGGGTGAGCTGTAACCGGATTCGTTATTTAATGTAAAAATTTCGAAAACAATTTATTCTAACTTGTTTTTCAGCCTTGTTTTCAAACAAAGTCAATTATAAGTCATGATCGGTTTTGTTTTTACCTCTGATTAGTCGAGAAAGTGGTCAGACGAGTTTTTTTAGCCAATCACAGAGCGCAGTGGCTCGATTAGAATTGAGTGTCGTAAAATCAAAACCAAAGAAATTTCTCTATCCAATCACAACAGACGCGAACATAACAACGAACCAATAAGGCCAGGACTCACAGCAAATACACACGATAGGCTTCAAACGTGGGCGAACATGTGCAAGCCAGCCACGCGCTTGGTTTTGATTTAACTTATGATTGGTTGAGAAGGGGGCACGGTCCAAAGCCTGAAGGTCCAACCCAAAGCCTGAAATACACTCTCATTGAAACTCTACATTGACATCCGCTATCAAGCAAAAACCAAAACAAACGCGAATTATTTTCGACTCTCAATTGAACTATCACGCGCTGTCATCGACTATCACGAGTTATCAGTCATTTTGAGCTCGTTCAAATTCTCCATGGTAGGTCGATGATAGTTTTTGCCGTTTACCAGGTTGGTGATAGTTTACGATAATTTTTCGGTCAGCCGTTTCCCTTAAAATTGGCCACTTACGATTATGAATGAACGAACACAAAACAACAGTCAGAGAAATCATTTTTGAAAAAATTTATTCGAAAACTCATAAGTTTATACTTAAATGAAATTCTCGTTACACTTACCCGTCCACGCAAGTGAAACTGGCTTATCACATGCAAAATATTTAAGACTACATCTGTCTCGAATCTGAGCGTGTTTTCTAATATTTTTTAAGTCAAGGTCAACTTAAATAAAAAGTAAATGATACATTTCTAATGACATAAATTGAATTCCCATTTCAAAACGTAATTTCTTTGACTGTAATGTTCAAAATCATATACCTTTATAATAAAGACCTTTATATCTTGAACGTTTAGGAGCCGATTCTGTTGAAACTTAACAGAAAACTTGGGGGATGGTGGAAGTGAGACGAGGTTGTTTTTCGTTTGATAAATTGGGCTTTTTTGTGATGCGCTAAGTAAAGATTTGAAAATGCGACTCCGTGTCCAAGTTTTCTCCTCGTGGAGACAACTCATTGACCAGCTAAAGCCTCTATTGTGTCATAACAGAAGCCGATCATGGGATTTCGAGTTCCAGTAAAAGTCGTAAGCTTTTAAATTAGTAAAATCGTCCTTGTTTAAATTTGAAGCCTTGAATAATCTGATGTGCCCACCTACAATGCGTCTAGTTTCTCTGCCTGTTGTGTCAGTTCAGAATATTCTATCCCCGCGCTGTATTTGTAAACACAAATGACTATTTAAGGTAAGATTATGCTAATTATGGAAATTAAATTCTAGCAGCTATTGTTCACAAGAACAATACGTTGCAATTTAGAGATCACAAAATCTTTGGATCGAAGAGTATATGCTTTTCCGAAACTCAAAGTTAGCTTTCAGGAGTATTATTTTAGTCCTATTAATGCTTTGTTTTTTTGGACAACTTCTAAAAAGTTTTTACTAACGTTTCAACGTAGGAAGAAAAGGACTTCGAAAGTCTTTTTTTTATTGAAAAATGCTTGAAATTCACTAGATATCGGTGAAAGGAACACGATTTAACGCGCTTGCAATTATTGAGTCAGAAACTGAATGTTTTGCTGAAGAGCCTATTCATGAATTTTTCGCGCAAGCCATACGCTTTAAATAAATGAATACTGATGAACTAGTTTCTCTCATCCTCGGCCTTGAGCTAAAAGTTTAACTACCAGTAATCATGTCGTAACCATAGGATATATTAACAAATTAAACGCGTGAAAAAATGTTTTTAAGACACCTCTAACCAACATTAAACATATCTGAAACAAACATTTAATTGCCATTTAAAGATTAAACGCTTGTAAAACGCACGTTTAAGTTATTTAATTTCTCATTAAAGAAGTCTTTAATGCACGGAGATATTAACCTTTCTGGCTACTCAGAATTCGTGTAAATAAAGTTCATGTTATGTTATGTTATGTTATGTTATTTGTATCAGTTGTGTTTAACCGGCGTTAAACGTATCTAAAGCCAATATTTAAAGTTTGTTTAATCTGCAGTTAACGTGTTTGAAACGAATGTTTTAGGTTTGTTTAATCTGCATTAAACCCAAACTCAAACGTTTAAGGTGGCTCCAAGTAGTTTTTTAGGATCAAACTTCCGTTTTGAATGCGCTTAGAAATAATCTTACTTATGCTCAATGAATATGAACTTCACACCAGCTGCTAGGCTTGGATAAAATTTTTGGATGATTCTTTTTCAATGCTTTCGATTTTGGGACCACCCGCGACAAGCAAACGCGCTATGGTCTACACAGTGTAGTACACCAAATGGAGAAATCTTAAACAAATTAAACTGCATGTTCGGCTTTTGAATAAATCGCTCAAACATTTTTAATAATTGTTTTTTCAATTTTGAAATATACTGAGCGGTCAAAACATTCCATATGTTTCACACATTATCATTAAATGACCACAGAACGGTTTCCTTCGACTTCAACTCCCTGCAAATAGTTCTGATTAGCTCTTCGGCAATGAAGACATGGAAGTTTTCATTCAAATGCGGTTTTGCTTGACATTTTCTGTCTTTTTTGATATTCCACAGGTTTTCTTGTTTTAGTACTTATACTACTGTTTATTGTGCACACAGCTCGATCGAGATAAACACAAACTTTTTTTTCAGGGAAAATGTGTTCCGTCCGCCAAAAAACCATTGGTTGTGGACAGAATAAATTCTAAGCACTAGCTCCACTAAATTTGGCGTCGGGACAGTTTCCAAATGCTGCAAACTCAAGGAATGTGCCGACCGAGTTCGCAGCCGAGAACACAACAAAGATGAAGTCCGAGATAAAATTTGTAACTTGAACTTTTTGCCTTCCACCAAAAATACAACTGAGTATTCTTTTGAATTTTTTTCCATTTATAGATATTAGATGTTTTGTTTCCTAAGTTTAAAACTCCAGTACATAGCATAAGCTAAAACTTTTAAGCAACCTGTTTTTCAAATGCGACGACGGTTACCAAAAAGCACAATTACCCAGAAAAGATGACATAATCCTTCCCCCGTCGGGTTCCTTTGGGACTTCCCTCCCTCTCCCCCAGAGTCTGTACGGACGGGCGGACGTAGGCTGACGTCAGAACCAAAATTTCTCAGATAGATAAGTTACCAAATTTGCTTACCCATTGCGCTCCGCTCTGCGACCTTCGGCCGTAAGGGAGCTCCGCTACAAATTTGCTAGCTGACCAGCAAAGAAATGACAATATAATACCATAGAGTTTTATGATAGAGCCTACTGGAAATTTTAATTATTTTTTTTTATTGTATTCTTAACCTTGTAGTTCCGTGAAATGAGTACTAGAAGAAGGCTGTACTGACCTGAAGCTAACTGAAGCTAAAAGTTGCGTAAACATTTATTTCAGGATGACTAATGGCACTACTGAGGATAATCCTCCACAGTGGGCGAGCACCGTCTGGTTTGCAGCCGACGCCACAGAGTGTGTTGTGATATTTATAATAAACGGCGCCACTCTTCTCGCCTTCGCAAGAGACCACCACTTACGCAAGCGCACTACGTACCTGATAATAAATTTGACTGTGGCTGATTTGCTGGTGGGAGCAGTGACACATCCTATGGATTTATATTACTACCCTGAGTATGATGCCACTAGCTTTAGTTGGAAGTACATCGCTGTGACAATTTTATACAACACGTTTCCAATTGCGTCTCTAACTAATCTTTCATTAATTGCTTTAGAACGCCTACATGCAACACTTTGTCCCTTCAGGCACTGTTCAATTGATATATTGGCTTACTTTAAAATAGTCATTTGCAGTTGGTTAGTAAGTTTGGTTCTGTCATCTGTGATGGTTGTTATTGAAGTGTACGAACCAGATCCGTTTGCATATTTGTATGCAAGGACATCACTTATTGTCATCACCCTCCTGATACTCTCCATCTCCCATGTTATTATGATCGTTAAGGTAAAAAGCAACCCACCTCCTCACCATTTTGGAGCAGTTGCCCCAGACAGGAGACTGTCAGTAACTTTATTCATAGTTACTGTTGCCTCTATACTGACCATTCTTCCCTACGCTATTTATGCTGTTATTCCACACGGTGAATGGAACCGTTTGTCGAAGACGGCGCAAATTCACATTCGTGGAGCAGTTTATGTCCTATATTATGCCAGTTCTTTAGTCAATCCACTGATATATGCTATAAGAATGAAAGAATTCAGGAACAGAGTAAAGGACCTCATCTGTAATAGAGGTCCGGAGTCAAGTCCCGTTTAGCCAAATGAACGTCAGGCCATGTAAAGTACGCGCATTACAAGGCATTTTCAAACATAAAAAAATAATCAAGCATTTTCCAATTTATAAGGTATATTCAGGACTCAGGATCCAGTCCGGCAAAAATCGTAACTGTCTCTGTTGTAGGTACTTTTCGACCCCCTCATTTATCTATGGTATAGCGATTGTAAATTTTTTAAAAGATCTAGATCGTGTGGTTTTAACCCAATGTGCAAATGACAAACCGTTATCCTATTTTTGTTTTGGTTTGGTTTTGATGTTTCAGTTTTCGCATCGAGCCATTGAAAAAGCACAAAAACCACAAAAAATGTCAGGCAATGGACCGCGAAAGGCACTTGACTATTTTCTTGCAAATTGTTCATCTCCCAATCTTTCTTCTTCGGTTATTTCGAAGTTTAAGTAAAGGGTGCACAGTTTTCTGATTAACACAGTAAAAGGTAATTGATAACTGAGACGCGAATTAGTTATGAAACGGCTGACACTGCATAGCCTTTGCTTACCACCTTTCCCATACCCAGTCACATCATCTGAGAGTTTGAGGAGTTGCAAAACGACTGCAACCGTAGATTTGAAATTTTCGACGACTGATTTATAAATATATAAATTTGATACGACAAAAAACATTTTACTAAGTTACAATATGTATGTCAGTGTTTGATTAATTCCTTTTTACTGTTTTGTTACTTAGCGCTGTAAGGTAGCAACCTGATGTATTATTACTGATGAAAAAAAAAAAACAGAGCTAGCAGCAGTCTAAAACCAAATATTTTCTTTAGAGCAATTTTTAGCCTGAGAAAACAGCCGACATTTCGCGAGGTCGCCACTTGAGCCCTCCCAAAACGACGTCTGAGTAACGAGTGTAGAAATTCCATACTGATGACGCGTCACTACCCAGATCTTGGCAGTGCTTCTGATTGGTTGAAACGAAGTTCCCGCGCGTTTCAACCAATCAGAAGCACTACCTAGACCTGGGTAGTGACGTGTCATCAGTATGGAATTTCTGCGCTCGTTACTCAGACGTCGTTTCGCCAGGGCACAAGCGGCGACCTCGCGAGACGCCGGCTGTTTTCTCAGGCTAAGCAATATTCAATATTTAGTGTCGTAAAACCAAGACCAAAGCAATTATTCTAGCCAATCACAACAGGCACAAAAAAACTAAACCAATCAGAACTCAATCGATGGAAATCGCGTGCGTCGAGCGTGTTACGGTTGGTCTTGGTTTTACTTCTGATTGTTTGGCAAACGGTGCGTGTAATTTCTACTAAACACAGAACATAGTAAGCCAAAACCAAGGCAAAACGTGTAAAACCTTCGACACTCAATTGAAACTGCTCTATTTGTTAGTTCTTATAAAGGTACTTACAGTCTTCCAAGTATATTGTAGACGACCTCACTACTTTTCAAACGAACTTTGTCTGCAGGTAGGTATCAATAATTTCTGAGGAAACACGTCATAGGAATGGCCAGAATGCAGTTCTTGGTTTTCACCTTATAGGACCTTTGAAGGCAGTGATAAACTTCGAGACTGTACTTTTAAACGGTATTGACTTTTTTAAAGAAAAAAGCGATTGCACGTCATTACCAATTCAAATCAGGGACTGAAAATTAAGCAGAAGACTTTTCACTAATTCTAAGGCGAGAAAGTGTCTCAAACGATTCACAAGTTTCACTTCAAGTCTGTTTAAAAGTATCTTGCGATTAACAAAACAAGGAGGAGAGTTTTTTTTTAAATTTGTGCTGACACAGTATGCTACCAACTGCCCTATTCATTAGGTTGTTACTCAATCAGATCATCCAAGACCTCAATGGCCATCTACGGTCTTGTAACATCGGCTATCTTGGATAGTGCAGTGTTTGCAAGATGCAATTTTTGCTGTTGAAGTTTATGTCGTAAAAAATTTTTATTTTGTACCTAGCCACATAATTATTACTGCTAACTAGTTTAGTCATATTCTGTGTGCTTAGTGATGATTTCGCCATACTAGTCTGGCTAAAACACCTTCTCGATGACAAAAAGGGGATAAATGGGGCTGATTTTTTTTCGTTCTTCTTGCGAAGCATCAAAAGCTGCAAGTGTCCTCAGTAAAAAATACATGCGAGCTTTTGAATAACCATCCATTATGAAATTAAACACCGGACGTACAAGCAAAGGCACCCCCTCCCCCCCGGCCCCAATGGTACAAAGGGTAGGTGATGCACCCAACCCCCAAATTTAGTTTTTGCTGTTTTGCAATATTTTGAAAAGGGTTTAGCTTTAGTAGAAAACCTGTGATATGTTCTACAGGATGAGCTGTTTATTATGGGTTGCGCTTGCGAAGTCATCCAAGATGGCCGCCATCTTGTATAGTATCCAAAATTAGAAATTGTTAACAAACAGTGGAAATTTTGCTTGACGACAATAAAATGACATTAGTAAACAGTGCTGCTTTTTGTGCCTTCTTCACTAAAAAGGGCTGAAAAAAAACATTTTTCTTCAAAATTGGCTTGACCACCTCTCACTGATGACCTCATATTACGTAACCATAGCAACTGGTTTGCACTAAACTTGTGTCAAAAAGTGTTAGGGATATTCGCACAGCTAATGAAAACGCTAGGTGCAGATGATATTTTACCGTCTTGGAAAAATTCAGAAAAACCTTTTGCTACCCCCCCCCCCCCCCCTTGTCGTCCGAGAGTTGAACGTTTGTCATCATAAGTTGAGCCACTGCTCATTACGTATGCATGCAGCGAACGTTATTCGAGAGGACAGTTTTTAGGATATCAAAATATAGTCGTAAACACTCTTATTCTTCGGCCATCTCAACTTTGAATAGGAATAAAAAACAAACCGCGGTGATGAAGTCAACATGACAAGACAACGCATGTTGTAAAAACATTGATTTATGAACTTAACGTTTCGTATGCTTCAACATACATCTTCAGAAGTGACCGTTGGAAAAATTACAAGTAAATTTAAACGCAAAGTGAAAGACTGGTACCTAATCAGTTAAATGAAAAAATGTTAACAAACACACTTCAGTTTGAAATCTGCAAAACAAAACAAAACCTAGCTAGTAAAGAATAAGTTTCCCACTGCCAACTTTTTCATTCAAGGCAGGTTGTAATTCACGGATCAACAAAGTCTCTTTTATGTTACAAGAACGTCCAGCTGCTAAGATATCAAAGTGATCCCATGAAATATTGCGACCCGTTGAGGTAAGGTGATCTGCAACGGCTGATGTATGACAGCTCTTCGTAATGCAGGGTTCAATTCTACATGTTACCATCCCCCCCGGGCACACCCCCGGGATTTGCAATTTTTTTCTTACTTGGCGGTCTATTCCCCACCCCCGGGCACGCAGAAAGAGACAATTCCCCACCCCCGGGACTCCTCATCGACCACAAATACGTTGTTTCGTGTTCAAAATTGACTTCCGTACAATAGCACAACCAGACGTTTTGACAAGAACTTAAATTCTTTTCTAGAGTTTACTGAACGAAGGATATTACATAGTATTAAAAGACATGGACACTACATTGAAAAAGAAAACTGATGAAAAAGTCTAACCGCTCTGGCATTCGGCTGGCGAGTAAAGAAATGTTCTTCACCGCGTGTTTTATTCTAAATATAGCACATGCACAAAAGAGGTCCGGTGAGCAAATGGATGACAGCATTTTAAAGGAGTTTTTCTTAGCTTGAACTAACAAGAACACTGGACTGAGATCTCTGTTTAGTATAAAGCCGTGCATTTGTTTCATACAAATACGCTGAAGAAATATTTCTATGTTTGTGATGAACGCCATCCATTCGAGTATGCATCAAACGCACCTTCGTTTAACAATTTATAATAAACGCGCCTTTGAATACAGATTTTAATTTCGAGAGATTATTCTTCTCCAACTAGTCTGCTACAAATTCTAGAGATTTGCCCTGGAAATAGGCGGTCTTCTCTACGCGGTCCGGCGCCATTTTGTCAACTGAGAAGTGATAAGCTAGTGACGTGCTTCACAAGAAAAACGAGAAGTTATTTTCGATTTGCCCCGCCCCCCTACCCCCGGGACAAAACCGTTTCAAACAATTCCCCATCCCCGGGCCCGAAGGGCTGGACTTGTCCCGGGGGTTGCCCGGGGAGGATGGTAACAGGTAAAATTGAACCATGCATAAGTGCTTTAAAATGTTCAGTTGTTCTGTTATGCAATCGGCCGTTTGTCTTCCAGCTTGCCTTGTACACAACTTTAGACATGAGAGAACGGTTGAGCCTGTCCTTGTAAGGGAAAAAGACTTAATGCGGGGAGTGTTCCGGAAAATAATGACCATTTTGAAGCATACCAAACGTTAAGTTTATAAATCAATGGTTTTACAACATGCGTTGTTAATGTCATGTTCGTCACCGCAGTTTGCTTTTTATTCATATCAAACCATTATAAGGCAATTCCCAATGTGAAGTAAATGGTACTATTTTAGCTGGTGGGCGAAATATGTAAGGTTATATCCATCATTCCCAAAAGTAAAAGTAAAATTATTTTTGTACCCAACTAGCAATGACCAAGGGCAAAAAATTCAAGAAATGGGAGGTGTCTAGAAATATTAGACTACTGAAAACAAAAAAATAAATGAATGCTTAAAGACGCAAATACAAGTTTCTGGAAAGGACTATCTTCTTAAGATTATGACATCGAGAGCTGGTGTGTACAGGTTAAAAAACCTTTCAAAACCTCGTGTGCTGTCAGTGTTGCTCTATAAGCAATTTTATAATGGAGGGAAAACAAGGCAATATCTTTGATTTGACTTTAATAACCCTGGGTACCGTGGTTCACTAAGTTTCCTTGCCTGGTCGCGCTCGCGATAAAACAACCAATCAATCAATCAATCAATAAACTTTATTTACCCTCGAATTTACAGTGTAGCACTCAAGTGCCAATATCTTCGAGCCAATTACATTAATAAATAATTAAAATAAAAAGTTAATTCTATATAACAAATAAGATAACTAACTACCTAGACAACTAACTTGAAAATTATCATGATGTAGAAAGGTTTGCATTTCCTGCCCTTTTAAGTAAATTATTGTTCCCCGTAGATATCAGGCGTCGAAAAGAAGTAAAATCAGAAATAGTGCGGTAATGGTCAGGAAGAGAATTCCAGGATGTTGCTGCCAAGTAACTAAAGGAATTGAGACCATAAGAAGTGGTCAATGGTTTGGGCAAACAGAGCATATTATGTCTCTCTTCCTTAACACATTTTCAACCACAGGTATACTTTATTTTCACGAATTTTCTGCAATCGAAGGTTGCTTTTACTGACTAATTTTGTTCCTCTTTATTCGTGGTATCCATTTTTAAATAGTCGCTTCATTCACTGCTTGGATTATCTTTTACTACTTGCAATAATAATCGATTCTGACTTCTAGAGAATTGTTTTTATGTCTAGTTCTTTTGAATATTTCAAGTTTTTAAATGAACAATGCCTGGAATCTTTTTTTGCTTTTGAAGAAAGCCAGAAATTTGTTTGGAAGTTTGCAGACAATGTGTCATCCTTACAATCCCAATTACTCATCTTCTCGATAGACTTTTATTTTATTTCATTTTATTTTTATTTTTTTTGTGGGGGTGGGTCAAAGTCTAATCACAATTTTGTTTCACAGTATAATCACAGTAAAAATGTGTACTTTTACTAAGCACTCACCTCTTTCTTTTGCCCGTTTATCACCAGAACTGAGCTCTACATATATGTGTCAGAAACTGCCATCGGTTAAGTTGATTTTTTTTACACACGAGTCCTCTGAAGATTGACCAACAGGGCACATTTTAATGAAGCGTTAGCATTTGTCAAAACAAACCTTAGCCAACCTGTTTTCATATGAAGGCAAAGTTTCCTCTTATTTGTTTGCCAGGGGCTTTCTAGAATTTGTTATTTTCCCGGGATATAGCTAGTGATTGTCTTTCCACTGTTATGACTAGAACAGCTGTATCCAGTTTTGTTCTCAGCCAGTATCCTGTTTGGGTGAATTTCGGAAACAGTTTTTTTTTCTAACTTGTTTTTCAGCCTTGTTTTCAAACATAAGTCAAGTGAATTTTAAGTCATGATCGGTTTGGGTTTTACCTCTGATTATTCGAGAAAGTGATCAAACCATTTTTTTTAACCAATCACAGAGCCCAGTAGACCGATTACAATTGAGTGTCGTAAAATCAAAACCAAAGTAATTTCTCTACCCAATCACAACAGACGCGAAGATAACAACGAACCAATAAGGCCAGGACTCATAGCAAATTCACTCGATAGGCTTCAAACGCGGGAGAACAAGTGCAAGCTGGTGATGTCTCCACGAGAGCAACCCGTCACTCAAGAAAAACTTTTTACTGCCCGCGGTATAATCGGGAACCTGAGGGAGGGCGTACTTTTATCGCCAAAGCTGTTAAACTTTGGAACTCGCTACCAGATAAACTGAAAGACTGCCCTAAAATTAAATCTTTTATGAGAGCGTATACAAGTCACTTTGCTGCCATGAATGCTGACCTAGTCCATTTTATTGTAAACTAAACTTATTATATTCATCTCCTTTTCTTACCTTTTATATGTAGTTTTCCATTTATTTAGCGTTTTCTTTCATTTCTTTAAATATATTATGTACCATTTTTATAGAAGGCCACGGATTCGTCAGTTTTTTAACTGTATTGTGTTTTACCCTCATGAAATAAAGTTATATATATATATATCTACCTGATTTTATGAAAACCGGGCCAGCCTGCAAAACTGCAGTTGTACTGACATGCTAAGGAAAATTCCTCGCTTTGCCTAAAAGTACACTCTGCAAGCTATTTCGGATCACTTTTCGTTTCTGGGCAACCGAGGACGAATAACAATAACCGAGTACAAATTGTCATTCGACCACGGTTGCTTTTTTAATCGAGGACGATTGCATTCGTGCTCGGTTTCACGGTCTACATTTAAATTTATTCGACCTCGATTGCATTCGTGCTCGGTTCAAGTACTGAATCGAGCTCGATTGCATTCGTGCTCGGTTTGTGGAAATCGAGCACGAATTTTCAGATCGAGTAAGTTTATTATCCAACTCGATGGGGTAGCCGGGGGGGGGGGCGGAGGTAAATTATTTTTTCAATGAATTAATATCGCAAGAATACCTAGTAGAAAGAGGATGTACACATATTTCTTAGTTGAACTTTCCTGTTGCGGACATTGGAGAAAATGGGGGTTGGGCATTCGCTGCGTCTGGAAAAGACGGCAGCCAGGTTGGCATCGTTCTAGATAAAGGAACCTGGGAACGACTTAACTGTCTTTGCTCTGGAAGCAAGAATTGGGAAATTGAGTGAATGGAAGAAATTGCAAGGCAAGCAGAAGACATAAAGACTTGCCCAGGAAAGCAAGAGACGAGAACTTTTTTCGGCTTTTCGATAACTATTGTATTTACACGACTCTCCCCTGACTTCTCTAAGATTTCACTTTATGAAACTCTTGCCAGCAAACAATCAAAGAAACAAAAAAGGAAAAAAACTAACACAATCATGTAAAGCATTGTCAAGGTACTATTTTTCGTTACTATTATACAAACCTAATTTTAAGACATATTTTGTAAAGTAAACAGTCACTTATTTTTCTCTAAAATTCAAAACTAATTATAATGTGACTGATCATGAATGTTTTCTTTAGCTTCTAAAATACTTTTAAAAAAGCAGAAGTCTTTAACTTATTTGCTAGATAAAGATCTTCTACTTTGCCCAACGTATAGAAACAAAACACTTCACTCATTTGTGTTATTACTTGTTTAAAACCTTAGCCATATAATTACTGACGAACAATATAAAATTAACAAGACAAGAAGCAACTTAAAAATATTCGGCTTCCTATTTACATATCTCACAATGCTTTAAAGAACGAAGGTTCTAAAAATCAAATTAAACGAACAATTTTTATTCAATAACATGCAAATAGGTGTCCGGGTACTCAAAAGTTTAGTCCAAGACAACTGCGAAAAACTGAGCAAATTTCATTAGTAAGAGCTAATAAAAGCTGTCCTATAGAAATTCTCCTATCAGTACAAAAACCAATCTACACAGAAACCAGTTTATTTGAAAATAACATTTATGGAAAGGAAGGTCCATTTTGATAATTTTTCTACAGAACAACCTCCCGCGTAAGACGATTGAATCGTGATACAAAAATTTTTATCAACGCGATTATGAGATGGCAATACTGCATTACATGAACAGTGTTTTGTGAAAATGTATCGGCCGGTTTTATACCATCCGTCTGGGATGAACTTAAGCAAACAATGTTTATTTCTTCTGGTTATCCTTCTCGTTGTTCGTCTCGTATAAAGACGGAGTATCCGTCCATTGGTGTATTTAGACTGCGAGTAGTCTCTAATTTTGTTGATGGCGATTGTGGGGCGGGCAAAATACACACGCACGCGCGCGCGAAATTTCGAGGAGACGCGACGACCTATTGACCTATTGGAAGACATTTCAGATGGCAGTCATTGGCAGATAAAATCAGGGTCAGGCTCAGGCTCTTTAATATTTTGTCGATGTTTGTTTCTCAAATTTTTTGAACTAACTTATCGACTCAATTTTATGAGAGAGGATGATGGGAAACAATTAAAATTTTATATGAACAGCCTAACAAATATGTTGAAGTTTATTTTCTTAACTACCGTTTTTTTGGTAGTTTTATTCGACTTGTTGGTTACAAACAAATTATTTTTTTAAATCTATTTAGATGTACATTCTTATGTGACAAGAGAATATCTTGTGATTTCTTTGGTACACATAATTAAGCTGTGATAGTTATAGGCCATACCAAAAGAAAACTTGCTCAGTTTTTCGCAGTTATCTTGGGCCAAACTTAAGAGCGCCCGACCACCTATTTCCAAATCACTGAATAGCAATCATAACAAAATGAACAATAATTGTTTTCATGTGTCTCATTCTTTAAAGCATTAGGAGATATAAAAATAAGTGGCCTCTATCTTGTATATGTTTGCGGTAGTTGTTGAATAACATCGTACATACTGTAAGACGTACAACAGCAAGCTCAACTGTTTTTATAGTAATTAATAAGGTTACCTAGAACGTGACATTCAGCCATATTTTATGTACCAGCCAAATTGAAGCTTCAACACCGCCCCCCCCCCCCCCCAGGGGAGCATTTGAACTTTTGAAGATTGGCTAGTTCAAAACTGAGGCTGTTCAAATGCCCCACCAATTAGTACTGAAATACCTCTTCGAACCTCTCCTCAAAGACAAATTTTGTCTTCAAACAAGCACTGTTCACGCTTCTCAGAGTGAGATATGTCGTAATCAAAATTCTTTAAAAGACCCTTTTAAAAGAGTTATTCACTAAAAAAGACGAAATTCTATCTTGGAAATCCGTCAAACCTTGCAAAAACCGAAAAAACTCTTGGGCGTATTACGCTAGAACAAGAGGTAAATCTGGTTCAAATTCCCCACCCTTTCAAGGCAACGTTCGAATTCCTCCCTTCCCGGGCAAGAATCACAGTCAAATAATGCCCGGGGTATGCCCAGGGGGGATGTTGAAGCTTCAATTTGACCGGTACATTAGTTTTGAATTTTAGAGAAAAAGAAAAACGAGAAAAAGAATAAAAACGGTGTTTACGTAACAAAATAGGCCTTACCGTTATGTTGGTATACCGTATTACTAAAGAAATAAAAGTTCTACGACCAAGCTTTACTCTACGTGACTGTGTTTGTTTGTTTGCGAGAGTTTCATAAAGATTAATTTCAGAGAAGTCGGTGGAAGGTCATGTAAATACTTAAGTTATCAAAGAATCCAGAAAAGTTCTTACCTCTTGGTTTGGCATCCTTGTTCCCTGGGAATATTTCAAAACCAATGTATTTCTGCCGAATTATGGGTGCTTTTCAACTTTACTGCTTTCACCATTGTTTATTGTTCATTGTGAGAGAGTAACGTAGTCCCCAGGCTCCTTTCTATTTATGAGAAAAGTAACCTGAGAACGAGACTAACCTGCTTGCTGTCTTTCCAGGCGCAACATGGGGAGAATTTCTCCATTTATTTTTATTTATTTCTTACCACGAATATTATTTTCATGCTTTTAAATCTGGATAGTAATTTCACTGAGTGGTGCAGAATAACATCGTTAAATATTTACGGCAACGTGACGAGAATCACAACCAAATTGTCGATGCAGCGGGAATACATAACTATAAATACATCCCCTTTCCTTTCTCTTCGATATTAATAGAACTTCATCGCATTTCTTTGCTTTTTTTCTTACATAATGGATTCCTCTCATCTCCCCCCGCCCATAGCCTCCCACGCAGTCGTTTTTAGGGGAGGAGTGTAATACCCTCCCCCCCCCCCGACCCCGGCTGCACCATGATAGCCAGAATCGAGCTCGATTGTAATCGTTCTCGATTAGGGAGTTCGTGCTCGATTTTAACAAATCGAGCACGAATGCAATCGAGGTCGAATTAAGTGTAAACCGTGCTCGATATGATTTCGACAAACCGAGCACGAATGCAATCGTCCTCGATTAAGAAGCAACGGTGGTCGAATGATAATTTGTAGTCGGTTATTGGTATTCGTCCTCGGTTGCCCAGAAACGAAAAGTGATCCGCTATTTCTTACCATCTGAGGTCATCTAGTAGCCATCAAACAGCTAATCTAGTCTTGAATCAGTGCTCTGCAGCTATTTTCAGCTCTTCAAAATTAAACCACCTGCAAATCAGAGTGTCGAGCTCAGGGAGTGAACACATACAAACACTAACCTACATGTATGCTGTCCCATCCCTCCCCCACTTTCTGACATTTGCCGCCTGAGGTATCAACTCACTGGCACGGCGACGACGAACAGCTCCGGCAAAGAGGAGCTGTTCATTTGAGTGCAAAACAGCTTAGCGAGCGGTTTGGAATTAAGTCAGTGTGCTTGACTTGCAAGAATAATAAGAAACAAATCGGTAGAGATTAAACTAAAGACCCGAGTTTTGACCAACCCTACACCCCCTGGATTAAGCCTAAGGTAGACTCGCTGCCGATGGCAGCGAGTCAACCCGGGGCGCGGAGTAAAATTAATGATTCCGTTTTCAAAAATCCAGGTATATACCGTATCTTCTCGATTAAACGCCGAGGGCGTTTATTTAAAACTCGGCCTCGTAGACCCGGCGTTTATTCGAACCCGGCGTTTATTCGGGGCCCGGCGTTTATTTATTAAATGCATATCTTAGCCATCCATTTTTTATCATCAATACTAGAGGTTTGTTGAATTAAGCAACCAATTTTCAACAAAAACGTTGAAAAAATGTGAAACAATGTGATCAACGTTGTCTCATCTAAGTGAATCTGGTAAGTTATTAAAAATAACATCACTGACAGGAACCCGTCTTCCTCCGTGAAACACAGAGGAAGTGTATCGGTATTAAACTGCTCGACAGCAAAAGTTCTGTGCAAGCAATTTAGAACAAGGTGATGGCGAGGTTCCTGCTCCATCAGTTCTGAGAAAGACAAAATTATGGAACGAGAAACTGCAAAAGAAACTCTGAAGAGACTCTCGAGATGATCCTTGTTTGTGTACAAGCCCGGAAAAAAGTTACCATGAGATTGACTCGATACCTGATGCACCGTTTGTTTCATCTGTTTTAGTTAGAAGTACATTTGTACTAGGCAGTTTGGTTTGAATATCAGTGTATAAATTTAAATAATATGGTAGAAAGAGAACAAGTAAGTAGTTGCGACATATAATCCTGATATAATATACCCATCTGGAATAAACGCCGGGACCTCAGATAAACGCCGGGACCCCGAATAAACGCCGGGGGCGTTTAATTTAAACTCAGCCCTGTGCACCCGGCGTTTATTTGAACCCGGCGTTTATTCGGGGTCCGGCGTTTAATCGAGAAAATACGGTATATATATATGAAAGCCAGCCACTCTTGGTCTTGATTTTACTTCTGATTTGTTGAGGAAGAGGCACGGTCTTCTGCCGGCCAATCATGATCACAGAGCGTAGTGAAGTTAAACCAAAACCAAAAGCCTGAAATACAGGTTACTTTCGACTCTAAATTGAAATCTGCTATCAAGCAAAAACCAAACCAAATGCGATTTACTTTTGACTCTCAACTATCATGCGCTATCATCGACTATCATAAGTTATCAACCACTTTGAGCCCGTTCAAGATCTCCATGGTAGTCGATGATAGTTTTGCCGTTTTACCACAAGGGTGATAGTTGACGATAATTTTTCGGTCAGCTGTTTCCCTCAAAATTGACGAGGTCATGCTTTACTGACCCAACACCAACCACAAAAGTGGCTACCGTGTTGAGCTTAGACTCTCCAGAGCTTGTTGCTGGAACTAAGAAAGAAAATCACACACACACACACACACACACACACACACACACACACACACACACACACAAACAAGAAATCAAGGTTAAAAAAATTAAAATGATGAAAGTTCGACTTCAGGTCAACTATTGTCGACTATCATCAACGTCTTCGAAGCGTTTGATCACGTGCATGATATAGCTGATGATAGTTGATGACATGGAATGAGATTGATGTACCTGATGAACATGGGTTCTTCAACTATGTTCAACTATAATGCGACGTTTCACCACGGCTTTAAACCGTGTTTATGGCTGCGCCAATTTTAATCAATGACCAAATGCTTAAAACGTACTAACGGAAAGTCATATCATGTTTACATTATACTGGTTTGAGCCCGTGGTATTGGAATGAGCTTCTCGATCTGATCTGGTACAGATTCTGGGTGGAATTCGCATCAGTCGGTATTCCGGCATCAGGGAAACAATACGCCAAATTGTCGTATTGGTGAACTCAAGTATCATGTAAACCTTTCTAAGTGGAATAAGAACTAAGTGAACTGCATTTATATTCGTGTAAAATTGAAGTTCAGCAAAAGTACTGGGTCACCTTTCCCTCCTTAAAAACGTCATAACATAACGAAACGTTTAAGACCCTATGGATAGACCCTATTTATAGAATTGTAATGAGCACATTTTTTTTTGTCATCGTCGGGAGTGCTCCTCAATAAAGACGTGAGAAGTTACACACACAATTTTATCTTGACCCAGGTAAGAGCTAATTTTCACTGCGGTAAAACGAATACAGTCCAGTGTAAACGCAGCAACAAAATACAATAACGAATACAGTCTCCTTTCTATGCCTTTCATTAAGTTTCCATGCGCTACATCGCTTAAAGTTCGATGTGTTCGACAGCTTAACTGTGGAGCCTTTCCACAAAGAAGTTCCTTCGCCACTCTTCTGAACTGACGGATTTCACCAGCATTTTGGTTTGTGTGATTGAATTTTAGTCCTTGATCATTGTTGGAGACAACGAATACAGTTTCCTTTCTATACTTTTCACTCGGTGTCCATGCGCTACATCGCCTGAAGTTCGATGTGTTCGACATGTCTTATCTCTGGAGCTTTTCCACAAAGAAGTTCCTTCACCACTTTCCTGAACTCGTTCATTCTTATGGCATATATCAGTGGATTGATTATAGAACTTGCGTAATATAACGCAAGAACTGTATACGTAATGCCCTCATTTGCCACAGGGGATATTTGATGCCATATGGTGTGAGGAATGACAGCACGAATAGCCCTCGGTAGAGTGGTCAATATAGAAACAACTGTAACCATCAATAAAGTCACTGACAGTTTTCTGTTTGAGACAACCAAATTGAAATCCTGGGGAGGAGGATTGCTCCTGACTTTTACAATAATAATAGCATAAGAAATTGTGAGTATTAGGAGGGTGAGGACAATGGCTAACGCCCATGATACAGACCAACTTGTAATTGCTTCATAAAGGACCAAAACAGCATCGAAAGATGCAAGAAGTAAAGCTAACGACCAACAGCCGATGATTGTTTTAAGGTAAAACCATTTTCCAATAGAAAAATGCTTGAAGGGATATAGTGTTGCGTGTAGGCGCTCTAAGGCAATCAAAGAAAGATTAGCTAAGGATGATGCTGGAAATATGTTGTAAACGGTTAAAACAAGGAATTCCTGCAAACTGAAACCACGCCCAGGTTTTATCTCTGGATAAAATACTTCCAAAGGCCCTGTCACTGATCCGACCAGAAAATCAGCCACAGTTAGGTTTATTATCAGGTACATAGTGCGCTTGCGTAAGTGGCGGTTTCTTGCGAAGGCGATGATAGTGAAGGTGTTGATGACAGATATCACAATAAATTCAGTGACGAAAGCTGCAAACCAACTTAGATTCTGTTGTGGAGAAAGGTCTTTACCAGTTTCATGAGTCATACTTGTCGTTCCTTCTGCTCTGATCCTTTATTCATGTTCATTGCATGCAAGCTAAAATTAGGAAAACATATAAACAAGGTGAGCAACAAAAAGTCAAGTATGCACCTGATTGAAAATCTGGTAAAACGTATCAACCATGAACAGAGCGAAAATAAAGGAATTTTGGGAAAATAACACCGGGAGATTGTTACTCCGTTCCGTTTACTGATATTCAAGGTATTTTTTTTTTATTCAAGGAGATATTTTGAGGTATATCTATCAGTTTTATTTTTACCTTGTATGGATTATGATGCGCACGGTATCCGAGAAACATAGCAGGTTCTCCTGCTTCCCAGAAAACCATTGGGTCGTACAGTTCATGATTTATTCTTATTACCCGCCAACGTTTTCTCACTTAGGTAAAATTATTTTTGATGAATTCTCAGTTTTGGTTGTTGAATTTCTAGCTTTCTCATTCGTTCACAACACACAGGCTGTCAGCTAATAACCCCACTTGTTGCCTAGTAAGGAAATTGGATGTCATGTCCGAGTGCCCGGGGTTTTCACCGCGAGGCAAACTTTCCATCTAGTAAAGAGATTGCAAAAAAGTTCAGCAATGATTGCCTTAAGTGAGAATTTAATCGAACGAAAATAAATAAATAAATAAATAAATAAATAAATAAATAAGCAAATAAATAAATAAATAAAATTCCTGTCGCGCTTGGTTTATATGAGGTGATTAACATTATTTCGGCGCAACACGCCCGCCGCTTATTGGTTATTTATCACCTCATCTCCAATACCTGCTCGTGGAATTTGTTAAATTATATTTCCTCTTTTCATCGTCATTTCACTTACTGGCATTTGACCTAAGCTTAATGCACATTTTTGTTCTGTTTTATTACTTGTCTTATAGCTGTGTGAGTTGACTGGTGACTTGGATTGTTGGCCATGTACAGGGGGAAACCGATTAGTGCACGATTTGAGCAAATGGCGAGCAAAAGCACCCGAATTGTAAATTCCGTTCGAGACTGGCATGTACCATTTGTGCAATTCCCTCTAATTTTTAGAGAGTCTGGAACGAGTTTGGCTATTGGCGCAGGACCTGGAACTGGTAGAAAAAATAAAAAAAAAAGCAACAACGACAACAATTATCTGTTCTGATATTCCGGTTTGGACTACTTCGCAAGACGTTCCTTTTATTTTTGGAAATTTTCCGGTTGGGCAAACCAAAATAGCCTTACCGTTTACAATCCAACCGAAATTTTTGTCTTCTTTTCGTAAATGGTGAACAGTTTTGGTGATTCTTGTGAATTAGGACTGTGCTAACGTTCATATCTTGGCATGTCACGTGAACGAATTTCTCTTCAAGCGTTCTTTATAAAACAAAGTGAAAAAACGGGGAAACAATTATTCACATTGTTAAAAATTACAATGTAAAAAAAAAAACAGGTCTTATAGCAGGCAGAAATTATGCACGTTCGAAAAAATTTGACACCGTGTCCTCTGATCATGACCGCTCGGGAAACTGTCAGGTCTACGATTGATTGCTTTCGATCCTAAATGTGCTAAATTTTGAGCAGAACATCGAGATGTCGAATTCGCAATTGATAATAAAATTTTCGACCATAAACAAACCTTAAACAATACTTTCGCTTCGGCGGTACAGAACAAACCTTTTCCGAAAGGAAACTCGGTAACGCAACAAACTTGCTTCATTCTGATAAGCGTTCGCTTAGCGCAGCGAGTATAAACAAACACAGATCTGAAGATAAAAATCGACATTTACGCCCTTTGATCGTTCAATTATAAACGGAGGTTCCCAAATCTCCTTATTCACTAAGTGCTTTTTGAATCAACAGGTGCTTATCGTTGATGTAAGGATTCTGGCTTCTGCAGCCCTTTCGCAGCCGCGGTCTCAATACTGCAAGGAAATCCAAATCCTTTATGTGGGCGTGATGCAAGTCTGAAACGTAATCTCGTAACAGCTGGGAATGTCGGCGACTGTTGCAGTATATGCCGCCCTCTCAATCCAGTATTATTTGTTTTTTCTGGGCAAAAGCCATTTTGGAAAGATTTATATTTATAATAAGCTTACAGCAGATGTGACGCGTAAAAACAATCCTCCAGATTTCAATCACATCGAGTCAACACTGCTCCGTTTGAAAGTGTTAAAAAAACCTTGATTGAAGCTAACCAATGAAAAAATTCGTCTATTTCCTGAGAGGTCCGCAGAATGAGACAGTTTCAAATCTATTTGGAGATGTATTGTCTAGATCCTTCAACGTTATTGGTCAGTTTATAAAAAAATCTTGCCTTCTTTTGTTCTCAATTAGCGTTGCGATTGGTCAATTTTCTTCCAAGTGACCCGGTTCGAGTAGCTGCACTGTAATGCCAGTGTTACTTTGTTTAACATCATTCAGCATCCTTCAGAATCAACGATTCAAATGATAACCATCAACCGTTTGGTCCTAAAAAAAATACATATCTTTCAGAACCATTTAAAATCATTTAGCAAGGGTCTGAACCTGATAAATTCAACACTATTGTTTAGCAGGGGCCTTTTATGGGTGGGCTGCATTCTTAAAAAGTGAAAGTCAATTCTAGGATGTTAGTTAGTGGAGAAAATTACCTGAAAATGGTAAACAGACCGTGCGTTTTGCAAGGTTACTAGCTTAATTATCAATAATGGTTTAATGGTTTAAGCAAAGACAAGCAAAATCAAACGATAAAAACCGGCATTTTGGTGTCATCGTGGCGCCATTGTCAAGGTAACTTACTTGTAGAATTTGCATATGGTGAGTTATTTTGACAATGGCGTCTCGATGACACCGAAACGTCGGTTTTTATCTACAACGATTTCGTTCCCCCCATTTTTGTGCGCAAAAAACAAACAAACAAACAAACAAACAAACAAACAAAACCAAATAACCAACTAGAGGAGAAAAATATTTGGCGTTTACAGAAATATGAAATATTAGACTTCAAGACAAAAATCAATCAATCAATCCTAAGACAAGGCAAGTACCTTCAGCAAAAACTTCCTTATTTTCACAAATTTTCAAGAAACTATATCTCATTTCTACAAAATTTGCCTGTTACTCTTACGCAAAACATTTATTATTTTTGTTATATTCCAAGCCCCCAGATATTAAAAAAACATTAATCATGGCCTGGACTTCGCTGGAACGACTAAAGAACATATATTATGCCTAATTCGTTGGAATAATATTTCAGTTTTTTCTGCTGAATAATGATTTAACGTATTCACTAGGTGAAACTGATGAGTCATTATTTTTACTCGAAAATTGATGAAACCATCTCTCAAACCTAAGTTGAGGTTACGAAAGCCTATTACTTTCTGTTTCTTCTGTATATTTTACTCACCTTTTTTATTTCAAGTGAGATTTACACCAAGACCAACTTTACACTTCTGTCGGAAACAGGCGTTAGTCAGGTTTATCAGTTTTGCCTCATAAAGCTGCACTCACTTTGCATCAAATTGGAGTAGATTTTTGTCAGCATAAACGTTAATTGCCCTAGCGTTTAGATGACTGAATATTAATTTGCATTTTTTTAATCCTACAAAATTTACTAATTTTAATTTTAATTTTGCCATCGCCGTTTAACATTCTGACAATAAATTCCTGTCATAAATAATTGTTGCATGCGATGATAGGTGCAATATGATTGGTTATTTAAAGTACTGCAGATGTTCTCGCCTAGGTCACTTGATTTGTTTGATGGACAAGAAAATGAAGCCTTAAGAATTGCCTCACAGCTGGGCTGGATAAACTATTTCACTACTCTACTGAGTAGCTTATGTATAGACGTCACTAGTACACAAAGAAATATACAGACCCTTTAGCTGTGATAATTTGAAAATGAACTACAATAGGCAAACACTAGAACCTCTCTAAAGCAAGCATCCTGGTTTAAAATTGGTTGTCCCCATTTAAGAAAAAACGCCTCAAGAAATGAGACACAGCAAGAATCAAATGACAGTTGACAAGCTTAAAGCAGAGCTGAACCATGTATTCACCTCATTCTTTTTAATAATTATTTATTTCATTCTTGGTGTTTTTTTTCCTTTAATTGACTATTATTTTTCCCCAAAGCTATTCTTAGAATATTGCAGTCATGAAAAACTCCTATTGTTTATTCTTAATACATATTTTAAAAACTCAAACGAAACATTTCCAACTGACTGCGGATGCCATAAAATACTTAGAAACATGCTCTTGTCAATTTAGTTTGAAATGGGTGTTAGTTACTATGCTGTTTTCACGTCCGTTTTAAAATACCAAATTTTTCGCGAAAATAACAGTCACTTTGCAGCTTTTAACAAAAATAAAACAGCCATGGTTACACACATCGTAGAAGGAGCGACTTGCCATGGCAATTCTACCGCAGTGGATTTAAAGTAGTGTTTCAGTTACTGTATAGGGTTAAAGCTTCGGTTACACCGCGTGTACACAAACTGTTATTCATTGTGGTATTACTTTTTTTTTCTAAAACGAAATAGTTAAAACTAGAACAAATTTGCCAACGAAAAGTCAAATCACGTTAACATGACGCCTGTATGAGACTTCGTATCTGAACGGAAACCTCGATGTGGTAAAAGCTTCCAGAGTAAACTCGCATCGGCATTCATGACTCGTACCGAGAGGAATTTTAACAAGTACCGTGTAAACAAATACAGAGTCAAAGGAGCGAATCCGGTAAAAGTCGTAACAATATTACAGTCGTATCTTGGTATGTAGTGTAACGCATGTTAAATGTGTAACGCATATTAAATGCTACCTTAACCTTATCCAGAGGGGAGGGGGGAGGGGGGGATTCTGCCCGCACGGACTTTGGACGTTTAAAACTTTTTTAATAAGCAAGCTAAAGCTTAAGTAAGTCCTTAGCTCTGACGTTTGACGTTACCATGGCAACCACTTTTTGACAAGCAGTTTTTTCAGAATTTTGAATTTCCCTCTTTTTAATCAAAAATCATAACTTTTTTGAATAAAATTTTACATTTTTGGATCATTTCCGTGTTAATTTATTGATCTTGATCACTTCTTGATTAATTTTGGCGGCTTTGGAAGGTTTTTGGAAAATTTAGAAAATCCAAGATGGTGGATCCAAGATGGCGGCCGTTTGAGAACAAATCGTTATTGTGACGTCATATGACGTCACCACCTGAGGTTGCAGACCTCAATGACAACCTCGTCCCCAGGGTCTTCTCCCTTTTCAAAATGGCGGCGGCTCGGGGCTCGGGAGAAGACCCTGGCACACAGCAGATCACGTGTCTCCAACGAGGATTGAGATGTGTTCAAAATGGCGGCTACGGCGAAAAGGGTGAAAAGAACTGGGTACGAGATGCTAAGGTGAAGATAAACAAAATGGCGGCAAAAGCTGAAGTTCAGTTCAAGAAAAAATAGGAAAAACAGACACGTTTTGCATGTAAGAGTCTTAGGAATACGGCAAAGTGTTAGAGGTCTTGTTTTTGCTGTTCATTGTTTCTTTTTTGTTATTTTAAAGTTAAGAATAATAGGTTTGAGCGTACTCGACTGCCGAACTCCGTACCGCTAGTTGATTCAATGTTGCTCAAATGAACATATTATATTTTTGATTCATGAGGCTTTAGGCAATAAATTGTCTTATCGTTACATTGTTACGAATCCGTCCTTCTTAAATATTGTTATAAATCCGTCCTTCTTAAAATTATATGCTTCAGCTTTAGACTTTTAAAATATATCAGGCTCAGATTGAGCTTAAAATATAAATCTTATGGAGTGAGCTTAGGCCTTAAATAAAACTAGTGCTACAAAATATTTATTCTACATGGCTTGCATCTCTGTGAGTTCAGTGGAAATGACTCATTTATGGAAATGACTCATTAATTTTTGATCTGGCATATTCCAGGTGCTGCTTTGGAAGCAGTGATAATCATTTTGACTTTGTTGAATTTATTTGTGCCCATTCTTTGCGCTACAGTTTTTCTTGTACAGTTGTAGATCTCCAGGGCTTTGTCACTTTCAATATTGTTTTCTACACTTTAGCTTCAGTGAGTCACATTAAACACTAGAACTGAGGAGATTGTGAAACTGTAAACAATGGAAAAATAAAGCATTTTAACAGTTCTGGGGATAGTATTCCCAGGTTTGAAAAAATTTTCTGCTTAACAACTTCAATCAATTGAGTAACCTGCAGCTGGGTGAAGTTTGAAAGTGTTTCAAAAATAGAAATGGGAAAGAGAGGATTGAACTCACCTGAGGGAGTAATACGCAAATGATGGAATAGTACACAACTGACGGAGTAATAAACAACTGACGGAATTATCATCCAACTGACTGAGTGTAACACAACTGACCAAGTCTGAGACAACTGACTGGGTAATACACTACTGATCGAGTAATGCACAACTGACAGAGAAGCATACAACTGACCGAGTAATGCACAACTGATGGGGAAGTTAACACAACTGACCGAGTAATACATAACTGACAGCGTTATCATGCAACCCACTGAATGACACAGAACTGGCAGAAACATGCACAACTGACCAAGTGATGCACAACTTCCAACTGCAACTTGCAACATGCAACTGACAGAAAGGTTACACAAGTGACCAAGTAACGCACAACTGACAGGGTAATACACAACTGATAGAATTATCGTACAACTGACCGAGTGATACATACAGGACCTTTGCATCAAATTCCCTACTCCTCGGGCAAGGAAAATACATATAGCCAAATGTCTGAGGTATGCCCGGACGGGAGGGGGGGATGTTGAAGATTCGAATTGATCAGCACATAACCTTAAGTTACAAATCCCACTTTTTAGGATGACTCATTATTTCTTTGAACCTCTATTGTAACTTTTAGTGGATCTTTGTGGTGTTCTAATTGGATCTGCAACCCTTTTTATTTGGCTTAGATTGACTTTTAAAGTAGAGACATGAGATAGGAAATCATTTTAAGAGACCATCAAAAACTGATATCCACATAAGAGCACACCAGGTTGATAGCAGTCAATTATGATATTCCTTTCCTTGTCCTTAACTTTAAGCCCCAATATCAACAAACATGTTCTCCTTACTATTCTCCGTAAATGTCTTATGGTACTACTTGAGAGAATTCACATAAACATCCAGACATTTTATTTTTGGTGATCATTTCCTTTATTCTCAGGGCCTGTATGTTTGAACAAGTAGTGATATTGTAAGGAAAAAATTAGATGTTTGTTTGTCATTGCTGGGGCTTAAAGGCCTAACTACAAATTCCAATTTCAAAACTTCATGAAATCTTTTTCTCTCTTTTTTTTCCCTGAAATCCTCTCTTTCCCACTGATTTAAATTTTTCAAACACTTTCAAACTACACCCAGATAACTCAATTGATTGAAGTTGTTAAGCAGAAAATTTTTCAAACCTGGGAATATCATTATCCCTAGAACTGGTCTAACATGCAAAGAGGACTTTATCTATCCACTGTTAAAATGCTTTATTTCTCCATTATTTACAGTCTTACAATCTCCTCAGTTCTAGTATAATTTTTAATGAGACTTACTGAAACTAAAGTGTAGAAAACAATATTGAAAGCGACAAAGGCTGGAGATCTGCAACTGTGCAAGCAAAACTGTAGCACAAGGAATGGGCACAAATAAATTCAACAAAGCCAAAATGATTATCACTGCCTCCAAAGCAGCACCAAAGCATACAACACTGCTCTTTTCCCATTCCCTTGCACTTCGTTAAATCGAGGTTGCACTGTAAATAAGCTTAAATAAATAAGTATGTAAATAAATAAATAAATGAGTCATTTTCTATTAAAGGCCTAAGCTCACTCCATAACATTTGTATTTCAAGCTTAATCTGAGCCTGATATATTCGAAAAGTGTTAAGCTGAAGCATATAATTTTAAGAAGGACGGATTTATAACAATATTTAAGAAGGACCGATTTGTAACAATGTAACGATAAGACAATTTATTGCCTAAATCCTCATGAATCAAAAATATAATATGTTCATTTGAGCAACATTGAATCAACTAGCGGTACGGAGTTCGGCAGTCGAGTACGCTCAAACCCATTATTCTTAACTTTAAAATAACAAAAAAGAAACAATAAACAGCAAAAACAAGACCTCTAACACTTTGCCGTATTCCTAAGACTCTTACATGCAAAACGTGTCTGTTTTTCCTATTTTTTCTTGAACTGAACTTCAGCTTTTTCCGCCATGTTGTTTATCGTCACCTTAGCATCTCGTACCCAGTTCTTTTCACCCTTTTCGCCGTAGCCGCCATTTTGAATACATCTCACATCCTCGTTGGAGACACGTGATCTGCAATGTGCCAGGGTCTTCTCCCGAGCCCAGAGCCGCCGCCATTTTGAAAAGTGAGAAGACCCTGGGGACGAGGTTGACCTCAATGAAATCATTTTTGGACGTACTGTTTGTCCTTTAAGTTTCGTTATCATAGATTAAATATTCTCGGTTGGTCTCACAAGACCAAAAAAAGCCCGGTCTGAATAATATGGTTAATCAACCATGTTCGGTAGAAATCCGGGAAAAGTACTACCTTTTTTCGCCCCCCCCAAAAAAATACGGTCAGTGGGACGGACGGATGGGTGGATGGGTGGATGGACGGATGGACGGATGGATGGATCAGTGAGTGAGTGAGTGAGTGAGTGAACAGTAGCAGTAACCGTGACAGTAACAGTGACAGTAACAGTGACAGTAACAGCAACAGTAACAGTGACAGTAACAGTGACAGTAACAGTAACAGTAACAGTAACAGTAACAGTAACAGTAACAGTAACAGTAACAGTAACAGTAACAGTAACAGTAACAGTAACAGTAACAGTAACAGTAACAGTAACAGTCACAGTGACAGTAACAGTGACAGTAACAGTAACAGTAACAGTGACAGTAACAGTAACAGTAACAGTAACAGTAACAGTGACAGTGACAGTGACAGTAACAGTAACAGTAACAGTGACAGTCACAGTAACAGTAGCGAGTAACAGTAGCAGTGACAGTGACAGTAACAGTGACAGTAACAGTAACAGTAACAGTAACAGTAACAGTGACAGTAACAGTAACAGTAACAGTGACAGTAACAGTAACAGTAACAGTCACAGTAACAGTGACAGTAACAGTAACAGTAACAGTGACAGTCACAGTAACAGTAACAGTAACAGTAACAGTAACAGTGACAGTAACAGTAACAGTAACAGTAACAGTAACAGTAACAGTGACAGTAACAGTGACAGTAACAGTAACAGTAACAGTAACAGTAACAGTGACAGTAACAGTAACAGTAACAGTGACAGTAACAGTGACAGTAACAGTAACAGTAACAGTGACAGTCACAGTAACAGTAGCGAGTAGCAGTAGCAGTGACAGTGACAGTAACAGTGACAGTAACAGTAACAGTAACAGTAACAGTAACAGTGACAGTAACAGTGACAGTAACAGTAACAGTAACAGTGACAGTAACAGTAGCAGTAGCAGTAACAGTAACAGTAACAGTAACAGTAACAGTAACAGTGACAGTGACAGTAACAGTAGCAGTAGCAGTAACAGTAACAGTAGCAGTAACAGTAACAGTAACAGTAACAGTGACAGTAACAGTGACAGTAACAGTAACAGTGACAGTAACAGTCACAGTCACAGTAACTGTGACAGTAACAGTGACAGTAACAGTGACAGTAACAGTAACAGTAACAGTGACAGTAAGAGTAACAGTCACAGTAAAAGTAACAGTGACAGTAACAGTAACAGTAACAGTGACAGTGACAGTAACAGTAGCAGTAGCAGTAACAGTAACAGTAACAGTAACAGTAACAGTAACAGTAACAGTGACAGTAACAGTGACAGTGACAGTAACAGTCACAGTCACAGTAACAGTGACAGTAACAGTGACAGTGACAGTGACAGTAACAGTGACAGTAACAGTGACAGTGACAGTGACAGTGACAGTCACAGTAACAGTAACAGTAACAGTAACAGTAAGAGTAAGAGTAACAGTGACAGTGACAGTGACAGTAACAGTAACAGTAACAGTAACAGTAACAGTAACAGTAACAGTAACAGTAACAGTAACAGTAACAGCAACAGTAACAGTGACAGTGACAGTAACAGTAACAGTAACAGTAACAGCAACAGCAACAGTAACAGTGACAGTGACAGTAACAGTAACAGTAACAGTAACAGTAACAGTAACAGTGACAGTGACAGTAACAGTAACAGTAACAGTAACAGTAACAGTAACAGTAACAGTGACAGTGACAGTGACAGTGACAGTAACAGTAGCAGTAGCAGTAACAGTAACAGTAACAGTAACAGTAACAGTGACAGTGACAGTGACAGTAACAGTAACAGTAACAGTAACAGTGACAGTAACAGTAGCAGTAGTAGTAGCAGTAACAGTAACAGTAACAGTAACAGTAACAGTAACAGTAACAGTAACAGTAACAGTGACAGTAACAGTAACAGTAACAGTAACAGTAAAGTAACAGTGACAGTGACAGTAACAGTAACAGTAACAGTAACAGTGACAGTGACAGTAACAGTAACAGTAACAGTAACAGTAACAGTAACAGTAACAGTAACAGTAACAGTGACAGTGACAGTAACAGTAACAGTAACAGTAACAGTAACAGTAACAGTGACAGTGACAGTGACAGTGACAGTAACAGTAGCAGTAGCAGTAACAGTAACAGTAACAGTAACAGTAACAGTAACAGTAACAGTAACAGTAACAGTAACAGTAACAGTAACAGTAACAGTGACAGTAACAGTAACAGTGACAGTAACAGTAACAGTGAGAGTAACAGTCACAGTAACAGTCACAGTAACAGTAACAGTAACAGTAACAGTAACAGTGACAGTGACAGTAACAGTAACAGTGACAGTGACAGTAACAGTGACAGTAACAGTAACAGTAACAGTAACAGTAACAGTAACAGTCACAGTTACAGTGACAGTCACATTCACAGTCACAGTCACAGTCACAGTCACAGTGACACTGACAGTGACATTTAAAGTAACAGTAACAGTTCCTTATTGTTGTCTGACTGGGAAGCACTTTTTAGAATTTTCAAAGCTATATTATTGAATAAAATGCTGTAAATAAAAGACATCCACTCAAAAGCGCTGAAGAACACTGAAAAAAAAAGTGGCAATTTTTTTAGATCTATGGGTCAGTACAGCAATTTTTAATTTTTGTCCGCATTTTTTACTCAGTCTGTGTTTTATATTTACCCAGTCTGCAGTCCGCAGTCCGTATTCTATACTGCCATGTTGGTAACACTCGGGTGCAAACTGGTAACAGTTTGGCAAAATTTATCCTCGGGTCAAAAAGGCTTGCGTGACATTCATTTCCAGTTTCTAGTCTTACTGGCAACAACTCTTCTGTCGATTCCTTTTTTTATTTCTGGTGTGACATATTGTGGATTTAAAAAGCTGTTTGCAGATATGATGATATAGAAAGTTCTGTAATGATATTGAAACTTCCATAATGTTTAAGTATTTCCTAGAAAATGCTGCTTCTCGGAAACCTCTTTTGAATGAAATTCTCGGAAACTTGCATCTGCCACTGTTGATTGGTTTTATCTTATGATGTATTCGAAATTATAAATCAAGTCACGGAATAGTTTTTTAAACTTTTAATTAATTTTTTTTCTGGAACAGAAAGACACAAAGGCAACACATTCATTTTCAGTGTCTAGATACTAACTGACAATCACTCTTTTCTCCATTCCTTTTTTATTATTTCTGGTGTGACATATTGTGGATAAAATGCTGTTTAAAGATATGATGATATAGAAAGTTTGATAATGATCCTGAAACTTCCATAATGTTTACGTATTCCCACAGGCACCCCAAGCTCAAAATGAAAGAAGGCGATCGAGTTGCCAAACCCGACCTTTGCTACAGGCGTGTTGTGTTGCAAGGCTCTCGATTTATAGACTTTGTATGGGTAATTCACTTTCGTTATCAAAATGCTAAAATAAAGTTATGAATGTGGAAATGAACTTCACTTAACTCGACATGACATGGGTTGTTTGTGTGTCTTGTGTGTCTTGTGTGTAATATAGGCGCAATTCGTGGCCGTTTTAGGCGAGTTTTTGGTTCAGTGTTATTCGCGGTGTTGTTACAACACATAAAACGAAGGAAGGCTGGTGACTTCAGACGAGCGAGTCCCACAAATATCGCCCTCGTATCACAAAGCAATGTAGAAAATCGCCATAAAAAACACCATATTCATAAACCCCCCTAATTGCCACATCCTCAGTCAGTGAAACATGGTATTTTTAAGTGTCTATACGCCCGAGCCAAACACCTCACAACAAAACCATCAGTTATCTCTGGAAAAAGGAAACATTTATCATCGGCATTTGTTTTAAACAGATATCCTTTTTCGTTTGTACGAAAGCTCACAAAGACAACAACACCAACAGCCAACAAAGAAACTACGCAGAAATTTAAATCTACTGCGGTTCTACCCTATATAAAAGGTGTATCAGAGGTTCTTCGCCGCTGCCTACAACAACAAGGCGTGCGCACCGTCTTCAAATCGGACAAAACTCTTAGGTCTCACTTAGTGCGACCGAAAGACGCCCTTGAACCAACTAAACAAGACGGTGATGTCTATAAGATTCCATGTGAGTGCGGCAAAGTATACATCCGGCGGGGAAACAGGTGGAGCGATGCAAGATAGGATAAAAGAACACAACAGAGATTATACGGCTTGCTCGTACGCAAACCTCCGCAGTTTTGGAGCACGCTAACGAAACGGGGCATCTTCCTATTTGGAAAGAAGTTAAGTTTATTGATCGTGACCGTCACTGGTACACACGTAGGGTCAAAGAGGCTATCCATATAAGACTTCATCCTAATAACATCAATAGAGATAGTGGAATTGAAATTCCTGAAGCTTGGAAACCTACGATCAAAAAGCACAACATCCGATCAACCAAAAATCGGAACTGTGAAGTTACAACTTCTAATACTGAGTCGGAATAATAATGAGAATCGAAATGCACCGATAACAGCAAACCAACATGCTACAAATAGCGACACGTAAACATTCGACCTCATCGCCTGATGAAGACTAGCAGTATTGCAGTCGAAACGTTGCGATCAACAACTAAAAGCGATTCCATCGTGAGACAAACGAACAAACATTCATCTTTCCGAATGGATATTCAATCATTCACTCCCTTGAGAGAAATTGATAGGTCCTTGTAGGTCGCATGTATGTATTTATAGTTAAGGAGAAAGGGCGACTATCAGGGTTGGCAGGGATGTTTGTTGTGCAGGGATGTTTGTGGTATACCAGGATAATTGTCCACTTATTTTTAATTACGTACAATAACAGACTACAAAAAACTCGGCGCAACCACTTTAAAGCGAAAAAACATGTTCAAGCACTTTTCTTACCTACTACCGTAAGCTACTGTACTGGATAATCAAATGTTTAATTCTAAAAATACCAGGCTAAAACTGCTTGGATAAAACTGCTTATATACAGCTACACCCAAACGCCCTGGCCGGCCCTGAAAAAATAATTTGTTTTGTTAAATTTGCTGTTCTCATTTGAAATATCTCTACTGAAAACGTCACATCGGCATGAGGTGTCTCCGATCTTTGTAATCCAGTTGCTTTAAAGATGTTTGCGAGAGTTATCTCTGTACATTTTTATCATTTTGGCCATCGTACCAAAATTGCAAACTGCTCCTTCTTAGTGCAGAAGACCAGGAAGCATTTAATTGGATTAATTTTGCTGTACAGAATGTGACCCTCCGTGAATGACATTGCTGTCATGGTCCTCTGCGCTGAGCCAAATCAGATGGCAGTGTAGAATACATAAACGGTGATAAGACGAGAACACCCGTTAAAGGCAGGAGTCGTTGTGGGTGTGGATTTAAACATTACTGGGATGGTAAAGAATATGACAACATGCCAGCGAGGTTGGGTTTGCAGTTACTTTACAATAATTTAGTACGTAGCTGCTGTATACGTATCAATGGATCTAAGCGTTTGATGCACTGTTAAAATGATACAAGGCTCCACGTTTGTGTGGGGTCGGCCGGGAATGGTAGTATATCAGTATACCTTAAATAAATTACCCGTTAGACCCAAACGTTTTCCTCAGAATGTCAGCATTTACCCGCGCGCGCTCGGTGTTCAGTTAGCATTGCTTCCATAAAATACTATAAACCGAACAGAAGCTGATTTTCCTGTGTTCTATAAAGAAAAGTAGTAATTTCCCAAGATGAAATTTAGCTAGGCGTCAAAAGTGACATTGTGTTTTATCAAAAGTTTCATAGAACAGGGAAAACAATCTGCTATTTGATAAATAATTGTATTTTCCCGCTAATGACACCTTGGCATAGTAAACAAGAAGTACTGATATGTGCTGGTCGGCGTTTTTGTTATTTTGTGCATGCGCGTGTGAAGACCTCATAACAATGATATTTGTTTATAGCGTGCTGCACTACACGGACTTTCCCTTTAGCCGTGTTTTTACATTCACTTGCTTCTGAGTGTTAAATAGAAGTAATGGACATTTACTGTACAATTACAGCTTGAACAAGCAGCAGAGTAACTGTAGTTTTCTTTCGTTTTTAGTTTTCCAATTAGGTTTGAATGGGGTGGCAAAACTATCTCGGAGACAGTGTGTTGGTTTGAGTACGAACAAGACAATTCTCTCAATTCCAACGCGTATACTCTCGCAGAAAATCTTGTGCGAAAGCACTTTCCTGGGTTTGGTAGCGAGAGACTGGTGCTCATAATTGCAGATTTTATGTTGAGGCGGACGGCAAAGGAAGAAGGCGACAATAGAGGTTGCTTGGACAATAGTCCAGTTCGAATTAACCAAGACCGCTGAATAAAAATAAAAGGCGCATTGTTTTCTACTTGGTTACCGTTAGCACTAAATTTTTGCGGGAGTTTAATTTTGCAAATGAGTGATTTTTTTTTGTATTTTGCGGGAACTAATTTTTGCGATTGGGAAACACTGATTTTTCTTGCTGGGAATTAATTTTTGCGATTTTCAGGAAGTTGCCTCCTATTTGGAATTACAACATTCTCGTTTATTAGGTACAAATAACTGAATTTGAATACAGGTGAACAACATGCAGATTTGTTATATAGACAAGAGTGTTTTTAGTGGAAAATAGACCACTCGTAAAGTTCATACGAAACTACATCCGGGACTCGAGTGGCTAATTTCCATGCCCTCACTAGTGAGGATATCGATGACGTCATTTCCCGCTTTTACACTGTTGTTCGTGCAAAAATACTCTTGTCTATGTAATAAAAAGAAAATTACACGACGGCTTGAAGATATGAATTTTATTTTCTCGTGGTAAAAACAACATTTTACTCACTCGTTGCGCTCCTTCGTAAAATGTTGTTTTTACCACTCGAAAATAAAATACATATCCTCTATGTATAACACGTTAATCACTTAATCAATGGAGTACCTTCAAACGTTCCTTTTTTTTAAAGCTTTTACCAGCTAAACACTTGCAGTGTACCGACTGAAAATTCATTGTTTTATTTCGGAATGTTTTGTTTCTAACTTCGTTTTGTTTGTGAACAAAAAAGACGGTAAAAGTTTAAGGCGATGTTAGCATATAATTTCGATTTAAGGCGATTTTTGTATATAATTTCGACAATGGAGTATATTTTTGTGGATAAAATTTTTGCGAGAATTTTCATCGCGAGAACTTTTTTTTTTGCAGATCGTGGAAAAAAACGCAAAAATGGCAAAAATTGGAACCTGCGAAAATTTGGAGCCACACGGTAGTCTCAATTCGAGAGAAAAACATGCACAAATACCAGCAGGAATGTGCTGAATCCTGAGATAAAACGATACCTAGAGTTGTGAATATATCATCTTCTTAGTAATATTTTGTGAACCTTTTACTTAAGATTGAGACTACCCTGCACATGCAAATGCGTCTTTTGTCCAGCGATCTTGGTGAAATCTCAGCTGGATTATTTTGGCATGTTTCATGGGTTGTTATTATGATTATGATTACTATCATTATTGGTTTTGGGAGCAGCTGGGAAGGGGTGATGGAGGTCTTCTTGATGGAAAATATGGGCTGTTCCTGATAAGGATATCTTTTGCAAGTCCTCTATTCTGGTGTTGCCAGGAATTTGCTGAATGTAGTTCTCCAAGCCCTTTTTGATTAGGCCGAGTGCCCCAATAACTACAGGAATAGTCTCTGTATTAAGTCCCCACATCCTTGCTACTTCAATTTCTAAATCCTTGTATTTGGAAAGCTTTGACTTTGACAGAAGTATTTCCTAAGGCAGGAATAGCCACGTAAATCAGCAGGCAGGTCCTCATCGCCCACAATGCTATTGTCTTTTGCGACATGTACTTACAGCGCCTGATTTCAGAGCGCACGGCATAATAATTTGCATATTAAGAGCTAGTCGGCTGTGACTGGTCGGCTTTAGGAATACCTTGGGTCTCTGTTCAAACCTATTGGATAGTGAGATTCGTCAAAGAGTTCGCGAGCAATTTTTTTAATGACTCCACAGACTGCCTAAACGTTATCTAAAATAGTTTCATGCAGATCAAGCGGCTTTAAAGGCGATTGAAGCGAATCACACCCGCACGACTAGAGGTGCAGGAGAAAAATTTTGACTCGCGTCATTTTAAGTAATGGATTGCTCGAGCATCGTGGTTATTCTATTTTTACGCTTGCTCATTTAGCATTGCTTAACTGCAGTCCTAAGTACTTCAGTTTACCAAAATAATGTTATCAATGAGAGGCGGCATAGAGAAAAGTTAAATAAACTAGGTTTACTTTCTTGGCCGTATGAAATGAACAAGCGCCCGTCTCAAGCCGGCCCAGGTCAATAATTACTCCTGTGGGAATTAACATTCTTTTGTCTGCAAAAATAATTATTTAAATTTGGATTTTCGAGGGAGATTCAAAGCGTGTTCGTTCTATTGTTATGCGAGTCTCTTCGAAGAGGGAAACCGAAAGCATCAGTGGAAACTGAAAGTTGGATTTCGCTTGCATTTTTTATCATTATTTTTCGATGAAATTTGGCAGAAAGCTTCCTTGAACACCAAACAACCAAAGCCCTATGCTAAGTCAGAAGTTAAGCATTTCATTGGAGAAAAATTCAACCTCGAAATGTTTGTATTGTGCTTTCTCATACAAACAGAACACTGAAATGGACAAACTTTGACTAAATTTCGCTACTAGTTTTACGGGTGGTAAAAAATTAAGAAAGGTCTCATTCATTTCATTGATGTATCTTATGTAAAAGCCGTATGCTAACTAGTACGAAATAAACCTAGTTTAATCGTAATCTCGCAGAATGCACTCGCTGTTGGGCGTTCTTAGGTCATTTTCTCTATTGTCTGACTGTCTGCTATCCTTATTGAATTTGAATTTTCGCGCTGGGTACACATTTAAGTCCCGGATGTGTCGCGGCATTGTGGGCGATGTCTGCTCTTGGCGTGGATGTCTCTGTCCGTATGAACATAATTCTGTACCGATAGGATCTTGTCGCTAAGCTTTGGTCTTGTGCTGCGATTCGCATTTCCGCCTTTAATCCAGCGCCCCTCAGCCATTTGTGGGTTGAGTAGCAATCAACATCTGCTTCTTTGACTCTCTTGGGGTACTTTCCATGCAGAGGCTTCTCTTTCCATTTTGGTCAGTTTTGGCTTGTGCTTGTTGCTGAGCACTAGTTTTCACTTTTGACCTCCACTTAGAAGAAGAAAAGTGGAGAACTGCCGGGTGATTTTATGAAGACCGCGCGGATTTGCCTTGACAAGTTTATTACGAAATCGATCATGTGCCTTAGTTTATTCTTGCACGATTTTGTCAGATATATTATGGAGTAAAAAAATAAAATAAAATCTTTCAGACGATTACCGTCCGAACCGCGAACGGTTGGGTCATAAGTTCAGCAGATGGTGCAGTTAGATGTGTTTCTTATATACTGATTAACAAGGTCTTTCTTTTTGTTTTTTGTTTTTTGTGTGTGTGTTTCATATACGTCAATCTCTCAGTCAACCTTGGTTCACTTAAACCCTCGGACGTACACACGGGTGGGTGCAACTTCCGTCAGGTTTTTCTTTTTAGTAGCTACACGCATCTCTTTAACATATTTTGGGGAAGTTTGGCGACAATTGGTTGCTATGGTTACGAGATATGACTTCATAATTACCATATAATCAAGCCATTTTTCAATATATTCGATGAAAAGTCTAAAATGTCGACAAAGCAGCAAAGTGTTTAATTTCACCATATTCTACATGTCTAGCATGCTGGCCATCTTAGCCGCCGTGGATGACGTCGTCACAGGCCCCCAGCAGCACCACAACAATTAATATATGTCATCTTGTAGCGCACATCACAGCCCTCTTCTCCTCCCTCGTACTATGGTGGTGGTTTGAGTTTGCTTGTACCCCTGAGGCTTTACGGACGTACAAGCAAACTCTAAGTCCCACTGTGGTACAAAGGGTAAGGGGGCGGGGGGAGGGCGTTGAACGACCCCACTTGGATTTTTGTTGAGTTTGGCAAAGATTTTACCTTTGGTAGATAGACTGTGCGGGGAAGCAGAGGCAAACGATAACACTCAAGATAGGGGGAGATGGTGGCGAGTGCTAGTAGAGGACCTATGTTCCATCAGGAACAAAGATGAATAATAATAAGAAGAGATAGCCTGTGCTGTGCTGTGCTCTACAAGAGAAATTCTATATTCTGGGTTGTGGCGCTGCTGAGAGCCTGTGACATCATCCATTATGGCCTTTATCTTGGATTTCACTCAAAATGAGAACTTATCAAAAACAGTGGAAATTTAGAATTGTTGATGCTAGACATGTAGAATATGACGTAGTTAAATACTGCTCCTTTTATCGATAGTTTGTGCTTTTTCCACGGAAAAAAAGCTGGGAAAAGCATTTTCATTTAAAAGTGGCCTGACTGCCTGCTACTTATGACGTCATATCTCGTAACCATAACAACCGATTCTTACCAACTTGTGTCAAAATGTTCTAAGGGATATGCGTACAGCTACTGAAAACGGCAGGTGGTGATGCAAAATTCAAGAAATACCTTATGGTAGGGGATAACATTCACCCCCCCTCCCCCTCCCTGTTCCCCTCGTACGTCGGAGGGTTAAGTCCTTGTTTTGAAACTGCTGAGTTGTGCTCTAATTCGGTGCCTTTTTGATATAAAATCCAATGCTGACATTTGTTTCCTATTAATAATGATATTTTTGATCATATATTTGAGGAAGGTAAGTTCGACTGTTTGTCATTGGACAGGCTGAGCGGATGAACTAAGTGGTTGACCACGGACAACAAGAAGCCCTTTCCGTTCACTGACCGATTTAGTTTACTTTACTGACGTTCATAGATTTGTCAGTCAAACCTCTTACCAACTAGTTACTTGTGAAATGAACCTTTTATTTGTTTTTTTTTTCCTTATTGTTCTCTATTTCTATGCTTATATGTTAAGTCGTACTCTTGCTGACCATTCACAGGAGCCCGGCCTGCTGGTGTTACTTCAAGACCTCATAGAACCATTCCTGGTCAAGCCCCGGACGCGTTCTGCCCTTTTACACCCAGGAAAACAATACTGATAGGAGCGAAGAAAAAAGCTCTACACAAGGAGGAGCTCAACATGAGCTAGTGAAACAGAAAGGCTGTTGAAGTCCAAAATTAAACGAAATGCTTCTTTCATGCAGAATAGGAAGAGACAGAGCGAAAAGGGAGCTGAGAAAAGTTGAGCTTAAAGTTCCGAGGCTACAAGTAAATTTATGCATATACATCACTCTCCGTTGAATTTAAGGTAGTCCAGTGGATAATAAGGCAATTTTCTTCAGTGCCCGTTGAATAAAAGCCATAATTTAGCTTGTTCAGCTGCCCGTGAAAACTATGCTAGTCCACTCCAAAGTTTAACCAAGCCACTTTGACTTTTTTCCTTTACGATAAGTAAATGAAAAGTAAAAGGTGAGGGCTTTTCGTCACTATTGCGTCTTTTGACAAATTAGCTCAGTTGTACATAATTTTTATCTCTTAGCGCACTTTTGATTCTTCCTTTAAAGTAGACGAGGACTCAGATTCATTTATTTAACAGTTAAAGCATGCGTGGGATCCAAAGGACTGCTCCCCGAGGTTTAGAGTTTTGAGTGACAGGGTGACGGCTAGAAGACTGCCCTCAGCTTTTATTGCACCTCCCACTACAGACGCTATAAGAGGTTAGACTTTAGATGTATACTTAATCAGGTGGCTGAACACAGTTTGCTACGCTTTCGCTGACGCTAGTGAGCACGAGCAAAAGGCTTTGAGAATAACAAAGATGCACGTAAAAATAATATACAGCGATAGTTCTGTTTCGTTCAGTGTGGACTAGGCACGGGTATAAACGAGAATGCAATTTGAAAAAATACCCTGCTTTTTTTTAGTCTTTAGGTCATTTTTCTTCAAGTTCAACGTTCAACGCCTGCGCAGTTAACCCTCGGACGTACAAGCAAAGTCACACCCCCACCGCGGTACAACGGGGGGGGGGGGGGGTTTGGTGGAACCCCCCTTAAGTTTTCGCTATGTTACAATATTTTAAAAAGATTTTACCTTTAGTAGAAAACCTGTGATGTGCTCTACAAGATGAGGTACATATTATGGGCTGTCACACTGCTGGGGGCCTGTGACGTCATTCATGATGGCCGCCATATTGGGCGCTATCTTGGATTTTACCGAAAATCAGGTGGTCAAAAAATGTTAATCAAAGGACCCCTTGGGCGACGCTCGTGTCCAGTTTGTGAAGGTTACAAGTAGAAACACTTGAGTGCATGTAAGGTCATTGAAAAGGTGGTGTTTTGGAGAGTCACACAACGAGAACACTGCGCTGAAACAACTATTATTGCAGAGACCGAATTGCATAAAATGTTCGAGCATTTACAAAATCTAATTTGTTACGATAAGAATGATTGCTTGTGGTCACTCTCAGTGAAGCTGTCAATCCATAATACATGCACATGCAACGTTATCGGTCAAAAACCACAAGTTTGAGAGCAAACTGAAAATCATGTAACAGCTCAACAGGGCTCGACGGAGTCCTATCCCTTTTACGAACTATTCTTTTATTAAACCTTCGCCTAAAGCAAACACCGTTGTCATCGCATGAATTACTGTCATATCTTCCACAATGACCTGCAGCACAGTTCTGAAAACCGTTAGAAAGAATATTCGTTTCACACAGACTTCCCCAGTTATACTCAATGTCAGAACAATTCACGCATTTCTGACAATTCTCATAACTGACAACTCTGATGTTTCCTTACATAGTTTGTCATTTTATTATACCGTGGTTTTCACTTGAGTGTCGAAAGTAATTCGCGTTTTGCTTTCGTTTTGCCTTACTAAGCTCTGTGATTGGTCAGAGAAACTCGCGCCATTTTCTAAGCCAGTCAGATGAAAAACCGACACCAATCGTGACTTGCTTGCTCTCGTTTTCCCGCGTTTAACGCTAATTTGTATTTGCTTCGATTTCTGATTGGGTCATTTTGCTTCTTGTTCCTGTTGTGATTGGTTAGACTAATTACTTTGGTTTCGGTTTTACGACGCTCAACTGAAAATCGCTCTATTCTTCTTTAATGTTCAACATTAAAAACATAACACCTCTGTATCTTTCAAAGAGAAAGCACACCAAAAATATACTCCAACATAAGATTTCATCACGTCGGAGTAGCTGATCATTGACAGTAAGTTGTATGATGTTGCACGAAGATGTGCAGTTTGAACCGTTATAGAGTTCTGATGTGTAATATCAGTTAACCCTACTTCGCCTGGGCTTTTTTTGAGTTTCTGAGCCTGGGGGGGGGGGGGGGCACAAAGTGTTAAGTATTATCGCTCTTGTAATGACACTTGGCACGTTTGTAGCACGTCATTAGCTTAACAGATTGGGTTTATGACGTGTCAATTATGACGTGTCATGACGTCACAATGATGACACAAACCACCCAGTTTGAAAAATGGCCCGCCATCTCGAATCCCGAGCCTGTAGTCATACAACTGACAATGACGACATCGAAGAACATATGAATTTGTTCTAAGAAACATACTCAATCAAAACAAGCACGCAATAGTAAAGGATTCTCTTCTTCTTACAAACGAAGGGGAAAACACAGAAAATAATCAAAATACACTTCTGAGTAGACGGTTGCTATGGAAACGTAAATCATCATAGACACATCATTGACACAACAAAATTTTCTCTGATAAATGTTAGGAAAAGTCATGAGATTTGGCGATTATTCGTCCAGCCGTTTAAAAAATATAGTTTGTTAAAGTCAGCGAGGGCACAATGTACCCCCCCCCCCCCCCAAGGCTAAATAGGGTTAAAGACGATTTGTAAGTATGTATGTTTGAATTTAGGCATGATAAAATCATTTACTGTGCACGAAGTGTTTTTGCCCGTGAAAATGCGAAATGTAACAATGCTCAAACTAGAAACTTGCACCAGACATATGACCACGCTACAACTGGAAACTTCCCAGAAAACTATTTTTATGTCATATTTGTGTTACTGAGCGCGTAAAGCATTTGGAGATTTTCAGATGTGTAGACAAGCTAGCTATAAGATGCCGCTTACACTCCTAACTGGATCAAGGAATTGCTCACATACATAACGGATAGCCTTTGGGAAACGGACCATGAAACCAGTAAGACTGAATCGTTCCGGATTAGTCGGATAACTACAAAATCTCAAATCGTGATGAGTTTTGGCTCATGTTCAGTCTGGTTACATGTTATATTAAAAAGATATAATGATAGTGATACTTCGACTGCTTGAATTTGTTGCTTTCCAAGCGTATGTATCATGTTTTGGATTTTGTAAGCTTATTGTTAGGCAAGATAATTTGTTCAACCCAAACCATTTTGAAGACGAAATAAATGTCGGCATTTGTCAGGCCAATTTTTACCTAAACAATGCTCTATTGACCTGAAAGAAATTACGCCATGTCAAGGTATCTTAAGCCTAACTTTAAACGTAAAAAAGGCCTCATTAATTAAACGTTTTACTTCGTTAACCTAACAAATTTGACATTAGACTTTTGTTACATTTGTTGAAGGTCTCAGTTCACTAAATCAGGCTAGAGTTAAGCCTGAATAAGGCTTTATCACGACACACATTTTCGTACGACCCACAACTAAGCAGAATTTAAAAAAACGTTTTCCTCCGAATCAAGCTGTTTTTACAAAATTTCACAATTGTCGCATTCAATACCAGAAAAAAAACTATATTACTCACCCTATATCACTCAAAATTCAGAACGAATTCTCGCTAACATACCAACATAACGTACGTATCACTATGTTCGTGACCTCTCAAACATATTTTCATGACTAAAACCACCCCCTCGTCAAGTTACGTTAACACCATATGCACTGGAGGTGTGGATGGGTGGCCACAAGGGTCCCAACTTGGAAGCTTAGATTGACATTCTCGTTCCCAGTTGCTTCAATTCCATTTATCTTGCATGCAATCCCCTGTCATCCTAAAATCTAATGAAGAAGAACCGGGTACAAGTTTCCTGGTTTAATTTGCTGTATGCCACTGGATATGAAAATACGTTCAGCCCCCCCCCCCCCCCCCTCCCCCAACCCACCTCTCTTCATTCTGACATAAGGCAAATTGCTCTTTAGAGAGGATGTATAGTATTGTTGTGGACCTGTTGTTCAAGACAATATGTAGTGGTGTTTCTGTTTATTTTGGTTGGGTGAGAGTAGGTTTATCAGAAATGCAGTTGAAATTCCAACTTGGAACTGCATGCAAGTTATCTCCAATATTAACCCGGTCGTTTCCTTGAGAAGTTGTTGTACAGTTTTTGTTCTATTTACTGGGTATTGACAAATGTAGATAGCTAAAACAATTCATTATTTCCCTTGAATGGTTGAGATTAGCATGAGTCTACTACTGCTGAAGAGTGATGCAGTGCAGACAATAAAATGTTGGAACAGCTGCATTAAAAAAGTATTCGTCTTTACCCCAAAATTGCGATGAGACTAATAGAGAATAATGGCAAGCAAAAGCACAGAGTTTCATATTGATGTGGTAGCAAGTTTATTCATTCCCCTCAACATACTCTCAAAATCGGATTAAATAACTGTCACAATAAAATAAAATAATACGTACATTAACCCTTGAAACCCCAGTGACCAGTATCTCCGTGCAATAACAATGCTTTAATCAGGTCCGTCATAATTATGGAATTGATCACCAAACATGAATAGTGTTAATGTCAGTAGAAAAGACGTTCTCTGCACTAGTACTACAAGAAATGTATGAAGACCAGTAAGGAGATTTTGTAGGTTTATATTGGGGCTTTTAAAGGGTCAATCGGTATGGAAAGCAAGAGTAGCTAATTACGGGAAGGGTGAATGTAGATTATAACATGTGAAACCTTCAGAAGTAAGTTAACTTTCGCATAGACAAATCATGTCGAAGGTGATCAGGATCTCAATTGCCATGATCTTGGTGCTTGCTCGTGCATTGCAAGGAGAGCTGTGATGCTGGTCACTGTATGTAGCATGAAATTATTTTCAATAATTAATGTTAAGCAGTAACTCTTGCTTCACATGAAATAAATACATGTATGTACCTATCCCTGCCTATCAGGGAACGTCCTAAGCTCAAAATTTACATTCGTTTTACTGCTCATTCACAAATATGCACTGTTTGGGGAACTGAAACCTATTTTTGTGAACTAATTTAATTTCTCCTTTGTAGCGGAGCTGAAGACCATGCGAGAGTGAAACTCCATACTTCCAAACGGACGTAAAGACAGCAGAGTGACGATAACTCTCAATAAAGATACAACAGTTTTCAAATTACGAAACATTTTTCGACATTCTCATGTCATCTTCAGTTGCAAATGAGCCCTAACGGTTGTACATTTGAATTTTCGTATTAAAGTACGTTACAAAATTACTCTTTTAATATCATGGGTGACAAATTACTCCTTAATTTTGGCGCGAAATTTCAGCGTTAATTTATAATTTCACATGTGAAATTACAAAATTGCCATGGCAACGGGTCTATAGCCAGCGCCAAGATGGCGTTGAGGTTATTGATGAAGATGTTTTGTGCAGAACTACAGCGATTCTGGAAATATTGATTGAGGACACAATTGGTAATCTGTAAATTTTGACTTTTAATTGACTGAACTTCTCAGAAATCACCTGCGAGTTAAAAAGAAGAGATTATTTTTGATAGTGTGACAGCGAAAATTTTTGAACGGCGAGCCAGTTGCAGCGATCGAGTGATTGACCGCGAACTCAGAGAAGTAATCCAGTGGATTTGGGTACTTCTTCGAATGGAATAAAGGTCAGTTTTTAAATACAAATTTGCTTCCGAAGTTTACTTTCGTTAAAACAAGTTTGCTGTGCGTATTTTGAATGTATTTGTGAAGCCTTCTGAGCCTTGCTTGATGGAGCAACGTAGTGCACGATTCAGCGAATTTGCCGGATAAAACGCGGATAACCTTTGCCAAGCGATTTGCTTTGGTACTTTTCAAGTAAAAATTCAGAGTCTGGTGTATTTTGCTGTCGGTTACAAAAAACACGAAATCGTCAAAGCTTGGTAAAAACTTGTCACAAGATTTTTCCATTATTTCACTCAGAAAAATGTGAACTTTAGCCGTTAAACCGTTTCAATTCTCAAGGAGTTCTCCATGCGATAAACAAGTCAAAACCCCACAATGGTGAGTGTAATTTGTCACCCATGATATTAATAGGTAATCAAATGGTATACTCGTGAAATTAGGAAATAATTTCACTTGCGTTTTGTCAAAATTTTAATAATTTCCCTCGCCTAAAGGCTCGGGAAATTATTAGAATTTTGACAAAACGCGCGTGAAATTGTTTCCTAATTTCACTCGTCACCATTTGATTACACATACAAAACTTACGTTTACAATTTGAATATGAAATACGCGGGAAACAAAAATAGCGCGCGCATAGTTGCTTTAAGTGACTTAGGAACACACACACAAAACAAAAACAAAAAAAAAATACTTCCAATAACAAGAATGATAAAATAAAAGACAAAAAAAAGTAATTAAAGGAAAGAGATAACTCTAGATGCTTTAGCTGCTGATTAAGAGTAGGATTTTCTCACTTAACATGCATCCCCTCTTTGATCTCAATTTGGAATTTCGAGACGGCAGAATCTAAGACCGTGAAACATTCTGCAATGCAAGAGTCATGGCAGGCCCTAGATGACTGCAGGTGCCTGTAAACATGTGAAGACTTGTCCGACAAGAGGTGCTCACGAACACGTGCGCAAATGTAGTGAGTGGTCTCGATACTCCATACTTATAGAAATGGGATATATATATATATATATATATATATATATATATATACATCCATGTGACTCAATTTTTTGTGGTCATGACGTCCTTCAAACCGTACGCTGTCGCAACATGCTTCATGTAGTATGTTTAAAGTGTCCTTGAATGCTCACGTGTTTATGCTAGAGAAAAATGGCGGACTAGCAGACTAATAAACGCTTCGGTCTAAACAGTCTTCTTTGACTTGTTTGAGACTTTAAGTAGAAAGGACGTACTTTCATGGACCTCCGTTACGACTGATGTTATAACGGGGTAAAGACCAATATCCCACACGACTGGAAACTGACAAGGAGCAGAATTCGGATGACCTGTTATCACGGGAGAAGTTCGAGCTGAAGACAATGTGGGCGCTGGCTTTTGTACGCTGGATTTTCAAGATGGTAATTTTGTATCCTTGGAATGAAGACATTTCATTTAAAAGCTCTACATGAAACGGAAAAGTCCTGAAGACAGCATTTGATCGTGAGTTAAACTCTTTGTCGAATAATACTTCGCGGGCGAAAATCTTTTGCCATTTTTGCTCGATAATTATCGTGTGCTTGAAAGCTTCCGAAACCCTTTTTCGGGAAATTTCTGGCAGCCAGTAAACTGCCTGATGCCGGGACGATGTTACTTATTCTAGCAAAGTTGTTTGATGGTTGACAGAACTAGCAGCCAACGGGATGCATGCGAATCAGTGAGAAATGCGTATTTACATTGAAAAGTCTGTTGAGTGGCTACAGAGAGCAATTGAACGGGTTTATTAGAGCAACTGTAGTTTCACGAATACTCTTATTGAACTTCCAAATAATGCTGCAAGAAGAGCTGTCGGTGAAAGTCCTGCTGAGGTCTCAATTTCACTGTTTCCTCAGCGATCTGCTCAACTTTTGGCGAATAACTGCACTACTGAAATGTATTTTAGGGGCTAACTGGTTGAGAAGAATTTCAGCTTTACAATCCACAAATGTAATCATTTTTTTTTTCAAATTTAAGAGTGTTTGTAGAGCGATCAGGATCAAAACGCATAACACTTTACGACTAGACAAGTAAGTTATATGAAAGCTAGACTCCTTTAGAATGCCTTTAAAATAAAAGTCATAAAAAGACATTGTATAGAGGACAAAGTTGAGGCAATAAACAAATTGCGAAGCAATTTCATGGAAGAAAAGCAAAAAGGGTACCTAATAACCTGGCCGATAGTCTATAAAATCTTTAAAAAAAACCTGGAAAAGAAAACCTAACCTCCTCTTGGTGCAGAAAATTGACAGCAGCTGTTTTGAAACTGCAGCAACCAATGGAATGAAAACAAGGTCGACCAAACGCTGAAGCAGACGAGTAGGCTGATTTTGATAACTCCACTGAGCAAGCTAGCCGAAAGCGAAAGGACAAACGGAAAACTTAACACGAAATGAAATTTCAACTTACGATTACAGGTCAGTTCGCTTCAGTGCTACTGATTCTGATTTGATTCTGATGGCATTTTGTGTTATTTGTCAAGATCCGAACACGATGAAAACCCAAAATGATAACCCGTTTATTTAAGAGTGAGTTATATTTAGTTAGATAAGCGACGTTTCCAGTTCATTCAAGCGAACAGCCAATGGTGGCCGGTGGTCTGAGATGATTTGACAAGCCTTGGCAGTTAAATGACAGGATTTTGAAACACTGTGAAAACCGAGGAAGACGGCGCAAAAATAAGAAAAAATATTTTCTGCGTACAGTTTAAAGCTCGAAAAACAACAACGCTGTGTTCTAGAGTGACTTTCGAGTTCGGCCTGATTACTGTGAATCAATTCGCCGGAACAATTTGCGACGCTGCACAAAACACTTTCGGTTTTTTTTAAAGAAAGACTTTTCGAGACAATTTCTTGCCTGAAAATAGCCCCACAAGTTTAGAAGATCTTAAAAAAACCAGATACGACGTATTTAACATCCATGGATAGGGCCTGCACCTATAAAAGGACCTGCCGTTCGTTCATCCCTAAAGTGTTAGAATTATGTTTTTAAAACTTCACAGGTGGCGCAGAGGCATGGTGCGTGGCATTCTGATTCAGTTGTTATGCAGGCGAAGGTTCAATCCTCAAGGAATCATGTCCTTCCTTTTTTTTTCTTTCTTCTTCTTCTTCTTCTCTCTCTCTCTCTCTCTCTCTCTCTCTCTCTCTCTCTCTCTTCGTTATATGGTTTCGTTTTCCTGGTTCCTTTACGTCAAACTCCTAGTTAACAAAAGCACAAAATTCGGCCCGAAGGCGGAAAGTGAAAAAAAGCCGCCATTTTGTGTTCAACTGTTCGAGGTACTTGAATTGTTTTATTTAGGTCGCATACCTTTTTTTAGCCCCAAGCCACGTACACGCACTTTTCCCTCTTTCTTTCATAGATAAGTGCCGTGGGTTATGTTCGCGCCAAATGGCGCAAACGAGTCAGTGCACGTAGTTTGTGTATCTTGTTTACCGTTTGCTATTCACGCGGAAAGGGCTACCCACTTTAAATACATGTCATCAGAGCCAACTCCCTAGAATATTGTGCAAGTTGAAAGGTTCCGTAAACGCCTTGACAAAGCTCTATCATATGTCTCTATCTCTGCATTTCCACTTCAATTTGAGCTTCGAATGTGAAGATTGGCCACAAATTGGCCATCTCATTGCCGGAGACTAACCTAAAATTTCATTGACACCACCTCTTTTTCATTTCAAGTTTAACGTGCTTTAATATTTTTTTATGCCAATTCATACAGATACAAATTAAGAGTTAGCCAATGATAACTTGCTTTTATCCAATCGTAACACTGGGCTAGCAACCACTTGGGTATTTATATTTGATCTAGAACTCTATTCAGAGACTATGCATCAAGTTATAAAACAATCTAGGACTTCTTACAGCAGGGGATTTTGAGCAGCTCCGCTGTTAGGCTACCCTATCTATATATATTAATCTGTGGTTTTGGTCATACTTGAAAAAGAAATTACATGATGATAATTACTGGTACATCAAGAGAAAAGATAATGGTAGAGAGGAAATAATCTTGAGCCAATGTGTTCAGTCACCATCCGTTGAATAATCGTGTATTTTTTTGTCACCTCTCGTTGCTTCATAACACAATTATTTTGTCGAAGCACTTCCAGTCGGTGCCGCCGGCCCTGATCGGTTTCAGCACACATTGGTTTCAGCACACATTTCCTCGAAGAGTTTGTAGAAGCTGCGTTCATTCTCATTATTCAGTCGGTGTGACTGAGTTATAATTTCGAAGACCTTGTATCGATGCTCGCGTTGTTGGAATCTCGTTTTGTAGTAGCGCTGTGCTATTTGGGGAAGCTAAATTTAAACTACGTTGTCCATGTTCTAAGATTTCTCGCCTGTGATATTCTAGTATCCTGTTTCTGTGTCCCGCTGACGGCTTTAATCTTCGTTAGTTTATCAAAAGATGTTCTCTACCCGTGGTTTCCTGTCGTCGACTCTCTCTTCGCCTTCGTTGTTCGCGCTGAATCTCAAGCACGGGGTCGTAACCAGGTATATTTTTTCATCGCTGATCCCAAATTTCAGCTCTAAATTTGGATCCCTGATCCCCAAAATGTGGCAACATTTGATCCCTGATCCCACATAAATTTTATGATCCCATAGAGAGATTTGATCAAGTTAAGTCTCTCCGACGTCGATTTATCATTCATTAATAACAATAAAGTGTATTTACCTCAAGTAGATCTTTATTTGCTAATTCTGAATCAAGTTCTCATCTTCTCTTCCATGATGTATTAAGGAATAACTGGAATTCTGTTGCTTGCTTGTGAAAAATGCTCGGTCCATTACACATTACTTGATTAGCTTACTTTTTAAAAAACTTTCTTGGTTGAGAAATGTAAAATTCGTATGAACACTAGAAAACGCGCTATAAAACAATACGATAAAACTGACAAGATTGACGACAGTTTTTCTTTTAATTAAAACTCCCTGATTCGACTAGGCTTAACGTCACGTAAAAGTGAATAAAAAGACTTAATCTAAATATGTTGCAAAAAATATATATAAGGCGCGACATGCACTTTGAAGGTGAAAGAAAAAGGAATTTTCAATTTTAAAGAAATGTACATCAAAGTTCTACTGTTTGATTTTGAGATTTTGTGTATTAAGGAAAAATACCTACAGTCACGATTTGAAAGGTGAGCTGGATGCGAGGAAAAAAAACCCGAACCATCTACAACCATGACGAACTAAGAGAAAGGCTTATCAAGGAACTCAGACTGCTGTTATACGCTAAGACTCCACTCGAGCACTGGAAGTGTTTACGTGACAACTTTCAGCCTGATTGCTGTTATTTTAAGCTTTCTTCATTTTACAGGAATAGCGAAATTGTGACTGAAAAATTAATGTTAAAAGTGTATTTAAAGAAGATATCTGGTGACTCTTCTCCCAGGTCTACTGTGTCCAGCCTCAAACCGGGATCTGCTACTAGGCTCTTCGTCTTCCACTTCTGCTAGATTCTCCTCTTCCTGGCTTTGATCGTCACTGTCGTCTGACACGTTGTCTACATGCCCGTGAGCGAAATTTCTTAGGCGCCGTTCTTCGTTTCTTCTTAAAATAAACTGTTCAGTTTCCCGATCAACAGAGACTCGGTCCGTGATGCATTTCGGTGAATTTGATCGTCAAAGGTTCCTTTGTTGTAGACTAAAGGATCTTCCTCTGATTGCTCCAGCCAATTTATTTTGAGTTTTTCCTCCAGGAAACAATCATTCCTGCTGTGGAGATCTTCACAGAGGATTGCCAGAAAAAAGGGCTCCAGGTACGTCCTGTAGTTATGCTTAAGAGCGACAACTTCTCCTTTTGAAAAAACGGCCTCTTCCCTGTCTCATCCCTCTCTTCCATAGTGTGCACAGTCCTCGACTTACAGCGTTCATACAGCCATTCAGGTTCTTTTTCATGAACTTCCTTTTCAATGTAATGACTTTGAGGACCACTGTAAACTACGAAGGAAGATTGATAGGTTTTCTGAAGCGACTCAATGATGCCGTTTGGTCTCCGGCTTGCGTAATCGGGCATGTCTGGTGTCGGCCTACTCGGCGTCCTCATCCCGGCAAAGAAATGTTCGACCTGCAAGGTTGTGAAGCTGGGGAAATCAATTTCTTCTGCAATGTGAAGAAGACCCTTGTCATCTAAAATTGACTTGATCTTGGCAAAATGAAAAGTGTAGCATTTGGAAAGAGTCTCTGGTTGGTTTCGAAAACCCAAGATCTTGTCCTTGTGGGCATCTCCGTCCCGTTCGAGCACGTACTTGGACTTCTATCTCTTTCATCAAATCGGCTGTTCCCTTAAGAATCTTTAAGGCATCATTCAGACTGGTATGGTGGTTTACATAATCTTTACCCGAATCTTCTCTTAGTTGAAAGGGGTCAATGAACGAATCCATCATACAAAATCCTGCATAACGAGATTCATACTTTCCGGTTTTATACCGGGGCAACCGGTTTTTATGCGCGAGTCTGTATTGCATGGTGATGTATTTGATGACCGAAATTGAACCTGCATTATGAAGCAAGATGGCGCAAAGCTGCATGGATTGCACGATATTTGGAAGTGCTTTAAACACGTCTTGTCTCGTAGAGAATCAATCATCGCATGCTACTACTCAACAAAAAACGCCAAAATCAATAGAAAGTTTTAGAAATGGTAAAGATACGTTTGTGTCATTGCCAGGCACGGAAAGTCGCTTTGAATAAACGTTTTTCTAGGGGTTTTCACCGAGGTCATGACTCACTACGTTTTCTTTTGAAGTGACGATAACCAGTGAAGTGCGCGCGCCGGAACCTGGAGCTATGCATGTACAAAACAAGTAAGCTTAAAATAAGTAAGCTTTGGAAAGAGGCGGTTTCCTAGCAACCGCTGCGCATGCTCAAATAAAATACTACACGACTTCTGCAGGCGCTTTCTTCCTTTCCTCTTCGGGGAAAGACTTAAAGAAAGCCTCTGCTCTCAGAGTGATGTTCACTCCATTAAACAACATGATTACTCAACTTGTCCTTTGCAAAATATTTTGTATTAAAGTATGTTCTTACTATCAAATAATAAGATTAATAAGAGTTACATCTGGCAATATTACCTGTGTCCTTTCTTTGGATACCTTGAATGCTTCTGACATTTTCCTCGATGACACTTTCGATGCTTTGCAACGTTGCCCTGTGAGTTGGGGTTTTAAAGTTTGTGAACATCAGTTGATATTCATCAATTCAACAATGATGTAATGTCATGCAGTGCAGTGCAGTGCAGTGTAGTGTAGTGCAGTGCAGTGCAGTGCAGTGCAGTACAGTGCAGTGCAGTGCAGTACAGTGCAGTGCAGTGCAGTGCAGTGCAGTATAGTGTAGTGTAGTGTAGTGCAATGATATTAGTTATTCACAATTGAAAATTATGGGGAATAGAACTAAACTGCTCCTACCCTGCATTTAGGTTAGAAGGTTCCTTTTCACAGTTTTTGCGAACGCTAAACTCTTCCATGGACATTTGGCATTTCTTCTTTCTGAACGAAAAAGAGGTATCATATTCATTACTTCAACTATTAACAAGAAAACGCAAGCAATAAGGACACTTTCAAAGTCCGTTTTCCAAGAGGAATGGCTATATTTGCTTCAATCCTTCTGTGTTCTGGTTTTCTATTTATATTGATGGATATTCGATATAAAAACATAGACGTATGTGCCAACTATTGCATATGCTACACGTTGCGTCCACGGCTCACACTAACTAGTGACATTAAACGTCTTTATACTATCCCAAGAATATTCACACACTGTCTGGGTGCAATACATGTATAACACCCAGGACGCGTGCGATACATGCAATTAAAGAATAAAAATGATAATTATTTACCGTGACCTATCGTGATGGTAACTTCTTGGTGATAGAGAAATGTTACAACAATTTTGATTTCATTGTTCAAATTTCAAATAGCCTGTTTATATAGCACTTGACATCGTGGTAAGATTCTTTTGCTGTTGTTGGGGACAGAAAAGAATTATATGCAGCGAGTAGCCACCCACTCCAAAAAAAAAATAATAAAATAAAATAAAATAAAATAAAATCATGCATTGCCTTTCCAAACGTTTTACCAAGATAAAAAATATTCATGCAAGAAATCAAACAAAAAAATTATCCGAATTCCCCGACCTGCGCCATAATTTTTCAGTATTTTTCTGTTGCTCCGTACCTGACAAATATTGTACTATTCGGAGGGATTTCCGGAGGTAAGAGTTGGCAATAAGGTATAGTAGCTCAATAGCCTACGATGCCTTTTGCAGTGAGCAGGTACCAATCGATTTATTTTGTCCCCTAAGTAAACGCCCCCATCCTTTCAACGCGCATTTTCCACTGCCTCAACCTCGTTCCCAGGGCTTTTCCCTTGGTAATTTGGAACGGGCGGGAAAAGAAGGTCTTTTCCCGCCCGTTCCAAATTACCAAGGGAAAAGCCCTGGGAACGAGGTTGCCCCGAAAGCATGATGAAAGTCATGGTCAAGGGCTTCGAAAAACTGGACAGAAGCAAAGCACGTTTAAAAAACTTTGCTTAGTAGAATAGACAGTGTCTTGTCATCGAGGATGTGCATTTCTCTCTCTGCCCGCAATATTTTCGCTTGTTCGCTTGCTGTGATATACTAGTGATATTACTCGCCAGCGTGACTTGATATCACAGCAGTCATCACACAACAGGGTGTCAGGTTTACAAGAAACTAAAGCTTTACCTTTGTCGTTCGTGCAATTCATGTCTGTGATGACGATTCGGCGAACGAGATCTGGATCTTTTCGACTGAGATTTCCGAGATCTGAGTAAAGAAAACGGGATCTTAAGAAGTGTCAAGGACAATGTATCTGACCAATTCTGGTGCATTGTTCTCTATTATCACTGAATTTATTTACTTCTTAATCTTCTGATACTGTTGCGCATTGCAATATATCGGTAGTTATAGATAAAGCAACATATATCTATCAAGCTTTATAAAGGAATTAGTGCTGGATAAAACATAAAAGAACAGTTAACTGACCGACTTGATGATCGTCTTCGGCTTTCTGATCGCCGTGACCGTTCTCTGGCTGGCGACCAGGAATAGGAACGTGATCTAGAAATATGAAGAACAGTGGCCTTCAATTTGCGCGCAGCATTTTACAACCATGATATCAACAGATCAATACGGTAAGGGTATGGTAATAATTGCAAAATAGAAGTTAAACTGTCATACCGTCGTTCTCGACTTCTTCCTTGACTTGCCCATAGTCAATCCCGCATCATGAACGCATGGTAGCTCATGGTACGGATAAGCGAGTATTCGATTTCTTAGAGAGTCCGACAAAGCGGAAACCGCAAAGTTATGCAACATGAAATACGAGCGAGAAAAGCCTTAAACAGCTGATTGCGTGACGGAAACGTAAAAGAATTGAAGTATAAAGGTTAAAAGCTTTTTCAATAGTCCTGAAAAGAGGCCTTTTTCCTTGCAAAACGGAATATTCTTGTTTCTCAAAGAATAAAGTATCTAAAAAGCGATCGATCCTTGATCCCCTCCAAGACAAAAAAAAATTGGCTGATCCGGATCCCATCACTTGTGACCCGGGATCCCGGGTCCATGATCCCGATCCCGAGGCTGTGATCCCTGATCCCATATACCTGGTTACGACCCTGCAAGCAGGCGTTCACGCTGTCAGTTACAGTTGTAAATCTTCCCCGGAATGGATTTCCAGCCACTTGTTTAATTAGGTGTCGCTGTCTTTGCTCGTGTCCCTCATTTGCATCAGTAATTGGTCCAGTAACTTGTTCATAGACGATGAATAAACATGTCGGCATACAAATGTACGCAGAAGAGAACGTTACGCAGAACAAAATCACGCGAACCAAGAAATGAAGAAACAGGAGTAATGCACATTTGTCAGCAGTTGCAATTTGGTTTTGTTACTAGGTAAGTTCGGACACCTTCGAAATATATATAGGAAGACCGAGATTCGACCGCCCCAAGCGATACCTGCGCGATCACCACGCGATCCCCAGGTTTGTAAACCTCGGTTCGTTAGGAATAAAAGATGGAAATTATGCTAGAAGTAAAATGACATTAGTAAACACTGCAGCTGTTTGTGCTTTCTTCACCTAAAAAGAGTGAAAACACTATTTTCCTGCAAAAACTGCTTGACCACCTGCCACTTAGGACCTCATATTTCGTAACCATAACAACTGATCTACATTAAACGTGTGTCAAAAAATGTCTAAGGAATATTCGCACAGCTACTGAAAACGTTAGGTGGAGATGATAACTGATCGTCTTGGAAAAATTCCAAAAAAAAATATTTCGTCCGAGGGTTGAAGTTGCATCATAAGTAGTAGCTGCTCATTACGTATGCATGCAGCGTATTGGAGAGAACAGCTTTAAAGATATCAAAACATTATAAGGCAATTTCCGAAGTGCAGGAAATAGCACTATTTTAACTGGTAAGTGAAATATGGTGAAAAAAAAACCGATCAAAATTTGTATGCTTTTACTTAAAGGATGCCTTACTTTTACGTCAAATTTAATTGAAGCTTTTGATAGTTTGACGTGTTCATTAGTATATATACCAACAGAAACGGGACTAATTTAAGGCAGATGGATTGTGCACATCTTCAAAGTAAGCAACTGCAGTGTGCGACAGACGTTTAGAGTAAATTCTGGTTCTATTAAGCTGGATGAAAAGACGTAGCGGTAAGTTTTGCATTCTTATGTGAAACGGACGAAAATACGTAATTAAGCTAGTCTGAAGGCAATTAAAATAGGAGCCCGTTTTGTAAACGGTAAAAAAAAAAATTGCGTTTGCGAGTTCATCTAATAAATATGTCTTACACTTTTTCAGTTGAATGTAAAACTGATAGAATCATCCATACGCCTAAACGGTCATTGCGGAGTCTCTTTATCGAAAGCACAGAGTAATTTTAATGAACATCGTTTGCTATTTAACTAAAAGTAGGATTCTACTAGTGGATGAAGCTATACTGTTTTACAAGTGAACAAGGCAAATGAAAGCAACGAATCAAAAAAGTGATTTAATCTCAAACGATGACGAATTTGAACAGATAATGGAAAACGTGTGGAAATTAGACACGCAAAACAGAATAAAGTAGCAACGACAAGAAGGGCCAAAAAATACATTGCACCTGTCAGAAATGCCCATTTGCGAATTTTACCTTGTAGTTCAACCTTCCTCTTTTTTATTTTTTACTTGTAGGTTCATGTCTTCAGCTAAGCTACTGTTTCACAGAAATTTAAAACAATTATTTTAGTAGGTTGGTAAGTTACTCTGATAACTTTCATAACGTCAATTCTCATCCTTACCGTCTGCCACAACATTTTTCATTTTGCCGTGTGGCCTACGGGCAATTTGTATCCGATCGAGGTGAAAAATATCCCATTTTAAAGAAAAATTTCAACTCATGGTGATCTCGAAATAAAAAAAGAGTTAAAATAAAAATTAAAAGAAAAAAACCCGAGTTAATCAATTATAATTAAGCCACCTGTCGGATTGAAGAACTATTTAATATATTCCAGAAAATTAAGTGTCACAAATCGACTGAATAGAAACGTTTTTCAGACAAATGCTGGAGTAAATTTTACTGATAGTGACAGTCATCACTACCACGTCAAAATTTGTGCTAAACGTTTTCGCGGATGCGTCATACTTAACTTTCAAGTATTTTGAATAACGACAGCTATTGATTTGATATTTTAATTTCCTCGCTTTCCTAAAAAACATAGCAAACAAAAGCAATTTGTTCAGCTGCCATGTCTACATATAAAGATTGACATGGTGAAGTGTCGTAAGACCCATGGAAGTTTCTGTCACGCCAAGGGGTCTTGTCTACTAAAAAGGCGTAACAAAATGATAGAGCAAACCAAAAGAAGGTAGATAATAAATAGTATATCTAATACCAGAGCTTTTAATTTGTGATGAAGCTAATACTAGGAATTTTAATGCCATTAATTTTCTTAATCCTTTTCTAATCTTAGTTGCGTGAAATGATAACAAGAAGAATCTTAGATAAACAGAAGCAACGTTGACTTTATTCAAGGATGTCCAACGAGACCACTGAGGAAAATCCTTCACAATGGGTGAGTACCGTCTGGTTTGCAGTTTACGTCACCGAGTGCATTATGATATTTACAATAAACGCGGTCACTCTCATCGCCTTCGGAAGAAACCACCGCTTACGCAAGCGCACTACGTACCTGATAATAAACCTGACTGTGGCTGATTTGCTGGTGGGAGCAGTAACGGAGCCTATGGATTTATATTACCCTCAGTATGATCCTGTTTTCAGTTGGCAACACTTCACTGTCATAATCCTGTACAACATATTTCCAATTTCTTCCCTTACTAACCTTCCATTAATTGCTTTAGAGCGCCTACAGTCCCTTTAGGCACAGCCACAGTCCCTTTAGGCACTGTTTAATTGATAAATGGGTTTACTTCGAAATTGCCCTTTGCTGTTGGCTATTAGCTTTGTTTCTCTCGTCTACGATGGCTGTCTTTTATTTGTATAAACCAGAGGCAAATTTAAATGTGTACGTTTGTGCATCAGCCATTGTCCTTGCCCTCGTTATACTAACAATTTCCTATGTTATTATTATTGCAAAAGTTAAAAGAAACTCTCCTCAGCATTTTGGCTCTGTTGCTTCAGACAGGAAACTTTCAGTAACTTTATTCATAGTTACTGTTGTATCTATTCTCATTATTCTACCGTATTCAGTTTATGCTGTCCTGATTCCTGTTGGTTTATGGTACCATTTGTCGAGAACGGCACGATTTCACATCACATATGTATGGTTTGTGCTATATTACGCCAGCTCTTTAGTCAATCCATTGATATACGCCATAAGAACGAAAGAGTTTAGAAACGCATTAAAGAAGTTTATCTGGAAGAAAAGTCCGGGGACAAGTGACGTTCAAAAAATTGAACTTCATGCAATGGAAAGCGCGTGCATAAGAAGGTAGCCTCGAGTACTGAAAAGTCCTTTTAGATAGTGTATTGATAATTAGCCAGTTAGACGACATTCGCTGTTTTTTTACTTTCCCTTTTACACTTTTTTCCTCATTTTCCTATAGCGTCAGTTGTGAAGGTTTCAAATAATGGTTTCAGTATTCTGTGGTCTCCTCACTGCACAAACAGAAAACACGATTTTCTTTGTTTTGCTTTTGATGAGTCAATTTCCGCAGCTACTGAAACCACAGAAAGTGTTTATTAACGGACTGGGGCAAAACCACTTGGATATTTTTTGGCAATAATCCGTCTTCAGTTATTTAGGGTTTTCGATTTTACAAGGTTAATCTAATTAATAGCCCGAAGGCAAATTGTTTATTTAAGAAACGCTGTCACTGTGTAGCCTGGTTATTCTATCTCCCACCTTTTCTACATACACAACAAGATATTCTGATCTAGTTCTTCATTTTATACAGTCACAATAGGGAACAGTAGCTTTAGAAGAGTACGGTGCTAAATACCGTTAACGTTGAAGGTTAAAGTTTAGGTGTTTTGACGATTGACGGTTATGTTAGGAAAATTACTTTTAGTACATGTAATTCGACGATTTGTAATTGTTATGAAAGCATAATCATGAAAATGATTGCTGTTGCGGTTTAAGTTTTTTGTTTGTCTTTGTGGTTTATCATTCTTTTCAAAACAAGTTAAATTCTGCTCGAACTCTCAAGTCATGGGATAGTTGTTAACGTGCTCCCACTTCATGTATTTCCGGTGATTTTTCACAATGTGTTCCCTGATTAACTATTTAAAAACATTCTCTAGGAACTAAAGGAGCTGCAAAACTAACTGAAACCGCAGATTTAAGACCTTTTGATGACTAATCCATAAGATGCACAAATTCTATACAACAAAAACAATGTATTAAAAATGATAAAGTTACAATATGTCTCCCAGTATTCGATTAATTGATTTCTGCTGTATTGCTATATGGCACTGTTAGTTACATACAATGTATCATTAACAATGAAATAAACTGAGCTGATAGCAGTGTAAAAGATAATTCGTAAAACTAATAGATTATCGCTGAATGGAGCCTAAACATGAATTTCACAATGTTTCAAAATGCTTGTAATTCACTTCTATAAAAGCCTGAGAAGGAAACATAATCGAGATAAGAAATGATTATTATAATGACTTTGTAATGTAGGTATATGTAACATATCTAAGGACGATTCTGGGAAACAAAGAAAATGTTTTTATCCAATCTAGCTGGTGAAGGAGTCATTTTAGAAAGCGACATAAAAAGAGATCCACCTGCGGAAGAAGAGGAAGAAATGTTAACCCCTCACCCAGTTTCCAATGGGCTCAAGTATAATACATATCAAAAGTATACAGAGGAAGTAGGCTGCTTTTTCCTACTTATTTTGAACTTGTAGAGTTCACGAATATTTTTGCTCTTGTATGCGTTTTGCGCTTTTGAAAATGGCTTCGTTGCACAGGCTAAATCAGCCTCGTGCATTATTGTTTCGTACACATAACTATGCAACTCGTTAAGAACGAGTGGAAGGTCGACAGGGCAGGGAGGAATAGTTCATTATCCCTCTTGCTGCCTCATTAGCATTAAGGTATGGGAAAGTCCTCCCTGTCGAGTAAACGACGGAGAGAAGCACGAAGTGCTAGAGAGGCAACGTGAGGGAGGGAGGGTGGCGCGAGTTGTAATCCCCATGACTTGTTAGCTTAACTGACACACATGCATATAATTAAGTTGCTTACATAATGCCAATGACATCATCGCGAGGGGTCATGAATATTCAATGAGGTTTGAATAGTTCATTATCCCTCTTGCTGCCTCATTAGCATTAAGGTATGGGAAAGTCCTCCCGGTCTCGCCCGGTTGGGGAAGCCCTCCTAAAGCGACCACCCTACCACAACAACTGAACTATCAAATCTCTATCCCTAATACTTACCCCCAAATCTTACTCCCAAAACCTTAAAATCCACAATCCTACACAAACGAGCCAGAATGGGTTCACGTTTATTGGTCATTCAAAATACATGGAGGTTAATAAATAAATTTCCAAAACCCTTAGAAGGCTTGAGAAAAAATCCAGCAGTTCGTTTTCTCAACGGTAGTTGTTTGCTAAGTCCACTGGCATCGTGGATAACAAGTCCCCCACACTGCCCGATCCGAATACTTGGTTCAACTTAATGTAATGGCGGGCCATAGAGGAAGTCTTCCAACCCACATGATCCATTATGGTCTGGATCTCATAACCATTTAATACCGCCTTTCAAGTATTAAAATGTTTGTGGAGCTCTTCCGCCTTAAAATAATCAGGGTCTCGGAAAGGGATATCGGTTACTTGTGGCAAATCTCCGTCTAGAACTCCGTCAAGCTCCCCGAGTAATAACGCAGGCTCTGTCACCTCCTCTGAGCTTGGGTTTCCATCCAGGAATACCCACTTAATACTGCGAAGTTTAGCATTCTGACAAGCCGTGATGGGAACAAATTGCTGTTCCCACCTTTGCCTTTTCTCCTTGGGCTGCAATAAGGCAAAAGGAGAAGGATGCCTAACCAAAGTTACGGTACCCCTAGATGGACACCCAACCCCGGAGAATTCGTGGCAACAAGGGAATGCCTTATAAGACAAAACGCTTGCAGGGTCATCCCACCGATCAGGGGTTACGGAAAATAGACCAAGCACGTCACGCTTTCAACAGACAACCTGTTTAGAATCTAATACACCGTAATTCACATAACCATGATTATCATATTCCTTTGTGTGTGTGTGTGCGTGTGAGTGTAACGGAAAAAAGTCGTTATTCTTTATCATAACAGTGATCCTTCTTTATTGTCATCATCTGCCGTACACATTTATATTAGACAATCTATCGATTATCCAGTGTCCAGTCCTAATCCACATTTTTGGCACTACATTACAGTACTTTAACACCTCGGTTACCCAGTATTCAACGCAACATTCTCTCTCCTCACGCTAAACAGAGAATTGCACACCATCACTTCAGGCTGAAATCAACTCACCTAAATTTACATAAAATAATATCAGCCAACATTTATTCCATAAACAGGATCCCAGATTCCCTACGTATTCTGGTTTCACTCTAGAGACTTCGAGTTCCAGGTCTCTATCAAACTGCCATGCCTAACCTCCAGCCCATCAGAGAGATACTCTAAACTTTAAATCTAATACTACAAGAACTGTTTGCAGCGTTATCCCTTGTGTGGTGCACTGCCACGCCACTAGAAAGCATAAAGCCACTTCTCCTTTGTGGACACACTGCCAGATGCCTTTGTGGGCACTGAACCTTTGCTTTTGTGAGCACACGGCCACACATCTTTGTGGGCACCCAACCACACCTCTAGGTGTACACACAGCCACACCGCTTGGGTGAACACACAGCCACAACCCTAGTGGGCACATAGCCACACCTCTTGGTGGCAGACAGCCACCCCTCTTTTGAGGGCACACAGACGCATCTCTTGGGTGGGCACACAGTTATACCCCCTAGTGGGTACACAGCCCCACCCCTTTAGTGGGCACACAGCCACACCTCTTCAGCAGCAGGCGCCCCCACCACCTGTATGGGCACACAGCCACACCACTTAGTGGGCACACAGCCACACCTCTTGGCTGAGCAGACAGCAACACTCCTTGAGTGGGCACACAGTCACACCTCTTCGGTGGGCACAAAGCCACACCCTAAACCCTATACCTAAGGGCTTCACACCCTTCCATTGGCCATAAATCCTGATCCTCTCTCTGTTCTCTGACAACAGCTAAACAGTCTACAAATATAAACGAATGCAATATGAGTGTATGAGCAAGGCACAAGTGAAAATTAAGAAGACCAGTCGCGTCCGGAAAATGAAAATAGGGCTGTAGCCGGCCAAAGTAGTTCCATAAGAGCTTAGACATAATGCTAGACCAACATGCCCGGATGAGCATCCTTGCATAAATTACCGGCCATGTGCTTGCGAAGAAAACGACCAACAATCCGATAAATATTACACCTACAATGATCTCGTTATGACCCGACGAATCAACAGCAACTAGAAGGATTGAGCTATAATTCTCACCACCAAAGTTCCTTCTGCCTTGTTAGTTTCACCCATTTTCTCAGAGTTTACCGGGGCTTGTGAATCAACAGAATCTTGTCGTGAAGCCGCCGAGTCCTGTTGAGAGTTCGTCGGGCCTGAAGAAGCTGAAGCCGCCTCAGAGACAGGATTATTCGTCGCATTATCCGCGTTGGGCTGAAAAGCCTGAACTATTTCCACAACCTCTTCGTTGTTGACCGGAATAGGACGCGACTGGCCTGCCATAGCGTAGCGAGTTGTTGACTCCGCGACTTGTTAGCTTAACTGATACACATGCATCTAATTTAGTTGCTTACATAATGCCAATGACGTCATCGCGAGGGGTCATGAATATTCAATGAGGTTTGAATAGTGAAAGTCTGCTTGACCAACAACCTTCATTTGCTCTCGCAAAGGTGACATATGCCTCTAAAAGGAGGCACAAAACGCACCAAGTCGCTGTTTTTTTTTTCCATGTGAAAATATATTAACAGAAAAAAGAAGGATTGGAAAGTTGAAGAAGAAAGTCTCTTTCTTCTTCCACTTTTCCCGCGCCACCTTTTTTCGTTTTGCGTCTTCATTCAGCTCGGCTAGCCACTCAATCCAACGATTCACGTTCTTCAAGTTAAAACAATTCAAGAACAAAAAGACGGTTCGCAGTAAACCACTAGAGACCTATTTATTAAATGACCCTTTTTCAACTTCTGTTTGCTGTCATTTTGTCACTCGCAATCTCTTTTGCCCTTGAACTCTCATGTGATGTTATTTTTTTGCGAACTTTTAACAATTAAAAGAAAAATTCCACACAACTTTGCCTACTCATGTGTCGCTCATTGAGTTTATAATCTCGATCGCTATACCCCTTATTTTTTCATGTACTCTTAAAAACTCTCGCTCCCACTACGTAACGACTTAATACCCTCCTTCACGGCAAAAAGTTAATCTGCTAGATTTCTTTTAAACTTTGCAGGTTTCTATGCGTTTTTAATAAGCTTTCACTCTCAATATTCTTTTGACAACATTCAAAGCTCTCAATACGCTTTTACTCTCCATCTCTTTAAATCTCTCTTGTACTCAACAAATGCGCGTTCTCAATATGTTTATAGGCTGCATCTGTTTTGCTCTTTATCTCTCGTGTTTTCTTCCCGACCCTAGCGCACGTACGCAATCAACAAGTTTATACCCTCGATCTCTTTAAATTCTTATATCTCATGCCCATGACCGAGTATTTTCCGCTATCAGTGTATTTATATCCTCGATCTCTGTTGTCCCCTATCGCTCACACACTCTTTTCAACTAGTAAGTTTACACTCATGATCTATTTTGCCCCGTATTTCCTGTTCCCGTTCTTGTCGAATCTCGTGCACAGCCAATAAAGTTATACTTTCGACTTCTTTTCCCCCTTTGTGTGCACTCAGTAAGTTCATACTTTAGATCTCTTTAGCCATTTATCTAGCCTGTCAACAGGCTCAGGTAGTGGATAAGCCTCGAGCAGAGCGAGACAAGACTTCTCTTCCTCTCCTCACCCCGTCCCCCTCCGCTCTCTTGTTCTCGCCCTCTGTTTTTGTTTTGTTTTTTCGCTTTTTCCCTGACTAGAGAGCCTGTTCACAGGCTACCATTTATCACTCCTGCACTGTTGCTGACTCCTGTGTGAACTCAGTGGGTTTAAAACCTTGACCTCTACTGCCCCATATATCTCATACATTCATACTCAATACGTTACCCTTGATCTCCTTACCAATTCTCTTTTAGAAGATTGTGACTTTGCCTCGCATTCAGTTAGTTTACAATTTTAATCTCTTTGCCCCTTATCTCTCTTGTGCCCTTCATAACTCTTGAACAAGCTCAATACTACGGGTTGACGCAGTGAGAAAGTTGACCTTCTCGATATCTTTTGCAAATCCATACCAAATGACTTTATACCCTCTCGATCTGTTTTTCCATTTGTCACTTACGTGTTGTTGGATACCCTGGATCTCTTTGGCCCCTCGTCTCTCATAAATTCTTAGCGACCTTTGTGTACACTCAGTTAGCTTAGACTATTGTTTTTTTCACCACGTATTAAGGTGTTTAATACAGTTTTTTTGGGACCATACCTAACTTTTTGAATCGGCTCTTAGACAGTCTTCTCCTTGTCAGATCAACGTGAAATTTGCAATACTTGTTGGTTTTGGATTGAACTTCAGCGTGGTTTACATTTTGTAAAAATCGATATTTCCATGACAACGATAAACAAAAATCCTCAAAAACAGTAAAATTGAAATTTTGCACGATTCAGATTTCGCTTCGAAAAACAAATACCAACTGTGGTGTATGGCAAACAAAATATACAAGAACGAAAACATTCTGTATGTTTGTTTTGAAGTAAATCGCAAAAAGATTTTCAACCTTAGTTTTTGCCTAGTAATAGTAAATGCACCGAAAAATAATCAACGCTTTGATGAAATGGCTAGTAAATACTGTTAAAATGTCTTTTACTTACTATTTTACGCCTAGAAAGTTCTGTTGAAACTGGTGTTCGCGATCTCGAGAACGACTTGTTTTTGTAAGATCATTCGCGTGATAATTTTGTGGTAATTTTTTAATTTGAGCGCCTTTGCAAAAATCTTAAGAACGGCTCAATAGATTTTTTTAAAACATTAAGCATGCGTGCTTGACGATGTGACCAATTTTAGTTTTGAGTCTTATTAACATTGATTCACTGGAACACTTTTAGATTTAACGTTAAAGAGGATGTATGAACCGACGGAGAAGGTTGCGTTACAAATTCACAGTTGGCAAGTAGATGCTAATATATTCAAAGTAATGCGTTATTCATTGCTTCGTGATTTTTATCTGGTTTCTTTGTGCTTTGTAGCACAGTAGATTACAACGAAAAGTAAAAATCACGGAAGAATGCATTGTGCATTACTTTGAATATATTAGCATTTACTTGCCAACTGTATATATGTAACGCAAGCCTTTCCGTCGGTTCATACATCCTCTTTAACGTTAAATCTAAGTGAATCAATGTTAATAAGACTCAAAACTAAAATTGGTTTTGCGATTTACTTCAAAACAAACCTACAGATTTTTTTTGTTCTTGTATATTTTGTGAGCCATACACCACAGTTTAAGATGCTGGTATTTGCTTTTCGAAGCGAAATCTGGATCGTGCAAAATTTCAATTTTGTTGTTTTCGAGGACTTTTGTTTATCGTTGTCATGGAAATATCGATTTTTACACAATGTAAACCACGCTAAAGTTCAATCCAAAACCAACAAGTATTGCAAATTTCACGTTGATCTGACAAGGAGAAGACTGTCTAAGAGCCGATTCAAAAAGTTAGGTATGGTCCCAAAAAAACTGTATCGAAACACCTTAACATCTTCTCTCTATTACATTCTTGCCGGCTCTTGCATGCAGTCAAATGAGTTTATACTCTCGAAAGGATTTGCTTCTTATTGCTCATACGTATACATTGCCGGCTCTTGTGAGCAATCATTGCGTTAACACTTTCAATCAGTTTTCCCGGCTTAATCTCCCATACATTAATACTGACTTTTGCACTCACACAGCATGTTTACACTCTCGATCACGCTTGCACCCTATCTCTCACTCATTCTGCACTGAGTAAGTCCATACTCTCGATGCATTTACATGCTATCCATACGTTTTGCCCTTATTTTTAATACTTTCCTGTGGATTCGGCGTACGCACTCTTTGGAGGCTATACTCTCTGTCTCTTTTGTCCTTTTGTCTCTCATCTTTTTGTATTGCGAAATTTTGCGTGCTCACAATACGTTTATACTTTCGATCTCTTTTATTGTCTTTAGTTCTCTTGGATTCCCGACGAATTTTGTGTGTGCTCAGTTTATACTCCCAACTGTTATTGTCTCATCTCATATGCTTTTATTTCGACTCTTGTGCGCACTCTCCGTCAATCTCAATTTTCCACATCTCTCGCCTATTAATCTTAGTACCCTGTAGTGAGCGAGCGCACGCACTGAGGTTATAACAGCAGTTTATGAATAACAGTATGGTATATGTTGTATTGTGCATCTTACGATGACCATCCTGTGCACCCACATTGTATTAACCTTCCCAGGGATTTCAAAACTCCCAAGATCTCTTTATCGTGCTCCCTTCAGTCTTTTGAGAAAGGATATCTTATTCCCCAGGGGCATTACATGATATAGTCAAATTATTCCAAATCTGGATGTGCTACAACTGTTAGTTTCCTTGTTACCGTGGGTTGTCTTTTTTTCCATACTGTTCATAGTAAGACCTTTTTCAAAACAGGAGCCTGCATGTATTTTAATCATGGTGCGAGTCATTTTTATACTTATCGTAGTTTTCCTATTTTACCCCTAAAAAATGAACACGATTTGTTTAAGGCAAATGTTGAAGTAAGGTGCATCTATTATAAACTGCTGTTATAATTAATTTTGGCGCTCCTCTTGCGTCGCGTCTCCTCGAAATTTCGTGCGCGCCTGTGCGTATTCCCCCCCCCCCCACAATCGCCAGCGCCGAAATTAGAGACTACTCACAGTCCATGTTATTCATCACCCTATTTTTGTTCTAATTTACTCTATGTGTAATTTTTCACAGTTTTTGTTATTTTTTCCCTCGTATTTATTTTAATCATCATTCACGTATTCATTTCTTTCACTTTACTTTAAATGCCATAACTTTTTCACTACACTATTTTTTTTTCTTATTTAAGGATTTTTTTCTCTTTTGGATTGCTATTTATGACATCAACCAGACAAAACACAAGGCAGTCAACACGGCAACAAAATTTACACACAGGTAGTCACCGAACCAATAAATTTACACACAGGCAGTCAATGAGCCGAGCATTTTACACAGGGGAAGTCGACAAAACCAAAAATCATACAGGGAGTCAACAACTCAAAAGCAATACACACAGTACGTCAACGACTTAACTAATTTACATATACTGCAGGCAGTCAACAAGCCAACAATTTCACATATAGGCAGTAAATAACCCAAAACATTTACACGGAGGCAGTCAACAACATAATAAATTTACACACAGGAAATTAACAAGCCAATAATTTTACATACAAGCAGCCGAGAAGCCAACAAATTTGAAAAACAGACTATCAGGGCTCTCAATAAGCCAGAATAAAGTTAAAACTGATGAAATCACAAAGCACATTCGAAATCAAAAGAATTGATGAGCAATATGGCTTATTCGATTGGCTCTAACAATTCAACAGCTATAAACTTTTATTATCAACGAAAAAAAAAGTACTTTTTATGAGGTCGATCGCTTGACAACTTGAGGACAAAACGTCGGCCGTTATGCGTGGACTTCGCTAGTTCCGAAATCAAGATGGCAGCCCCGCCACTTGTCCCGACCTGATATTCACATATTTACAGACAAATGCGCCCACGAAGCAATAGACAGACCCCCCATTTTCGGGAGACCCACTGAATAACATATAACAGTCCGTATTAGCCTGCTCTTTGTTTTACTTCAATGGCGTCCAAGTGTTATGTTTCAATTTATTCCTCACCTCATAGGTAGCCAAAGCTTTGGTTATGCCCGTAAAACAATAAAATTATCTAAAATGACAAAACATGCCAATTTTTACTTCGCTGCTTCAAGGTTCATTTGGTTGGTTCCAATAAGACACATATGTGTTTTACTTCGATGGCTTTTTGCGCGCGAATCGTCCAATGACGATTGAGTGGCGAGATAAAATTAGCATATTGTGTCCAGAGGTTGACTGAAGGATACTGACATTAAACAATTATTGGATGAGGTTTTTGCGATATCCGGAATAATGAAGGTCGAGGTAACTGTTATCAGCCGAAGCCGGAGACTGAGGCTGATAACACCTACCGAGACCTTGATTATTCCGGATATCGCAAAAACCGAATCTAATAATTGTTTTATTATACATTGTTTTAACAAACAATAAACAATATAACGGCAAACAATTTCAACATTTGTGTCTTTCTTGTCTTCCGGCTTCTGAACGCTTTTTTCCTTAAGGTATTCGTGGAACAGTTCCTTCGCAATTTTTGTCGGCCTTCTTTTGTTTTTCGAGTCTTTTTGTTTCGGCAATTTTTCAATTTCTTGCTCGGTTGAAGAAGCAAATCGACGAGCCATGAATTTACTTCGCTTTCAAATGCCTCCCACATTGCTCTTGGAAATCATGCATTGCGCGCGCAACCTACAGATTATTCACTAATCTGCTAGCAGATCAGTGAATAATCTGTAGGTACTGTAGGCTCTTAGCCAATGAAAAGACAGATAGTGACTACAATGCATAATAATATTCTTGTTCTTATCTGTAAGAAGCCAAGAATGTTGCCGTTTTATGGCAAGAAACGTTAGAAAAATTGAAGTTTTTTGGGTGAATAGCTATTCATTCCATATGGATTTATTTAAGTTCTAGTCTAGTTTGAGAGAAATTGAAATTCGGCAATGACAAATTTCCAAAATTACAACCCATTAGGGGCAGACCATTTGTCTTCTGAGGGGGAAGTTAAGTGATTTTGAAAAAGATACTCTACGAGCACATTTATGCAATGCAGCCTTATGCACCTTCTGGCGCGTAGAGAAATGATGATGTTTATTTTTGAAGGTAAAAAATCCTGAACCCCAATGCCGAAAAAAATCATGCCACAAATACCAATATTTTGTTGGATATTAAAAGGCAATGAAGTTTGATCAAAGTTGGCCTTCTCTCACGTAAAACACAATTAAAGTTTATGTTAAGTTGAATTGAAGCTTTATGATAGTTTCATCTGTTCGCAAACTTATTTAAAAAGCGGGATAAATTTAACAGTTTGTAAAGGCAGATAGACTTTGTCTTTAGGACAAGAACGAATGCAGTTTACAAAATTTTCTAGTTAAATTTTGGCGGCAATCTGGCTTTAAAGGAAAAAGGTAAGTTTTACATCATTTATTGAAATGAAACAATCGACAAATATTTTTTTAGGGAACGTAATAATTAAAAAGGAAGTTCTTTTTTGTGAATTAGAAGTCATAGAGTTCACCTGGTGCATGGAGTTGTGCATTTTATAGTTGAAAAGCAAAGTGATTTACAAATGAACGCAGAAAATAAAAGCAACGAATTCAAACAAAAAATTCGTACAGTAAAGAGATTAAAAAAATACGATTTTGAACAGAGAATGAAAAGCGTGTGGAAAAAGGAGACATGTCGATGTAGCAACCATGCATCGTTTCTTCATAAACATGTTCTCAGAAACGTTCATTTGCGAGGTTTTGCTCCGTATTCCAAGACGTTCGTTATCTCGTTTTTTCTTCTTCATTATTTCTTGCCTCTTCATGTCTCATGCATTAGCCTTCCACAACAATTTGAATAATCATTATCATTCAGAAATCATAACTTCCATTATTATATGGCTGGCTGTGCGAGCGGGCGAGATGAACCAAATTCTGCGCGCTGTAGATCGGCTACCCGAGATCGACTAGGAAGACAAGATGGAGCTACCACATTAGAAGTATATTCAAATATTCCAAATGTGTATCATCCACTATATGTCAAATGTGTAACTTAACAGAGCGGGAGAAAAGAATTTTACTTATAACAGTCTACTATCAACTCAAAGTATCAGTGTGGAAAATTAAACTAACGTTCAAATATTGTGAATAAACGACAGCTGTTGCTCGGTTGTTTTATCCTCCGCTCTTCTTTGCGCTTTCTGGCGCAAAAACCGATGTTTCGTTTTTAAAAGGCAGTAAAGTGTGATCAAAGTTAGTCTTGACTCTCACGTAAAACACAATTAAAACTTATGCTATGTTGAATTGAAGCTTTATGGCAATTTCATCTGTTCGCTGACTAATTAAAACGAGCGGGGCTAATTTAGGGCAGACGGACACTGTATCTTTAGGACAAGAACGAATGCTGTTTACAAAATTTTCTGGTTGGGTTGTGGAAGTAATCTGCCTAAAAGAAAAGAAACGGCAAGTTTTGTATTATAACTTGACATGAAACAGCAACGACTTCTCTGGCTTTTATCCATGCCGGCCTGTCAGGTGCTGAGACAAAGTGGGTGTTTCAAAAGTTCACCGGAGTGTAATACAGCTCGCGTGAGCAGAACAAGGACATGACAAAAGCCAGACAGAAGCGCGATCTGAAGGACACACTCGTTATTCTCTCGACTTTGGCTGACAGGAATCGTTTTGCAACCGACCTAACCTCAGAAATATCTTGACCGGTTTAAAGGCTGACAATTCTGTCAGTGTTGACCGCATTAGAGCTACTGGAGAGAGGGTATTGGCTTCAATGGCTGGAGTGAGCAAGGGGATTGAGCAAGCTGTCACTCTGGCTTTAAAGTCTTCTGTCAGGATTGAAAGCGACAACGTGCAGGTACATCCGCAACTCCTGTTTTCGCAGCTTATCATAGCTCCGATGATCTGGAGGATTGTTTCGCTATGAACTCTGCAGTTACCCAACGACTCTGTTTGATTTCCCTCTGACGCTGCGGAAACCGTAAAAAACAGCGGATGTCGTGCAGGCGAAGCTTTCACCCGATGCTACATCAATTCCAGAAGGCGAAATAGATGGCAGAGCTCTACTCCACCGAATCTAGTGGCCTCGAAGGTCTGCAACAAATCAGGATGTTTGTGGCTTATACCGCAGCTATGTGGCTGGGAAATATGGAAATTGGATCGTTTTTTGTCCACAAAGAACATGACGCAACAGGGGAGAGCTGCATTTTGAATAACTGGTGCAACTATAACATTCTAAGAAGGCACGAAGGCTACCCTAATGGGAGTAAAGGGTCCTGAATAAGAAAGATTCCCAAGCACAAACAACGGTTCATAAATATGCTAAGGCGGTTTCTGCAGAATATAAACTGTCAATGGTACAAGCCAAAGGTGACGCTGATGTTCTTAATGTGACCTGCTCGGTAAAGGTTCACTTGTCGGAGACCACACGGACTTACTTGACATGGATAGGATGGATGTGAAATCTATTTCAAACCAGAACTTTAGAATTAAACTCTAGAAGACGCGTATGGAATATGAAGACAGTAGAAGAGCAGCATGTTACTTCTCCAAGCCATTTTGGGATGGAGCATCACCTCCCGCCTCTACGTAATTGGCAAAGCTGCAGCGTTGAAGAAATAGGCTAACACTCTACACTTCAGAGAGCAAGCTAAAATGTTCGACTTGCATTCTCAGTTCCACCGCGGATGACATTGTGGCAGCAGGTGAGAATGCACTAATATCCCTCTACTGTTAAAAGCCTGGAAAAAAAAAAACCTTGAAAGCTTACGATACCAACGAGACTGCGAAAAACTAGCAACCTAGTGTGTACAGATACTGCCCCAGAACCTGCCTGCGACAACGGCAGCAGCTCGGTATCATAGCCTAAGGGTGTACCTACAAGTGAAACAATGAAAAGGTGAAGACGAAGGCATGTCAGTAGAAGAGTGGGGATAAAAGTGAGCGATGACCAAGTACTCCCTGTGATGACTGCCTTCTGGTTGTCCTGGAGTGTCTTATCTTATATTCTACGTATGGTCAGATGATGTTCATCGGGTTGTGCCAGCGCAAGATGTACCTGCCGCCCTGCCGCAAATATAGCCTGGAGTTTTAATGCGCGTGGTGAATACAGAGGTACCGCATGCACAAATTCTACCAGTTTGACTACGATAATGATGATGGATAGCGACGTAGACATCATTTGGGGGCATGAAAAGCTAAAATAAATCTTCAAAGTTTGAGGAAAGTGTAAAATTTCATGGGAATACTTCACACACACATGAAACTGTCACCCTATTCAGGTATTCTTTGGTGTAGACATACCAGATGTCAAAAGTAATAGCATTTACGGTGCTTATACGCGCGTTTGGTGAAATTCTACAAAGAATGTAAGTTTACCGACACATTTCAAATAGATTTTTTATTTTTTTTATATGAATTTTGACAACAAAAAAGCACAAAAAGACCAATTTCCGGTTTGAGCCTCGTTTTCATGTTGGTCCAGAGCACGAGTTAGCATTCGTTTAAATTTGGAGATGTTCCCGTGCTTGGATCCTTTGATGTTGATTTACACACCAATTCTAAATGTTCGGCGAGGAAGAGAGCTTCTGTTGCAATTAGTTGCAGGTCCAGTCACAAAATAACTGGATTAATATACCAGGAAATCATATTAATATTTTATCCGCTTGCCTTTGTGCTTAATAATAAGATATAAGCGCTTGTGCAAGGATTTGATGATATTGTCTATAACAGAAGTGCTCATTCCGTACAGAGTTGACCTCACACGCTCAGAAAACTGTTTGTAACTCTCATAAATCAATTTCCTTCGTAGTGCTTGACGTCTTAACTCTCTTTTAACTAAATTGAACACATTCGCAATCACTAAAAGGTCACAACTTCTCGGGGGAAATGCAAATAACTTAGCCCCTACAGCTTTCAAAGCTAGCCAGGCCTTTGCACAATTCTGTATGGGACAATTGTCTTGACCAAAAGTGTCAAGTGTATCTTTCCACTAGCCCCAAACAGTTTTCCAAAATTTCTACGAATAAAATAGGCGAAATAGTCCCTGTCGCATTTTTCATATTGTTCACAAAAGATGACTCCTTTTCCGTAAGAAATCGCTACAAACATCTTGACAATTTTCCTTCCAGAGCCGGTATGACACCCGTTTGCAGTACACAAAGGATTCAGTCCCTCGTTCCGCTTTCGCCATATTTTTCCACGCGGTGTCTTAGCGTCCGCAACAGGATTGGTCTTATACCAGAAACTCACTCCATCCAGGTAAAAACAAATTTCATCCGTCCATAGTTGTGGAGAATGTTTGTTTAAAACATCACGTGCAAACTTCACCCGCCTAAGTTGGCCTCTTTTCGTGAAACTCCCTTTCTCCTTACCACACAAAACGTGTAGTTCATTTTTTTCAGAGTTCTATTCATGGTATACAGAGGAACGGTGTGAAATCCACATTCGTCTCGTAATCTATTCACCGTAAAAGTGCCTCATGTGTTGCGTAGTTGTTGCACATTTCTGTGAATGATTCGCTCTTCCCTTTGAGTTATTTTTCGTGGCCTTCCAGGGGATTTCTTTTTGCTGGTCATTACATACACCGATGCACGCAAAATTCTGCATCCCTTTGAAATTTCTTTCACAGTGACACGGTCGTTCTCTCGAAGAAACTTCACAAAAGCCTTCGTCTGGGGATCTATTTCGCCAGTGAAAACCATATTTGTTGGGAAACTAAACTGTGTCACAAACCAAATGTGAAAATTAGCATATTTCAGGACCTTTTAATTTCTAATTTAAAACCACTTATGACTTCCTTGAGGTACCTCATCAATAAAGAACCTATTCTTGTTTTACAAACGTGCTGGGAGTATACATAGAGTCAGAATTATCTCCACCATTAATTATAACAGCAACTAACCGATCAGACAAGCAATCGCGAATAGACTTGAGACACTATATATTTTAGCTCATATTTCACCCTCCCAACTACAACACCTTTCGGTCCCCCTCCCCCCTTATCAATGCTGAATGGATCGAGATGTCAATCAAAGTAACAAGGGGCAACATTGAAAGGGGGAGGGGGGGTGTGGAGAGCAAACAAGGCTTTGATTTCTTTCCAACAGGCCGCTTTAACGCGAAAGTCCGATTTTCCCGCGGAGTGTCCAACAATTTATGCAACTCGTTAAGAACGGGTAGAAAGCTGATACTTGCATTGCTCTGGGCAGGGAGGAATAATGAAAGTCTGCTTGGCCCACAACCTATATTTGCTCTCGCCGAGGTGACATATGCCTCTCAGAAGAGGCACAAACTCGCCAAGTCGCTGTTTTTTTTTTCAGCGAAAATATATTTACAGAAAAAAAGAAGGATCGGAAAGTTGAAGAAAAAAGGTCTCTTTCTTCTTCCACTTTTCCCGCGTCGCTTTTTTTTTTTGCGTCTTCATTCAGCTCCGCTCGCCACTCGATCCAACGATTCACGTTCTTTAAGTTAAAACAATTGAAGAATAAAAAGACGGTTCGCAGTAAACCACTACGGGCCAATTGATTCAATGACTCTATTCAACTTCTGTTTCTGTCATTTTGTCACTAGCAATCACTTCTGCCCGCGAACTCTGCGAGCTTTCAAGAAATTTTAAAAATGTTCCACATAACTTTGCCTAGTGATATGTCACTCATTGAGGTTTTACTTTCGACCGCTATGCCCCTTATTTTTTTCATGTACTCTTGAATCTATTTTGCCTGGGCTTTTTTTGAGTTTCTGAGCCTGGGGGTGGACAAAGTGCCCATAGATCTTGAAAAGTATTAACGCTCTTGTGATGAAGCTTGGCATGTTTTAAACACGTCATTAGCCTAACAGATTGGGTCACAATGACGTCACAAACCAGCCATTTTGAATTTTGAGGCCGCCATCTTGAATCCCGAGGCTGCAGTCACACAGCTGACAATGACAACATCAAAAAATATATGAATTTGTTCTAAGAAACATACTTAATAAAAACAAGCACACAAAAGTAAACGATTATCTTCCTCTTACAAACGAAGGGAAAAAACTGAAAAGGAAAACACTGAAAACAGACAAAAAATAGTCAAAATACACTTCGGAGTAGAAGAGAATTTTTATGAGCGACTTAACATATTGACAATAATTTTCTTGAAATGTTTGAAAAACTCGTTCATAATAGCCTTGAAATTACCTTGTAGTTCCCGCTTCGAAAGGAATTACTTGCGAGTAACTTCACTCAAGGGGAAAATTAATTGAATGCATTTTGCTTTCCAGGGCAAACAAGTGCTTATGTGATTGAAGTTTTATATTTGTGAAGATTTCTTGTCCCTTGTCCGTGTTTATTTATTCAAGGAAGTTTCATTAATGAGCAATCTGATGTGTAGGCCTTTAAGCTTAATCTCCTTTTGAAGTTTAGTACGTAATTTTCCATTTTTTTTTTAGCAATTCTTTTTGTCGCATTTGGTGTATTTAAATCGAAAAGTAGAAACCGATCATGACTATTCTAAACTGAGTCTATGGTTTTTTTTTTCAATCCAGGTTGTTCTTCGCCACCGCACATTGGGTTGTTTTGACAGATTCCTAGTCTATTATCCAACAACTGGGGTGAGTTGCATTAAACTTAACGTCCAGCGTAAGTTCTAACGTCAGACGTTCACTCCAGTCGAAGTCACTACATTAACGTCTGACGTCAGCAGTTACGCAGGACGTTACGTTTTATGCAACTCACCCCTGAAGAGTCGCTCTGTCGTCAAATAGTCTTAGTGTGAAGCTCTACATGTCTTTTTTTTCAGTTGAGGCATATTTTATCTTCCTTATATTGTTATATTTTTTAGTTTCTTCACTTGAAGTGAATGACATTTCTGTCCCAATTGAGCGACTAAACTTAGAATCGCCGTTTCAGTGAGCGAGTTCAGTGAGGAAATGAAAAATTTACTCAAGTAACTATAAGGGAAGCATTTCTCGGTTTAAATCTATTTTGTCTAAAAAGACACTCTGTGAAGCTTCCTAAAATTGGTTCCTCTCGGTCTGGGAAATTGTCAGTAGCTTTCGGTTATACTGCAGCAACTGATGGATTGAAATACGAGTCAACCAAAGACTAAAGTAGACGAGTAGCCGATTTTGACATAAAAGCCACTGAGCAATCTAGCCAAACGAAAAAAAAAAATCAAAACCAAATGGAAAGCATAACCCGAAATTCCGACTTTCGATAAGGTCAGACAAGTATTAGAAAGGTTAATCGGAAACAGCATTTTCGCAATTGCATCATGGAGTTGACGATTTATCCCCGCTATGCAGTCTTGTCTTGAGGGGTTGCGTAATCAACGACTTCAGTGAGAGTATTTTCAGAGATTTTATAACAAGTACTAGCGGAAAAAAAAAAAGAATGTGGAGATCCGCCTTAGGCTTGGCTAAAACTATATATTAAACTTTTACTCTTAATATCTTTTACTTCTTATCTCGCATACTCTTTTGACAACATTCAAAGCTCTCAATACGCTTTTACTACCATCTTTTTGTATCTCATATGTACTCTTAGCGACTAATGCGCGCTCTCAATATGTTTATAGGCTGCATCTCTTTTGCTCTTTATCTCCCATGTACTCTTTACCTGCCTTAGTAGACGTGCGCACTCAACAATTTTGTGCTCTCAATTTCTTTAACCTCTTATTTCTCATGCTATAACCCAGTATTTTCCACTCTCAATGAATTTACGTCCTCGATCTCCTTAACCTTTTATCTCTTATGCTATAACCAAGTATTTTCCGCCCTCAGTGAATTTACGTCCTCGATCTCTTTAACCTCTTATCTCTGATACCTATGGCCGAGTATTTCCACTATTAGTAATTTGTATCCTCGATCTCTCTTTGTCCCTCATCGATCATGTACGCTCTCCAACTAGTAAGTTTACACTCCCGATCTAATATTTTCGCATTTCCTGCTCCTGTTCTTGTCGAATCTTATGCAAAGCCAATAAGGTTATACTCTTGACTTCTTTTTCCCTTTTATGCGCGCTCAGTAAGTTCATACTTTGGCTCACTTTAGCAGGGGCGAAGCGTGCAATTTTAAAGCTGTACGCACGAAGAGACTATTTCGAGCGCTGGAGGCGCCCCTCTCTAGGGGGTCTGGGGGCATGCTCTCCCGGAAAATTTTGAAATCTGGCGTCTCGGAAATGCCATTTCCTGCGTTTTTTGTGGGACATTTTCAGAAAATAAGAACGTAGTAAAACGCAATAGTAGTTGTTTATTTTATTAAGGTGTCAGCCAACTGGATTAGCGTTTTTAATCAGGCCACAGTATGACAGAAAAGGAAAAATGGAGAGGCTGACAGTTCGCAAACAAAGTCTACCATTCAGATGAGCCAACAAATTTGTAATTGAAACCGATGAAATCAAAAAGCACTTTCGCAATCAAAAGGATTGATGAGCAATATGGCTGATTCGACTGGCTCAAACAACCAATAGCTATAAAACGTTTGTTATCAAGGAATAAAAATCCTTTTGTGAGGTCGATCGGTTGGCAACTTGAGGAGAAAACTGCGGCCGTTTTGTGTGGACTTCGCTAGTCCTGAAGTCAAAATGGCGTCACTACCACATGTCCCGACTTGAATTTAACAAAATTACAAACAAATGCGCCCGTGGCGCAATAAACAACACCCCCCATTTTCGGAACACCCACTGAACAATAGCTGCATAACAGTCCGTATGAACCTTCTCTTTGCTTCACTTTAATGGCGTCCAAATATAAAGTTTCAGTTTATTCCTCGCCTCACAGGTAGCTCGTTTTGGTTATGCCCGTAAAACAATAAAATTATCTGAAATGATGCCAATCTTACCTCGTCGCTTCCCGGTTCATTTGGTTGTTTTACTTCAATGGCTTTTTGCGTGCGAATCGTCCAATGACGATTGAGTGGCGAGATACAATTAGCATATTGTGTCCAGAGGTCGGCTGAAAGATAATGACATTTGTTCTTATCTAAAAGAACCATGAATGTTGCCACAAGAAACGTTAGAGAAATCGACGTTTTTTTCGGTGTGTAGTTGTTCATTACACAAGGATTTTTTTATTTTTTATTTTACAGGTTCCTAGTTTGAAGGAAATGGAGATTCGGCAATGGGAAATTTCCAGATTTATAGTCCATTAGGGGTAGACAATTTGACTTCTGAGGGGGAAGTCAGGTGATAAGGTGATTTTGAAAACATACATACCCTGCAAGCATATTCATGCAGTACGGCCTTATGCAACTTCTGGCGGGCAGACAAATGATGATGATGATTTTTGTAAGTTAAAAAAACCTGCCTTGAACACCAGTGCTTAGAAAAATCATGCCACAAATACCGATGTTTCGGCGGATATTAAAAGGCAATAAAGTTTGATCAAAGTTGGTCTTCTCTCACGAAAAACACAATTAAAGCTTATGCAAAGTTGAATTGAAGTTTATGATAGTTTCATCTGTTCGCAAACTTATTAAAACAACCAGCGTTAATTTAACAGTTTCTAAGGGCAGATAGACTGAGTGTGTCTTTTAGACAAGAACGAACGCAGTTTACAAAATTTTCTAGTTGAATTGTGGCGGTAATCTGGCTTAAAAGAAAAAAGGTAAGTTTAGCCGTATAACTTGAAGACATGAAACAAAACGATAAATATTTTTTTAGGGAAAGTGGTTTAAGTGTTGAAATAATTAAAGGAAGTTCTTTTTTCTGAATTAGAATTCATAAATTTTGTGTCTAAGAGTCACCTGGTGCATGGGTTTGTGCGTTTTACAGTTGAAAAACTGCAGTGGTAGAGCCAAATGATTTACAAACACAGAAAACGAAAAAATTTAATTCAAACGATAAACTCATACGGTAAAGAGATAAAAAATACGATTTTGAAGCGAGCAATGACAAGCGTGTGGAAAAAGGAGACATGTTTATGTCGTAACCATCGTGTCTTCATCAACATGTTCATAGAAACGTTCATTTGCGAAGTTTTATTCTGCATTTTAAAAACGTTCGTTATCTTGTTTTTTTTTGTCTTTTTTTTTTCATTTTTCTTGAATCTTCATATCTCATGCAAAAGCCTTCCACATCAATTTGAATCATCAATATCATTAATCATAACTCCCATTATTATATGGCTGGCTGTGCGTGCGGGAAAGATGAACCAAATTCTGCGCGAGGATTGGCTACCCGAAATTGGCTACTCAGGCAAGAGGGAGCTGCCAAATTTAAAGGATTTTCAAGTATTCCAAATGTGTGCGTAACGTAACAGAGCGGGTGAAAAGAAGTGTATTTACTGGCAAAAGCTCGCTGACTTTTACTTATGACAGCCTTCACTATCAGTTCAAAGTATCAATGTGGAAAACCGCTTCGAAACTGTCTTAAGCTAACGTTCAAATATTGTGAATTAACAAAACCTGTTGTTCGGATGTTTTTGTCTCCGCTTTTGTCCGCGCCTTGTGGCGCGCAGAGAAATGATGATGATAATTTTGTAAAAAAAGAAAAATTCCTGCCCAACACAAATGCAGAAAAGAATCATTCCATACATACCGATGTTTCGTTGGATATCAAAAAGCAATGATCTCTCATGTAAAACACTGACAATTAAAGCTTATGCTAAGTTGTATTGAAGGTTTATGATAGTTTCATCTGTTCGCTGACTTATTAAAACGAGCAGAGTTAATTTAGGACAGACATACTGTGTCTTTAGGAAAACAACGAATGCAGTTTACAAAACTTTCCAGTGGCGGTAATCTGGCTTAACATAAAAAAAGGTACGTTTTGCATTATAACAAATCTATTTTTTTCAGGGAAAAAAGGTTTAAGTGTTGAAATAAAAGGGAAGTTCTTTTTAGTGAATTAGAAATCATAAATTTTGCGTCTAAGAGTTCACCTGGTGCATATGTTGTGCATTTTACAGTTGAAAACCTGCAGTGGATAAAGCCAAGTGTTTTACAAATGAACACAGAAAATGAAAGCAACGAATTCAAACAATAAATTCATTAAGTAAAGAGATAAAAAAAATACGATTTTGAACAGACAATGATCTGAAAAGTGCGTGGAAATCGGAGACACCCGATGTTGATGTAGCAACCATTGTTTCTTCATCAACATGTTGTCAGAAACATCTCTTGGCGAAGTTATGTTCTGTATTCCAAAACGCTCGTTATCTTCTTGTTGTTCTTTTTTAATTCCAAATTCTGCGCTCTGATCGGCTACCCGAGAACGGCTACGCGGGCAAGAGGGAGCTGCCGCGTTTGAAGTCTATTCAAATATTCCAAATGTGTATCTTCCAGTATATTCCAAATGTGCATCGTAACCAGAGCGGGTGAACAGGGATGTTTTTACTGGCAAAAACTAGTTGAGTTTTACTTATGTTAGTCGTCACTATCAAGTCAAAGTTTCAGTGTAGAAAACCGCTTCAGAACTGTCTTAAACTATTGTCCAAGTATTGCGAATAAACGTCAGCAGTTGCTTGGATGTTTTGTTCTCCGCTTTTAACTGGAGCATAGAGAAATGATGATGATGATGATGATGATTTTTGTAAATAAAACAAACAAACAAAAACAAAGCAATGAGAACTTTCAAAACCTGTGGACCCAAGGACCGCTTATAAGCCCTTGGCTTATACAACTTTGTAAGGGGGTTTGGGTGGGCTTATATCCGGGGGGTCTTATAAGTTTCGAAATGAGCCAAAATGAGCCACAGCAGTGTTGATCGAAATACGTTTTTAATTTCCCAGTTTTTAATTAACCTTTGAAACGTCATAATAAATCGAATTCATTTCAATTTTAACAACAAAATCGAAACTGTAACACGAACGTACCCAGAACGTAACAAAACAGAAGCTCAGAGTTCATCTTCGCAGTGTTCCGTGAGAGTGCTTAATATTAAGGAAACAAGGAAAACTAGAGCGCGACTTATATTCAGGGGAGCTTATAACCGGATGCATTTTTTTGTTTACAGGTAGATGGGCCTATAACCGGGGGGGGGGGGGGGGAGCTTGTAAGCGGTTGGACTTATAAGTGGCAGTTTACAGTATTTATGTATTTATCAGTATCATTAGAGGCAGTGAAGCCTTGCCAAAACCTTGCCTGTTACTAGGGCTTTGAAAAAGAAATTATTATTAGGTCTCTATGTATTGGTCTTCAAAAATTGGTCAAGACAGGAGTAAGAATGTAAAAATGTATGTTGAGTTTACTCAAGCCAAAACCAGGGGTGTGGCCAGGGGTGCTGGAACCGTCCTTTTAGTTCTTTATAAGCTTGTGAAACCATTTTATGGCAAACCTAGAGGATTACACTTTTATACATGAAACTCAAAATTAGGTTGAGTTTGAAACTCAACTCATGTTGAAACTCATCATGACAAGGAGTCCTAATGTTCAGGGCTCTTTGTCGCTTTCCCCATGATCTTCTGAGCAGTGCAGGTGACGAAGGTGGAGAACCATCCTTGTGACGAATGGCTAACGCTCAAAACGTCAGCTTTCAATCTCTTCACGGTGGCTCAATTTACCTTATTAACTCAGTTGATAAATACAAAGTTTTGTGTTTCGCTTCCCCACCGATGCAACACCACAGTTTCTCTAGAAACTAACCCCCTTGTTTGTCAGGTGACAGTTGTTTGTGCGATATTTCTCCGCCTCCTCACGGTTGAGGAGAACGGGCTTGGTTTCGCTTAGAGCACTGCTATGGACGGTAGACCGTCAGATAACAGGGCCTTAGATTTCAGCGCAGATATTGGTCTTATAGGTCCCACGCCATATGCTCTTCATACAAGGACGGATTCCTTCTTTAGAAAACTGTATATTCGAGAGCATGCTCACACCATTGATCTTCCAAGTGGCAACTAAAGGGCTTGCAATGGACGCGCACCGGATGACACTTAAGGATGGTTCTCCACCGGGATCTTGATATCGTGTCCGGAGTTTAGGAGGACAAATGTATCCGACTTAGTCTCGGCCGGCCTTGCAGTCGCAGGCTCCCTTCCCTCCATGGGGATGGGAATCTTGATACTGTGTCCGGAGTTTAGGAGGATAAATGTAGCCGACTTAGTCTCCGCCGGCGTTGCGGTCGCAGGCTCCCTTCCCTCCATGGGGAGGGAAGGGAGCCATGAGTTTGAACACCACGCCCAGCTCTGCTCCCAGTACTACTGCGCAAACTATGGTGGCCCTACAGGCCCTGCAGTGGTAGCAGCCAGCGCTGTCTTGCCGGAAGTTGACTTTCTTCAGGGCTGGTATGGTAGTGTTAATCTGCTTAACGACGTCTGCCATCACAGCGAGGAATGCACGAAAGTGGGTACGAGAAAAAAGTGTACTTACCAGAGCCCACTGGAAGGAAGACAACGATGTGTTGCAAAATAGCTTTGGGCTCCGACTTGCCAATTCCACGGTCTGCTTTTCTCACTTTCTCGTTCGAGGCATATTTAGACAGCCCTGGTAGAGCTCAACATGACCAACGTCGATTAGTTCCCTCTGCGCTATTCCCAGACAAGAGCAATGGGCTGGGCAAATGGTCCATGTTAAGAATACTAATTAAAAATACTATTGCGCGTGCTCAACTTCTGGGTGGATATCGCTGATTCCAACACTGCAAGTGTGACCCGAAAAGTGGTGACTGGTGAACAGCAACTGCTTGTTCATATCGCTTGTAAGAGGCGCAAACGCCTGCAACTAGTTTCTGAAAAGAATAAGTGACCTCTATTCGCAGCCAAGGGAGATAATGGTTTGATTGCCTATTGTAGTCGGTGACAGGGGTCCTGACTGCGAGAGCTCCAAAGAACCTATCCTTTTACAACGGCGCGATATAGAGGAAGCGCTCTACAACTACTGCGTGTTAAATCTGGCGTTTTCCTTTTTTTTTGAACGAAAATTATCAGTTTTTGAACATTTACTCAAAGCCGATCCGCACTTAAGACATTTTGTCTAGTTTCCAATAATGTGGCACCTGAAATTCTCACACGCCTGATTTCCAAAAAGAAAATTATTTCCGCAAATGGCAGCTTCTCGAGGCGCCTTCCTCGACGCAACACTGGTGGCTTGCAAATAATATTGAAATCCTTCACCGTGAAATTAATTAGACTGTGGGAAAAATATCCTAAAATGCATTCACTCTAGGGAATATTCGCGTCTTGAAAAGTCGAACTCTGCAGTAAGATATAAAAAATATTATCGATGTTTGCTATTTTAGACTATCGGAAGCTAATACTTTCTACTTCTAGTGAACACGTGACATTTTTTCCTCTCGCCAGAGCGTCACAAAATGTACATCTATACAATTTGCAACTTGTTTTGCACAGGTCAGAATTGTGTGGTGAATAGTCCCGTCATATGTAGTATCACTCTATTTTACTAGTCGAAAGATATTTCAGGCATAACGTCGCCGGTGTAACATGACACCAAACAGGACGATTATAGAGAAAAGTGAACTTAAAATTTTCAAGGAACTTGTAAGAAACAAATGGATGCCATCTTTGTTAACCTTCGATATGCTTTAGTTTAAATCATGGAAAAAAATTCAGCTATCTCTGTGGTTTGTATTTACGTTGAGGTAGTCCGGCATCTGGGATGAAAACGGGAACGGTCATTCCGGTCGAGTTGCTGAAACAAACGCCATCACTATTTACATCGCCTTCTATCTTGTACAATTTCTTTCATACCTTAACTTATTTCAGACGTCCTAATCTTTCGATTTTTTCCCCCATTTTTGCAATGCCATCACCAAAACCTATCCTGTGACTTGACCAGAACCCGTTGCGTGACAGACAAATTTAGTTAAATCAGACCATAATAACAGTGCGGTTTCTGAGATGAATGTGGAGATCACTGCAAAGTTATTTAGTTTCTTCAGAGAATTAACACTAAGAGATTTTAAAAATTCATTTGCCATTCGTTAAGGGATGTGAATGTGGTGGCGGAGTCGTTATTCATTAGTTGAAAGTCAATCTGGAGATGAGGAGATAACGGTCGATTCCACGCGTCAAGATGGCCCTTGGACAGTACACCTAAAACTTGACAAAACCTGCCATTTAGATTAAATCTTTTTCAAGGTGATCTAGATATGACCTTTATCCTGTACTTTTCATCCAAATACCAAAGGGAACAAGGAAAAAATTCCACGTTTTTGGCTATTTGGTCGGAGGCACGAGCCTATTGTTTGTACTGGTTGACAGGTTAATGTTGTGATCATCGGGATTTTGAGAGCGCTTGTACTCGGCGCTGTTAAAAAGCCCGAAACTAATTTTTAAACTTGATTTTAGAATGATATTTCGTCTTTCAAGAATTCTGAATTTCAAGTGATTTGGTGTTTTACCGGGGAGAAAACTTTCTCTTGAAAAACTGTGCCAAATTGAGAATTCAAAGCAAGCGAATTTTAGTGATTTTCAGTAGCTCGCCATGACCTTGAAAATTAATTCACAGATCTAAAACAGAACTCAATTACTTCATACACACTTCAAAAGCAAACTTCCACGCTTAAAATGGGGACTTTCTGGGATGCGAATCAAACAGAGCGAAGTTTACGAGAAGGTATGATACACTTTTATTTCGCGCGTTTACGGGACACGTGTGGCGTAAACGTGTTAAATTTTTTGTTCGGGCTTAAAAAAAAAAATTTCAAGAAAAAAATTCCACCACGTTTCTTAGATTACCATAGGGTATCCGTGGAAAATTTATGAGGGAATTTTATTTTCCATCATGAGCCGCCACTCGCTCGATGTTAGTGGACATTCCCTCATAAGAATGACCAGAATGGAGTTCTTGGTCTTGACATTTTGGACCTTACACACATGCAGTCAAAAGTCAACAAATTTACACACAGGCAGTCAACAACCCAAACATTTACACACACTGGCAGTCAACAATGTAATACATTTACACACAGGCAGTTAGCAACCCAAAACATTTATACACTCTGGCAGTCAACAACGTGATATATTTCCACACAGGCAGTCAGCAACCCAATAAATTTACACACAGGCAGTCAACAACCCAATAAATTTACTCACTGGCAGTCAACAAGCTAAAAAAATTGTAAATTAAAACATACGCCAGACCTTCCCACTTGAAAATGATTGATGAGCAATATGGCTGATTTGACTGGCTCAAACAACAAACAACCATAAACTTTTATTATCGAGGAATAAAACGTATGAGGTCGATCGCTTGAAGAAAAAAAAAGGAGAAAACGGCGGCCGTCTTGTGTGGACTTCGCTAGTCCGCGAGGTTCTCACCTCACAGGTAGCCAAAGCTTTGGTTATGCCCGTAAAATAATAAAATAATTTGAAATGACATAATATGCTAAACCTACTTCGCTGCTCCCCGGTTCATTTGGATGATTCCAATTTTTCACACACCATGTGATTGCTACGATGGCTTTTTGCGCGCGAATCGCCCAATGACGATTGAGTGGTGAGATAAAATTAGTATATTGTGTCCAGAGGTCGGCTGAAGGTTTAAGAAAGTTTCACCTGTTCGTTGACTTATTAAAACAAATGGGGCTAATTTAAGGTAGATAGACTGTCAGTGTCTTTAGGACAGAACGAATACAGGTTTCAAAATTTTCTAGCTGAATTGGTACAGTAATCTGGTTTAAAAGTAAAAAAAATGTAAGTTTTGCATTATAACTTGACAAGAGACAAACGACCAAAATTTTTTTGAGGGAAAGAAGTTTAAGTGTTCAAACAATTTAAAGGGAAGTTGGTTTTTTTTTGTGAATTAGAATTCATAAATCTTGCGTCTAAGAAGTCAGCTGGTGCATATGTTATAATATGTTATATGAAACCGCAATGGATAGTCCAAATGATTTAGGAAGAAGACAGAAAATGAAAGCAACAAATTTAAACAATATATTCATACTGTAAAGTTAAAGAGATAAAAAAAAAAGATGTTGAATAGGCAAGGAAAAGGGTGTGGAAATGGGAGACACATGTTCACGTAGCAACCATCGTCTCTCCATTAACATGTTCTCAGAAACGTTCATTTGCGCAGTTTTGTTCTGCATTCCAAACCTATTGCAAAACGTTCGTTATCTTGTTGTTGTTGTTTTTTTGTTCATTTTTTCTTGCCTCTTCATGTCTCATGCATTTGCTTCAACAATAATATGAATAATTATTATCATTTCTCATAACTTCCGTTACTATATGGCTGGCTGTGCGAGCGGGCAAGATGAACCAAATTCCGCGCTCTGATGGGCCAGTCGAAATCGGCTACGCGGGCAAGATGGAGCTGCCACATTTGAAGTATACTCAAATATTCCAAATGTGTATCATCCAGTATTTTCCAAATGTTTACGTAGCCTAACAGAGCAGGTGAAAGGAGTGTTTTTACACGCAAAGACTTGTTGAGTTTTACTTATGTCATTCGTCACTGTCAAGTCAAAGTATTCAGTGTGGAAAACCGCTTCGAAACGGTCTGGAGTTGGGTTGGATTTTACAAGGACATTACTAATCTTTCTACCACTTTGGGTAGAAATTTCTTCCCGTTATACGTAGTTGAAAAGATATCTTAACAATTGTGTCACCTCCACTTCCTCACGGGGTACTGTTCGCAATGACAATTGTTTATATCAGTTTTAAATTACCGTGTATTGGCTCCTTTTCCAACATGACGCAGCGTAAGATCAAGAAATTAGTTAAAACTTTTGTATAGACCTAGACATAAGGTTAGTGCCTATAAGTGAGTGGTTTATAAGTTTTCTTGCGCAGGCTGTAGTGCCTGTTATAAATGTTGATGAAACGAGCAGACACCGCCACACGCATCCGTGAGCGGTTGTTAAATACCTTTAAGCACCTTAGAGGTTCTGAAAATTGTTTCCATCTCTCCTAGGAAGATTGCTTCAAGATCCTTGACTCGGGCTTCCACACGTTATCCATTAAAGATCAAGAAAGCCATGCACGTCCTTAATTGGGAACAACCCTCATTGAATATGTAAGTGAAACATCTTAATTTGTCTTTGTCATACTAGCGTGTTTTTGTTTACTAACTGCAGTTTGGAATACGTTCAAAATATGGCTAAGTAAGTAAAAGAACTGACCAATCACGATTTTAAGCTAAACGATCAGCTAATAGCTTTCTTGAAATAAAGAGTAAAGAGGTGAAACCAGTTAATAGTTTAAGGCCGTTTGTCACATTTGAAGTATTTATGCCTTTCTCCCCTCCCCAGGCTAGGGATTCACAAACTACTGGGCTGCATACCCGCGCTCGTTTACTGGGCACTCGACTAAGACAGGCAATTTCAGATGGAGTAAAATGGCTAAGGGCAAAGACCCAAAGCCGATTTAATCATTAAAACATTCTTGAATTAATTACAAAACAATTGGTTCTAGAAATTGTGTTGAGCCCAGTAAAGGTGAGGGCACAAAAACGCCTACGAAACTAAACTAACAATACCACAGGAAACAAAGTGGACAGGACAAGGGGAGGAGGAGGGACTTTGAAAAACGAACGTGTCATCCAGCGAGAAAAAGCAAGAGCGAATGAATGAATGACTGCTTTGTAGCCAGGCCACGAGTCAAAACATACAAGCGGGAGGCTCAATACATTGAAGAACCATACCCCCTTGTCCAGGCCCCGCAAGTGTCCTATTCCGTTACATAACAATATCTGTTGTATAAGAAGCTTACACACGTGCCTACAGTGTTGCACTATTAAAATAAACTAAATTCACCGGGAAGAAAGACATAAAAATTCTATTCGCATGGCAAATAATTTATATTCAAATAGTCCAAACGTGTAACGTAACATAGCGAGTGAAAGAAGTGTTTTTTAATGGCAAAAAACTCGTTCCGATTTAGTTACATCAGTCGTCACTGATCAAGTCAAAGTATCAGAGTGGAAATCCACTTCGAAACTGTCTTAAACTAATGTTCAAATGGCGTAACTAAACAACGACAGCGGATGTTTTGTTCTCCGCTTTTGTCCGAATAAAAAAGCACACAAAATGGATATTTTAACACCTGCCTTGCCAACAAGTAAAGACTGCATGGCATGGTTATGGAGGTTTCTGTCATATCTCAGGAAGGCACTTGATCGAATACAAATTAGCTAGCTGACTAATGAAGAAATCATAATAAATGACCAGAGTTTTTATGATAGAGCCTACCAGAAATTTAAATCGATTTTTATTGTATTCCTAACTTTATAGTTCCGTAAAATGAGCACAAGAAGAAGATTGTACTGCGCAGAAGCTACGGTAACATTTGATTGAGGATGACTAATGGGACTGCTGAGGATAATCCTCCACAGTGGGCGAGTATCACGTGGTTTGCAGTTTACGTCACACAGTGCATTGCGATATTTACAATAAACGGTGTCACTCTTCTCGCCTTCGCAAGAAACCACCGCTTACGCAAGCGCACTACGTACCTGATAATAAACCTGACTGTGGCTGATTTGCTGGTGGGAGTAGTGACGGAGCCTATGGATTTATATTTTCCTCAGATTGATCTTGGTTCCATTTGGGAACAAATGGTTATTTTCATCTTGTACAACATGTTTCCTGTTTCTTCCCTTATTAATCTTTCCTTAATTGCCCTGGAGCGCCTACATGCAACACTTTGCCCCATTTAAGCACTGTTTGATTGAAAAAGGGTTTTACTTTAAAACAATCTTTTGCAGTTGGTTATTATCTTTGCTTTTGTCATGTGTGCTGTCTGCTTCTCGGCTGTATGAATCACTGGCAAGTACAAATGAGTACATATGGATATCATACATTATCCTCACCCTCCTTATACTAATAATCTCCTATGTTATTATTGTTGTAAAAGTGAAAAGTAACCCTCCTCCTCACCATTTTGGAGCAGTTTCCTCAGACAGGAAACTCTCAGTGACTTTATTCATGGTAACTGTTGTCTCTATACTGACCATTCTTCCCTATGCTGTTTATGCTGTTATTCCATACGGTGAATGGAATCGTTTGTCGAAGACGTCGCAATTTTACATTTCTTATGCAATTTATGTCCTATATTATTCTAGTTCTTTAGTCAATCCACTGTTATATGCTGTAAGGATGAAAGAGTTCAGGAATGCAGTAAAGGACCTCATCTGTAATCGAGGTCCGGAATCAGGTCGCGTTCAACCAATTGAACTTCATACAACGTAAAGCAACGTATAACTCCTAGTATAATTTCACTGTTTTAGGAGTATACGTATTAAAGATTAAAAAAGCACGCTCGTAACAAGGCACCTTCAAACATTGAAAAATAATCAAGTATTATCCCTATTTTTAGCGTATATTCAGAACTCAGGATTCAGTCAGGCGAAAATCGTAATTGGCACTTTTCGTCCTCCTCATTTATCTATGGTATAGCGGCTGTGGTTTTAACCCACTGTGCAAATGACAAACCATACTAATCTTCTATTTTTGTTTTGGTTTGAATAAAAGCCCACAAACCTTACGTTTGTTACGATTGGTTTTGGTTTTACATCTGATTGTTTGGCAAAAGGTGCGTGTAATTTCTACAAAACACAGAACGTAGTAAGCCAAAACCAAGGCAAAACGTGTAAAACCTTCGACACTCAATTGAAAACTGCTTTATTTGTTAGTTCTTACAAAAGTACTTACAGGCTTCCAAGTAGTTTGTAGACAACCCCACTATTTTTTCAAACGAACTTTGTCTGTAGGTATCAATAATTTTCTGAGGAAACACTTCATAAGAATGGTCAGTATGTAGTTCTTGGTTTTAACCTTATAGGACCTTTGAAAACAGTGATAAACTTTGAGACTGTACTTTTGTACAGTATTGATTTTTAAGAAAAAAGCGATTGGACGTCATTACCATCTCAAATCAGAGATTGCAAATTAAGCAGAAGACATTTCACTTATTCTATGGCGTGAAAGTGCTTCAAATGATTCACAAGTTTTGCTTCAGGTCTGTTTAAAATTTCTTGCGATTAACAAAATAAGAAGCTGACATAGTATGCTGCTAACTGCCATATTCATTGGGTTATTACTCAATGAGATCATCCAAGACCTTACTCAGGCCATGTCTTGTATCATCCGCCATCTTGGATAGTGCAGTGTTTGCAAGCTGCTATTTTTGCTGTTGAAGTTTATGTTGTAAAGAGGATCTACTGTATACCTAGCAACATAATTATTACTGCTAACTAATTTAGTCATATTCTGTGTGCTAAGTGATGATCTCGCCGTACTAATCTAGCTAAAACACCTTCTCGACACATGGGGCTGATTTGTTTTCGTTCTCCGTGCCAAGCATCAAAAACTACAAGTGTTCTAAGTAAAACATACAAGAGAGTACAATTATTAAATTAAACCCCGGACGTACAAGCAAAGGCACTATCCCCACCCCCAGTGGTACAAAGAGGGAATTAATGTACCCAGCCTCCACCTTTAGTTTTTGCTGCTTTGCAATATTTCGGAAAGGTTTTAGCTTTAGTAGAAAGCCTGTGATATACTCTACGGGATGAGCTGTTTATTATGGGTTGCGACTCCGGAGTCATCCAAGATGGCCGCCATCTTGTATAGTATCCAAAATTAGAAATTGTTAATAAACGGTCGAAATTAAGTTAGACGAAAATAAAATGACCTTAGTAAACACTGCTGCTTTTTGTGCTTTCTTCACTAGAAACGGCTAAAAACACGAATTTTTCCTCTAATTTGCCTTGACCAACTGATTTACACTGAACTTGTGTGCAGATGATAACTGACTGTCTTGGAAAAGTTCAGGAAAAACGTTTTGCTACCCCCCCCCCCCCCCACCACCTCTTTTTAAGGAGGGTTGAACGGTTGTCATCATAGGTCTAGCCACTGTTCATAAGGTATACACGCAGCTAATGTTATTCCAGACCAGAGGGCAGTTTTAAAGATATCAAAACGTTATAAGGCAAATCCCAAAGTGCAGGAAATAGCACTATTTTAACTGGTGGGTGAGATATGGCAAAAGAAAAAAATCCGATCTTTGGATGACCGTATTCTTGTAGACAGATTGAAAGATAACGAGTTTTTTTTCGATGAACGAAATTGATTCTTCGAAAGTTCACACGTAACATCAGAAATCGTCTACATGGCGCACTGGGAAGAAGTGCTAATCAATTACTTCTGACAGGGAATTCCTGTCATCCGTTATCAAGGATCTTTACCTCCACAAGAAAATGGTTGAGTCGTCGCCTGGACTAAATAGTGTCGGACGATTTTATGAACAGCTCCTTTTGGCACTCTCGTGTTCCATGGTTCCTTGGAATTGACAACCCCAATCCAGCATTGAAAAGGTTAACGATTTCGTTCCTTGCATTAGAAGGCAAAGATTCGTACTCGTTCCCGTTGCACTAGAAGGCAAAGGTTTACCAGAATCGTAAAAACCCCCCAGCGAATTTCTTGGTTTTTTGGAGTTAGGAAACCTAAACTTTCATGTTCCGATCATGTGCAAACCTATGTACACCGGCCGCAACACACCGTGGCGAAAATGAAATTGTGGTTGTTGTTGTTTATATTTTCTGCGGGTTTCCGATTAAGCCACGAAACCTCCAGCTAAAGAATAAGTTGCCTTTGCTACAATTAGAGACTCCTTTGGATTTTCTTTCTAAGGATTGCTGTTGCCGATTTTCTTTTTACGGGTTATTTCTGTCGGCTTTATGTTCTCGCCATTTTTTGCGCCGGGCCTGAAAACAATAAAAATATCACGCGTGACATACCGGAAAACTGAGCTAAAAACCTAACTTTTCAGTTCTGTTCGGAAAGTTTGAATTATTATTACGATGTTACAAAAAAATTTCGAATAACTAAAATAGTGTTTCGAATATAGAATCCAAGTTTCAAAGAATCGCTAAATTTTTCGAAGAATAAAATCGAAGTATGAACTGATCGAAATTGGAAGTTGAACGTTCATGCATGAAGCGCTTTGACTGTAAGGCAGATGGACGGTAAGAACTTCTGCAATGTGCGACAGACGTTTAGAGTAAATTCTGGTTCTGTTAAGCTGGATTAAGTGACATAATGGTAAGTTTTGCATTTTTATATGAAACAAAAAAATACGTAGGGTAGTCAAACTGGATTATAATTGGAGCCCGATACAACAATTTAGCGTTTGTGAGTTCACCTAATAAATATGTCTTGTACGTTTTTCAGTTGAACAAAAAGCTGACAGAAATATTCATACGCATTAACGGTCATTTTGGAGGCTCTTTAAAGCACAGAGTAATTTAAATGAATATCGACTGCTATTTAAGTAAGAGTAGGATTCCACTAGTGGATGAAGCTACACGGTTTTACAAGTGAACAAGGCAAAGAAAAAATCAGAAAAAAAAAACCTTCATTTAATATCCATGTACAAGGTTAAATTGAACCGTTTTGGGATTTCTTGAAACGGTATGGAGATAATTTCAGAAAACTGCTCTAAAATGACGCAAAAATGTCATTTAACGGTAATGCCTCCTTAAAGGAAAAACGCAGGGAAGCGTGTAACGATTGTTTTTGGTTTTGGTGCATGTAATTTGTACCATACACAGAATGTAGTAAGCCAAAACCAAGGCTTAATGCGAAAAACCTTCGACACTTCAATGAAGACCACTCTATTTTGTTAAGCTCTTACACTGAAGTACTTACAGACTTCCAAGTATATTGTAGACACGCCAGGTTTTTTTTTCTGGCTAAGGACTTCATCTGTATGTATCAATAATTTCCTTATGAAACACCTCATAAGGACGGCCAGAATGAATTTCTTGGTTTTTTCATTTAGGTCCTTTGAAACCAGTGATAAACTTTGAGACTCTACTTTTGGACAGTATTAAATCATGTATATGAATCAAAATTGCGCTTTTAACAACAATTTGGCGATTGCCTTAATTGTAATGTTTTGACGTCCTTGAAACTGACCTCTCGAAAAACATTAGTCCATTAGGGGCGTAGCACGCGACTTCGAAACGGGAAGTTAGGTGATTTCAAAATAGATATACCATGGAAGCATATATTTGTGCAATACGGCCTTATGCCCCTTCTGGTGCGCAGAAAAATGATAATAATGATGGGGATTTTTGAGCAATAATACAATACATAAATCCAATGCCACAAATATCGATGTGATCAAAAATGATCAAAGTTGGTATTCTCTCATGTAAAACACATTTAAAGACCCATTGGCACTTACCGTAATGCACTGGGCATTGTTTATTTTGATTCGACCAGACATGGGCCGCGATCTTTCGAGAGGAAAAATTACAGCCTCTCATCTCGTGGAAGAAATGAACACTGAGATGAAAATGTCGGTCGTAAGTAACTTTTTAGCCTCAAGGAGCAGCCCTGTCAGATATCAAAAGCCCGTCAAATACTTTCGCAGACTTTGTTTTTAGCCGCACAACCCGCCCTCGTGTAGCAGTCGCCGAGGACATTTTCTTCGCCTCCAAATATCCCATCTAAAAGAAAACCAATAACGTCGAAGACGCAGGAATATTGTTCCTACTTTCACTGAATGTTTGAGATCGATGCAAACGAAATTGAAACCTCCAGCGAGCCACGAACTTTTCTGTATAAAAAACATACTTCCATTCTGTCCGTTGCATCTAATTTGCATCGGGCATAATTTCAAATGAGCACCACCGGCGGGAGGCTGCTTTTAGCTACTTTCGAAGCTCACATCGAAAACATTTCGACGGCTAGAGACGCGGAAAACCTCCTTCAACTTTCGCTGAAAGTTGTATTTCAATGCAGAACAAAACGAAGCCGCCTGCGAGCCGAGAAGTTTTGTACTTCATCTATATTTTGCCGTGCAGAGAAGACTTTGTTCTGGTCGATCGGTCACGTATCGATGTTGAAATTTAAATGAAATCGCACCTCACAGTAAACGAGTACACTAAAAAGTGATAGCAAAACGATTCGAGAATAAATTGTAGAATACAGGAGCACTTATAGGCGATCTAATAGACGTACTTCATTAACACGAAAGACCGAACTAATGTGAGCCAAACTCGAAGGTGCAGTTTGTTGCCGGGCGCCCTCAAGCATCGCTCCACAGAAAAGTTCCAATCGCGACCAAAAATGGCTTCTACCACATCACAAGGCGAAATATCACGTAAAATATATGTTATATATTTCCTTGTACTTCACAGGTGAGCAAAATTGGCCGAACATTGCGCAATGGAACCGGATTACTTTGGATCTTTCTTACAGTCGTGATGGCTGAGTATTTTCGTGGTCCACGAAAATCAATTACGACTGCATTGCATTATGGAAAGTGTCAATGGGTCTTTAAGGCTTACACTAAGTTCAATTGGAGCATTAAGAAAGTTTCATCTGTTTGCTAACCTAATATATAGATTTAGGCAAGCCTAAAAGCGGAGCACCCCCTTTTTGTTTTGTTTGTTTGTTTGTTTGTTTTTGCTTTTTTTTTTTTTTGCTGATAGTTATTAATTTGAAAAATTCTTATCCTCGCTGGGAGCCGAACCTGGGACGTCGGCGTCTGAAGCCGGATATTAATCCACTTAATACTTATTTCTTTCTTCGTGACAAGCTACCTATCAGCATGAAAATGCTGGTGTTTTTCCTGGCAAAATGTGTTCGGAGCGCCGTAAAAACCATGGTTGTGGACAGAAAAAACCACAAAGCACTAGCTCTGCTATATTTGGCGTTGAAACCGCTGCGAAAAGCTGCGAACTCAAGCGGTGTGCCGACCGAGTTCCAACCGACGAGGCAAATTTGAACTTTTCGCCTGAACTTTATCGCCTAATTTTTTTCGCCTAAATTGAACTTTTCCCCTTCCACCAAAAAGACAACTGAGTATTCTTTTGCACTTTTTTTTTCCATTAGCAAATTTGTTTTTGACTTTTGTTGTCTTTGCTTATTTTGCTACAACGTGGGTCTACCCCCGGCGACAGGATGACCATGGTACCATTGTTTTTCATTGCCAACCATGTTTGACCATGGTTGACAGTGTTGTGGCAATGGTGTCTGACCATGGTCTCTGAATAAGAGTTGACCATGGTACATTGTCAACCATTGTCAAATGAGCACTTATCATAATTTTTTTTTATTTGGAGCAAACCTCAAACTAAGATATCATCTTATTCTATTTGGCACTAAACAAAGGTAATAAAAAATCAAAAGATCATGCTTTAGTCTTAACATGACATCAGACCTGACATTTTCCCCCAGCAGTTTATGGTAAACCATGTTCAACCATGGTTTAGTTTTTGAACTATTTAATTTCTGAAAACTTATTGACACTGTGGTATGATTAAGGAAAATGTACAAATGGTGGATGAAAACTATAAAAATTGCTTTTTCACACCTGTAGCAGTGATAATACTGATATTTGATTTCGCCAGGAAACCATGATAAATCATGTTCAACCATGTTTTGCTAATTCAATTTTAACCAAATTATTTCACAAAATTATACCAACACAACTGGACAGTAAACCATCTTTAATATTTATTTGACAAGTATCTAAGACTAAGGTGTACACGTGAAATGCTTTGGTGATGAGAAGAACGTAGTAACCAGATTAAAGTGATTTAAAAATCATGTCAATCCACAGTTTTCTTAAAACTAACAAAAGACCTTGTGTAAGGTTGAATTGAATTAAAACAAAACAAAACAAAACAAAAAAGTCAACACTAGTTTGTGAGTAAACATACAATAACTTTGAAAACCGGCTCGTTTGACACTGGCAAATCTCGATAGATTACAAAAGCCATCATTCTCAGATCCTGAACAATTCTGATCCATGTGACCATGGTTAACTATGTTGGACCATCTTTCACATTTTCATTCAAATATTCTATTGAAATTGATTCGGTTTTGCCATTGGAATACGCTATACATTTTTATCCAATTCAATATTAATTGTTTGTAAATCTGGCTTTACCTTTCTAGTATGCTCGAGCTTCATCCTATTTTAATAGAGTCATACTTCAGTCGAAAGAGGTGGCAATGTGGCAGCGCAGTGAAGTTCGTTCTCACAATGGGATTCCATATTTTCCTTGCTTTACAAGAATATAGATGTAATTTGTTCTTGTCATCTATAGATCTCTTTAAATGGTTCCTCTTTGTTTTCTAGTAAAGCATAAACCCTTTAAACAGGGAAGAAAAGACTGATATGTAATCAGCAGTAATCAACATGTAACTGTTACGGTCAGGCGCATTTTCAGTAAAAGGATGCGAAGGAGCTGGTGACTAGATAAGCCTGCGTGGTCAGCGAGTGGTCAGCGGCCTTTCACATGAGGAATCGTTTGATTTCGCCATTGCAGATCAACGGTCAGTTTCTTCACGTTTTCTTGGAGAAAATCATTTAAAATGACTCATAAAACGGTGAATATGGATCACTTACATTTTAAAAACGAGGTAAGTTTTAATAACAGATGATAACTTTTGAAAGTGATGACTTTTGATAGGTAAGATCAACTTAAATACACGAACGCTGTGAAGCGCGTAAGCTGAAGTCTTAATATTCTTGGCTTGTATTTTAACCCACTTTGTGTGATGAAGTGTTTGTATTTTAGACCTCTCTTTAAATATTTTGAAGTTCTTAGAGTGCACAGTGATATGATTTTATTCTTGATGAATGAAAAAAAGCTGGATGTGTTATCAGACGTTATGTGTTATTTGTGTCACGCAGGCCATGGTGAGCTTATGCGCCGATCAATTCGAAACTTCAACCCCCCCCCCCGGGCATACCCAGGGCATTTGACTATGCGCCGTGCCCGGGGAGAGGGGAATTTGAGCGTTGTGTTGGAAGGGTGGGGAATTTGAACCGGATTTACCTCTTGTTCTGACGTAATAGGCCCGTGAATTTGTTCGGTTTTTGCGGGGTCTGACGGATTTACAAGATAGAATTTCGCCTTTGTTAGTGAATAACTCTTTGAAAAGGGTCTTTAAAAGAAGATTGAAGGTGTCATTACGGCATATCTCTCTCTAAAAGGCATGTAAAGTGCTTGATTGAAGACCAAATTTGTCTTTGAGGAGAGGCAGTTCAGTACTAATTGGTGGGGCATTTGAACGGCTTTCTTGCTCTGAGGGGAGGGAATTTGAACAAGCCAATCTTCAAAAGTTCAAATGTCCGGGGGGTTGCCCGGGGGGGGGGGATGTTGAACTTTCGAATTGATCGGCGCATTACCAGCTTATGGATAATTTTAACTGGCACAAATACAACTATAATATGAAAACATTTTAAGCTACTGTAAAATGAATATCACTTGTGTGACTAGAGAGGAGGTATTAAACAAATGCTAACCGTTAGAAAAAATGATGCTGGTTTTAAGTGGTTTTAACAACACATTTGTTTTTGTTTTATTGTAGTTTAATGGCCTCTGATTGATGTGGATGCATTTTTTTTTTGCTGGAAGTGCAGTATTACCAAACAAAATTTACTGGCAGTTAATGAGCTAAGTGTGGAACAGTGAAAACAGAATTATAAAATTGTAATTGTCAGTTGTAAGAACATGTTCTTTTGGAACAAGGTTACAAAATTAATTGTACACTGGGTAGCAGAGGCTTTTCTTACATGTTTTGGTGGCTGATAGACAGCTCCACTTAGCCTCTGACATCCATGAGTATGTTATTAAGAGTTTTAATGTCATCTGTAGACTGTAGAGGCTTGCTGCGTAGCATTTTCAGTCAAACCCAGCAGTGCCCAGGCAGCCCCCCAGGCATGAGTGGGGATTTTGTTCATATAAATTATAAATCCCGTGGATGGGACATTCAAGAGTTATGTTATTCTAGAATCTACCCCAGGGATGGAAATTCATCTTCAAAGAATCTTGGCTTTGTTTTCAGTAACGAGCTATCTAGGAAAGAGAGTGAATTTATGACTGGATCAATAAAGACATGCCTTACCCTTATAGATTATTATTATTACTTTTACTACTAATTTTATTGTCATTGTTGTTGTTGTTGTTGTTGTTATGTTTCATGAATCTTTAAAAAAAAATTCAGACTTCATTGAGTGAAAATAGCATTTTTACGTGATTTGCAAAAGTGCAGACTTGCGTGTAACAAAATTATTACTGGAATAATACTGAGATGTGGCATTTTTGGAACGTTTACAGGAACCCTAAATTTATTTTGGTATTACAGAGTTGAACAACCCTAGGGTAATTTTTTAAATTTTCTAACTGTAACACCAGGTGTTGTGAATCATCCCACTTTAATTGGGCTACCATTTGCAAATGATACAATCCAATCACAGCCCTGTGGAGGAAACATGGGCACTGCTAGTGGTTATAAAGTGAGGATTTTGACTAGTGCAGTTTTAATTAAGGGGCTGAAAGTCTTGCAAACTGTTTTGGTTGATTGATCTGTGTAAGACATATTTCTCACGTCCACATACATTGAATTACTGTAGGTGTTCTGTCTTGTTAGATGTCATGTATGGATACTAATTAATTAAAGCATTAAAAAATCAAAGCTCAGCATGTAGCAATAGTTATTGACTTCCTCAAGACTTTATCAATCAATGAATGTTCTACAACTTTTGTTCGCTCTTCTCCTCCCTGCATTTTTGTAACAGTTTTCACAGCATGCCCCAAGTGTGTGTTGACAATGTAAGAAAGTTTTATGGGATGGATTTGTCATCTGCTCGTATCCAGTGCTTTGTTTTCCATCTAAGTATATGCTTGACCATGTTAAATGAAAATAGTTTGTTAAGATCTGACTGGGTTATTTCATGGTTTCTTTTAACCAGAAAACATGGTTGATCATGTTCTGTCATGGTTTGCCCCCCCCCCCTCCCCCAGCAAAAAAAACATAGTTGACCATGATATGCCATGTTTGGTGTATCCCACGGTACATGGTTGACCATGCCATACCATGGTTTATATTATGAAAACAGAACACGGTTGACCATGTTATACCATGTTTCTTTTAAACCTGAAACATGGTTGATTATGTCTTTTCATGGTTTCAGTTTTGAGTAATTTACCATGGTAGACCATGGCTAAACATGTTATACAACCATGATTACACGTGGTTGACCATGTCTTTTTCATGTCTATTTGCAACTTATCTTGACCATGGTCAACCGTGGTCGAATTTGTGCCATTTAACGTTCATGGTTAACCATGGTCAAACCATGGTTCTACCATTGACAGATCATGGTAGACCATGGTTGCTGACCACGATCAACCGTGGTAAAAACATGGTTGACCATGGTTTGACTGTGGTCCTGACATAGGGGAATGATGGTTAACAGGGTAAAACGTGGGTAACGTGGGTTAAATGAGGGTAAACAGGGTGAAACGTGGGTAACTTGGGCTAAATGAGGGTTAACAGGGTGAAACGTGGGTAACTTGGGGTAAATGAGGGTAAACAGGGTGAAACGTGGGTAACTTGGGTTAAATGAGGGTAAACAGGGTAAAATGTGGGTAGTTTGGGGGTAAATGAGGGTAAACAGGGTAAAACGTGGGTAACTTGGGGTAAATGAGGGTAAACAGGGTAAAATGTGGGTAACTTGGGTTAAATGAGGGTAAACAGGGTAAAACGTGGGTAACTTGGGGTAAATGAGGGTAAACAGGGTAAAACGTGGGTAACTTGGGTTAAATGAGGGTAAACAGGGTAAAACGTGGGTAACTTGGGTTAAATGAGGGTAAGCAGGGTAAAACGTGGGTAAATTGGGTTAAATGAGGGTTAACAGGGTGAAACGTGGGTAAATTGGGGTAAATGAGGGTTAACAGGGTGAAACGTGGGTAACTTGGGGTAAATGAGGGTAAACAGGGTGAAACGTGGGTAACTTGTGGTAAATGAGGGTAAACAGGGTGAAACGTGGGTAACTTGGGATAAATGAGGGTTAACAGGGTGAAACGTGGGGTAAATGAGGGTAAACAAGTTAAAACGTGGGTAACTTGGGGTAAATGAGGGTAAACAGGGTAAAACGTGGGTAACTTGGGGTAAATGAAGGAAAACAGGGTGAAACGTGGGTAACTTGTTTTAAATGAGGGAAAACAGGGTAAAAGGTGGGTAACTTGGGGTAAATGAGGGTAAACAGGGTAAAACGTGGGTAACTTGGGGTAAATGAGGGAAAACAGGGTGAAACGTGGGTAGCTTGGGTTAAATGAGGGTAAACAGGGTGAAACGTGGGTAACTTGGGATAAATGAGGGTAAACAGGGTAAAACGTGGGTAACTTGGGTTAAATAAGGGTAAACAGGGAAAAACGTGGCTAACTTGGGTGAAACGTGGGTAACTTGTGGTAATTGTGAGAAAACAGAGCGAATTGTGGATAACTTGGGGCAAATATGGGAAAACAGGGCGAAACATAGGTTACTTGGGGTAAATGGTGACACGCATGTCTGTCAAGTAACGATATGTAAATTAGAAGTTCGGGACGCTTGGTGGATCTAACATGGATGCATTACCCCCTTGACCGACGACTTCGCGACTGCGGTATATATTATATAAATTATGATATCCCAGTTGAAGCTTTGTCAGGTGCTGTCCAGAAGGAGTTGGAGGGGCCTGGAAAATTGTTAGGCAATAGAGCAATGAATCAGAAGCTGAGAACAGAGCATAACGTACAGGTACCACGCCATCTTGTTTACAACGTGATTGCTGAATTGGATCCCGAAGGGCTGGAGGCCAGAAACCTTCAACAAAAAAAGAAAAAGAAAAAGGGTCACTTCACGTCTGAAGGACCGTTGTGGGTGGTTTCCTTAGATGGTCACGACAAACTATGTGGTTATCAAAACTCCACATTTCCACTGGGTGTGTACGGCTGTATTGACACATTTTCTCGCAAAATCCTCTTTTTGTTTGTATGCTACTCAAATTCGAACCCTTTAGTCATAGGCAAGATGTAACTTCGCCATTTATTCGAATCAGAGATGCTGCCAAGAAATCTGCGAGTTGATAGAGGAACAGAAACTGGGAAAATGGCCACAATTCACGTATTCCTTTTAAACCGGCATGGGATTATGGATGATCTCACTGATTCCATTATTTACGGTCCCTCGACAAGCAACAAAATAGAGCGATGGTGGCGTGAACTACACGAAAGATTAGAGAAGTTTTTTAAAGAACAACTGACAGCACTTTTAAGAGGAAGAGAATATGACCCACATGTGGCACTTGACAGACAACTGCTTGCTTATGTCTTCAGACCAATTGTCCAGCGGGAGTGTGACATATTTGTCAACTACTGGAATTGTCATAGAATTCGAGGGCAAGATAAGCTAGAAATTCCAGCTGGGGTACCAGATCACATGTTTTCTTTCCCGGAGCAATATGGGGGCACCAATATGGGGATCCCATTGAGCAAGGATGAATTAAGAGAGGTGGCTGATGTATCTGGTGTCATGGATGAAGATGTGTTGGATTTTATTGACCCAAGAGTGAAGAGGGAATGTTTGCAACTCCTTTCAAATCCAGAAAGAGTGGAATCAAAGAATGCTATTGAAGCATTTCGGTTTCTTAAGAGGAATATTACATCTCCTTAGGATACTGGATAAAATCAACATATGTCTTTTTAATACAACCAGAACAGCTGAGTTCTTGTTGAATGTTTATTTCCTGACAGTTGAACTTGGGCAAAATGTTTACCACCCATAAGGCCAACCTGAGTATTGTTTGCAATTTCTGAAAGGATCATTGCTTAATCCTTTAGCCCCTAATAGTCAAAATGCAGATATTCCTTCCCCCTCCCTACTTATTTCTTGTTAATGGTATTGGTAAGGATCATTTTCTCCAACCATCCACATACATGTGTTTTATCTTTGGTTTTATCTGTTTTCCTTTGTTCTCACGAGTTGTAGTTTTGATCAAGTAGTGACAAATTAGTTTTAATTTCATGTCAATCACTGCTGGAGATTAAAAGGTTTTGACCAGTTTAATTTTAAATGAAACTAGGTAGCCCACATTTCTTGGGCACCAAACCCTATTTGTAAGAAATTCTTTGCAAACCTCTGGCAAGCAACCTTTCTTCTTCTTTTTCAGCATTGCTCCTGTGAGAATAGTCCCAATGTGTAAATGGCTGCTGTTTAGTTATTTCTTTATATTCATGCTAATTAGGCTTACTAGGCCCATTTTTGAGTACACAAAATCATACACACAAGCGAACGAGGCTGGCAAGGCTGATTAGCATGAATATAAAAGATTAATTAAATGCCTGCCATTCATGCATTTGGTCTAGGAATTAGAGGTATAAAATGGTTCTGGGGATCATAATCCCCAAGAAGAGAGGTCCTTTACCTATCAGTTTTTACTTTGTTTCCATGGTAACAATGTTAGCTGCATGGGGGCATGGGAACATAGTGCCCCCAAGATATGTAAGTCAATGGGCAACGAGTGACCTGTATGGTTGCACTTCATGCCAAACCGATAACTTTTATTAACATTACTTTCATTAAACTATTTAAATTTCAAACAATGTTGGTGCTTTATGCAGTTCACAGCAGTGCAGCGGCTCTGCTCTACACAGTTCATAGCGGTTAAAATTTCAACAACAAATGTCCAAAAATGCAGGTGCTCTGCACAGTTCAGAGCAGTTTAAATTTTAAACAATGAATGTCCAAAAATGCAGTTGATAACAGCATAGAGCTGACTAATGGTAACTGTGAGCCAGTCCACAAAGTCATAATAGAAGAATCTGTGATACTTGTACATAACAACGTTTTTAGATGTGCAAAGAATTAACGCTGAACTTAGTCACTTAAATACAGCCTAGTAACACATAGAGCTGAAGGTAATAAATACAGCCTAGTAACAAATACAAGTGAAGGTAAGGCTTTACTGACCAAAGTAGAAGGTTCAATGTGTCTTATGCTTATTAAACCCAACAGTTCATTCGGAGAAGGGTGGAGGGGAGGGAAATAGCTTTAAACAATGCTAAAAAAAATTGAGGCTTTGAGCCCAAAAGTATATCAACCAGTTATTTTACTGTGCTGTCCACATGTGAAAGGATGTGTGCTATTGGTCAGTGTATGGAATAATATTAATAATAATAAATACATGACATGTTTTGCCATGAACGTAACATTGTATGATCTATGACCTTTGATCATCGTAAGGGGATTTCCCGGATAGCATGTGACACATTGCCCATGTGTGTCCTGGCTGAGGCATTAACTTAAATTTATGAATTGGCTTGTACATAGGACGACTCATCCTCTGTATTGTTCCAAATTATAATGACCCATATAAAAATGATGGGGGTGCTCATCAGAAATTTTCAAAGAACACTCTAAAACGTAAGTTTTTAACAACATGAGACATTCTGTCACTTTTTTTTTTCGGCTCAGTACCCTAAAAGGTGCTGCATCCATCATTTAACAACTCAAAACCAGTCTACAAAATTTGACCCCAATGATTCCCCGCCCCCCCCCCCCCCCCCCCCCCTCTCCTGAGTACTTGATGTGCTGGCCATACATTTCCTTAAAATCAAAACTGAAACAAAAATTGTAAAGTAAACACAAAATCATGCATTTTAAGACAGCACCACTTGTTGAATGTTTCGTAATCAGATTGTCGAGAAACAAAGATTTCATGCAGTAATGCAAACAACAACAGTGTTTTGTCATTAAACACAGATCTTTACGGCAACGAGGGGAAATATCAAAATAGATGTTTGTATTTTAGCATAAACTTCAAGGGAAGCACAGCATAGAATCCTCACGATTTTTTAGTATTCATCTTCAATACCCATCATATCACAATACCTATCACATTGATGCTGCTTTCTAAACTCATCGATGGTAACTTGGGATAGGTTTCCTGCACAAAAATAGTATTCATCCGCGTTTTCCGTTGTTAATTCAGTGGTTGCAATTTCGGGATCATACAATTGAAACATGAATCCTTGAAGATCAACCAGCATCATCTTCCGCTTTGTAAAGACATAGCTATAATGTACAAGACATTGTGCTTTGGCAAAGACTTCGTCACACGCTTCCACTGGTGACGTTAAGCAAGCCCCGTTGTTGTTGGCATATTTTGGGAATTCGCCAGGTACAAACTCTTCCAGTGTTACTGGAATGTCATCCAAAACTGAGTAAAATACCTTTCCATACTGGAAGGAATCCCCGAATTCTGCAGGTGCTTTGGATGAAAATCTCTGAGTTATGTTCCTGGCTACTGCATGCATCTGGACCTGTTTGCGAGTGTGATCTTCCACGGTCGATTTCAAGACTTTCTTGATTGTTGTAATCGACGTCGGCGTGTATTTATTAACAACCCAGTCGCCCAAATGGAGATGTTCGTTGCAGGTGTCTTTAAAAGCATCCCTGAATGGCCCGCTCGAGAATGGTTCGTCTTCTATCATGAAATCCAGCGTAGCACCGTTCATCCATTTACACTTCTCAACATCAAAAAGTTCCAGCTGTAATGCAGTAGTCTTGGGCGATTCAGTACCAACTTTCCAGCTCTTAAGAGGTGGGCGATTGATACTGATTTTGGATAGACTCTATTTGGATACACTATATTTCCACTTGCACGCTTGGATGGCGCAACTGGGGCTGATCTCGCGCGCTCTGGAGGCTGCTCAAATCTTTCAACTTCTTGGGGATGAAAGATGCGTTCGGCATTCTCATTAGGTGGAAGAAATCGGATGAAGTACACTTTGCGACCTTTAATAGACCTTTAGCGATATCCACGGTTGAAATCACAACACGGCCGCCATCTTGAAAAAGCCAGCCAAGCCCCAGTCCTTACCGCGTGGAGTGATAACGCTGGTCCGTTCGAATTTTTAATTTTTATTTTCTTTCTTCAGTGAAATGGTAACGCTGGTCCTTTCGAATATTTTTTTTTATTTTGTTCCTTCGGAAACTGATGGGTTCGTAATCTTTCCCGGGTATATTACGAACCAATTTAATGACTAGCTCCCAGTTGGCTTGTTAGCTCAATTGGTTAGAGCGCTGCACCGGTACCGCAGAGGTCAGGGTTCGAATCCCGGTAAGCCTGATTTTTTCAGGCTTTCTTTTCGCAACTGCATAAGTTGCGTTAATAACTGCGAGGATCTTCTTTACATTTATTTTTTTAGTTTTAACATTAATCTTTAAAAATATATGTATTTCATGATTATCTTTTGATCTGAAAATGATAACACTACTTAATATGACTTTGCAAATGCATTTGAAATAACAAATGAAATAAAAACTCCGTTTTGGTTCTAAATTACACTTGAAATTAAATAATTAACTTAAAATGAAATTTATTATAAAAGCGATACATCACATTTCGTGGTGTAAAATGGAGTGATAATGATGGGCCACCATAGAGCAGTACTTTTAGCTTTTTTGTCGCACTCGTCGCAACGTAGAATTTCAGGGATGGGATATTATTTATGGGAGGGTGAGGAAGAGAAAAGCTAAAAAACGAAGGGCGCAGTCATCAGAACCTGTACCAGTACAAGGTGAACAGGGTGAACATTGTTTTAAAATGCATCTAACCCCAAAATATTTTTCCGCTAAGATGAAACTTTGCACCTATTTCAAAAACATTTAGCCATTATTTACAGTTTTTGATTTATTTCACGGGCTTCAAAACTTAGGCAAAACTAAGCATTATTTGTTGCACGACCGAGTCAGAAGGAGCATGAGTCTATTCCCCATGTGACGTCACAAACTGCTTTGCATGCATGTTTACAAAGACTTAAGGTTACCGTGTACCTTCAGAGGTGTCTTCAGTCTTACGCATGTAGCGCTTCTCAATTTCGCTGCAGATACCCCAAACCCTATATCAAATTAAAGCTTCTAAAACTGGCTATTTGAATATGCCACTAACTTTTCACGAAAACGAATTTTTAAGTTTTCCGCGAAGTCTGAATATGAAGGTCTAGATCGCCTTTTGAAAGCTCCAGCTCAAAGGGAATTTTAAAGTTTGCAATTTTTTTTTGCTTGGTGAAAGTCCGTGTTGGGGTTTTCCTTTATTCAGCCGCGTTCAAAAGCTTTTAAACATTTTCTAAATCGCAAGAAAAACATACGGAGTAACGGCACAGAAATGGTTCTTAACGAAAAAATATTTAGAATTATCGAATTCCCCGACATATTCTTGTTGAAGAAGCGTCAAGCTAGCGACTCTCCAAATTTGATTAAAATCGAACAAATCGCCTTTGAGTTGGAACTCCTTAAAGTGTCACCTTCAAGCGAAAAATGAATGCCGACAAATAGCGTTCAAAAGAAAATCTTCGCTACGCAAACAAACACCGCCTCCAAACACCTTTGCCGACAGTAGACCAATCAGTGGGCGCCATTTTATCTTCCGGTCACCTTCCGTGGAAATTTAACGCAATATTTTTTCCACGCAAATCCTAGTGTTCCTATCATTCAACCGTCTTACCATTTTGTCGAATTTCTTTCAATGTTGGACGACGTTTAACTGATATTATCGTGATGGGGAGAACCAAAAGAGCGAAAACCTCAAGCCGACCAGCTGGGCCTAAACTGAAGCGGCCAAGGCGGGCAAAAAAGCGAAGCGAAGTGAAACTGAGCGCTGTGGAGTGCTGTGATTGAATCAGTACAACTGCAGCAGCTGTTTTGAACAGCGCTTCTTATACTGGTTGAATGGGTACTTATTGTAGTGTCAAGCTTAGCAAAGGTTATAATTGAACAATGCTCAAAGGGCTTATTTTTACTTGCGTTATCCAGCAATCGCATAGCGCGTGTTCGACACACAATTGTTTTGTCCGTTTCTCACCGGCAAATAGGGAATTTTTAAAGGTAATTGTTGGTATCCAAAAGATTTCAATATTGTTTAGACATATTTGTATCTTTCCAAAAGAGTGTAATAAAGTAACAACATAAGAGCGGTTTCATCGGGATCTGATAGGCCAATGTATAAATGAGTGAAACTATTAGCTGTGACAGCAAGCGAGGTTCCCTGCGAAGAGATCAAAAGGTCGTCTCCCAGCGTTGGCTATATACCACGGGCTACATGCACACTGTATTAACAAATCTAAAATAATAAAATTCTTCTTTCTGCATTTAAATCAAAACATTGAAGAAAATCAAAAGAGAACACGGGTTAAACGAGATGAATTTAAATTCACTATCTCTTTGTCGGTTCTTTGTTTACGCTATGCGGGAGCTGGTAAACGGTAACAGTTATCAGGTTACTTGAATGATTGTGTGTTGTAAACTGTAAACTGTATTCATGTTAGGTCGCTTGTTCAGGGCTGCTCTACTATCCCAGAGAGATAAAAGGGAGGTACTACAATGTATTCCATCGAATTGCAGTAATAACAGATGTTGTACGTTTCCGCGTAGTTTGCGCTCGCAAAATATTATTTGGTATTAAATCGTCTGGCGATTCACTGTCACTATTACGATTAAAATCAGTCCAAACATTCAGTAACCCTCTTTCTTCCGTTCTAAGGATATTTTGCCTGGAAGGTTCTGATGGCCATTCCCGATGATATGAACCTTTGTCTGATGCAGCGAGGCTACAACGTGTTTCCTCTGTCATGCTTTTCTTGTCTTCTCAGTTTTCCTCTTTTTTTGCTTTTTGGAGTTAGCCCACGGACATTTCCGCGGCCTGTGGGTTTCCATAGCAAAGTCATAACTTAGAAAACCGGGCTGTAACGACAAAAATATAACATAAACGGACATAGAACGCTTCGGGAAACAATGAATATGGAGGCTCTCCCATAAACAATCTTTCCCGCGAAAATCGTTCTGGATGGCTGCACTCGCATCAATTAGCTGTCAATCAAAAATAAACTTTCACTTCCGGTGGAAAACGGTCAACCCATTTTCTTGGCGAATATGTGCTCTTTTTTCAAATTTCTTTTTCGGAATTAAAAGGTTCCAAGGCAACGTTTATTCTTATGGAAAAAAATAAAAATCGTAAATTTACCATTTTTAACGTACACGGTAACCTTAAGGAGATGCAAATCACTTTGTGATGTCACATCAGGAATAAACCCATGCCCCTCACTAGGTCGGTCGTGTAACAGATGAGATGATGTCTAGATTTGGTAACTTTTACAGCCTCTAAAAAGTCAAGACTAAGGGGGAATTTGTCAAAAAAAAATTACAAAAAAGGCACAATGCGTTTTGAACAGGTGCAAAGATTTATTTTGGCGAATACTTTTTTTGGGTTAGGTACACTTTGAGGTCTAGGATGAGGTGTGTCACTAGCAAGAGACTGAACATGCTAGGGTGAGATCGGGGAATGAGAGGGGGATATTAATCTGCACTTAACACTGAGAACATACTTCTCACAACGAAATGAAATATCCATTCTCATTTCATGGATGAAAAATTAAGGTTCCCGGCGGCTGTCTAGATGATCACATTGAACAACGGGAACAGTGTTTTGACAGTTATAGTACTCGCGTTGAGAAACGAGATCGAGTAAGCCCCTGTCACTCTCAATAAAAATTATCGACATCATACACAACGTGAAAGCTGAATAACTCAGCGTCTTTGGCAGGAATGATTTTTTTTTTAATCAAGAATTAATGATAGGTTTATTAAGGACTTACAGTGGAACCCCGATCTAATAAAGTGCCAAGGGACTGGGAAAATGTCAAGTTATAACGGGGGTTCGTATATCGGGGTTTGTTTTCCATACATTTTACTATTTTAACTGGGCTTGAAGAATATCTTTCCTTATACGGGTTCGTTATATAGGGGTTCGTTATATCGTAGTATACCATGAGATTTTAATTTTAACTTATTTGTACAGTATATCATTAATTTTACATTTATTTTCTTTAACAGGTCCCAAGGTTTCTTAAAGGGCACTGGCATTACATCGCATTAAGTTCAATACATTGAACCCCAATTGACTCCGTAGGATGCAATAAGTAAGACTAGTAACCAACTACAGAGGATGATTTTGAAGTAAGCCACTTTCTCGATAAAACAGTGTCTGAAAGGACAAAGTGTTGCGTGTAGGCGCTCTAAGGCGATTAAAGTAAGATTGCCCAGGGAAGATGAGGAAAATGTAACCCTAAAGTTTATAATAATGAAATATTTCCAAATGAAACCTTGACCAGGTTCCACCTCTAATGATATAAATAGACGCACAGGTCCTGTCACTGCTTCTACTAGTAAATCAGCCGCAGTTAGGTTTATTATTAGGTACGTACTGCGCTTGCGTAAGTGCTGTTTTCTTGCGAAGGCGATGATAGTAAAGGCATTGACCATAAATACCACAATAAATTCAGTGACGAAAATTGCAAGCCAGATGGTATTCGGTTCATTTGGTAAAAGATCTTCATCTGTCATCCTTAAATGATGCGTAACGCTCCTTCTCTTAAAATAGTCTCATGTTTATTGCATGCGAGCTATGAATAAGAAAAGCGTCATTAGAACAAGATAATTTATAAAATTATCATCACTTTTTAATAGTTGTTTGCTGTCCCGTTCTATTGGCCCTTTTTGGCCTGTTCTCATTTCGTTATTCCTCTAATAAACGTGTCTCGCTGAGATTTGACATCCGAAATTTCTTATATTGGCAAGATAACAAACAAACAAGCAAACAAATAAACAAACAAAAAAACCAGCAGAATCCACCTTATTCAAAATGTATGATTGGTTTTTCCAAAAAACAAGGTAGCGAGTTTGTTTACGACCTTTCAATTGGCTATTACCAGGTCACTCAGCTCGATTAAAACAGAAGATTAGAATAAAGTAAGTCAATAGTAAACCTGGTATGACCTGTTAGGCGCATGCTCATAGTGGGAACTTCTACTGCTGTGCAAACAAATCGCTGATTTCAGTATATGCAGTTCGAAAACCAACGCTAAAATCCGGTCGCAACTACATTGGTTTGACATCTGTTGATTTGCAAACATTTTAGGTCTTCTTAAGAACTATTTTGCTGCATTTTTATGCATTAAGGGACTTAACAAGAGTTTCAAATGAACCGTACAGTCTATAGGACGTCTTTTCCATTCCCATTATACGCTACTTTTTCCGAGTCCCAGTGGTCAAATCGCAGCCCCAGTGCCTCAAATCTCATTTTTCCAGTGCTAAAATAGGAAAATCCCAGCTCCCATTTTACCTCTTCAATGTAACTTCTTCTGCTATATTTTATTGCTCTTCTCGTGTTTAATAAATACAAGCTGAAAATAAAAATATTGATAAAAATTTTAGAAAAGGTAAAAAAAATAGATGATTATAACATATCAATTTGTCATTCGTTGGTACCGTATATATGTAATTCTTTGTTTTGTTTTGGTGTTCTATAAATAGATGAACCTTTCTTTGATATGGAAGGTAACTTGATGATTCCTGTGAGTTATGATTATGTCAGTTCCCCATCTGTAGGGTAGCAGTGAGCGACTTCAGCCAAAATGTTTCTTTTTTTGTTTTGCTTTCTTTTTTTTAACAAAAAAGCAACATAGGACTGACTGAGATATTTCTTTAAAATCTACGAAAATCATTATTCAAAGCTTGGAAATTTTTCTAGTGATTTCAGTTATTTCGTCTCTCGATCCATCTTGACTATGGTGAACTATTAGAAGTAATTCTACTCAAGTGTTGATCTCTCGTTCAAAAGAGAAAAGTATTGTACTAATATATACAAGTACAAGTTAGACGCGTTTTTGGAATGTCGCCCTAAAGTTTCTTTACATTAATAACCAGATAGGATAGCACGCCGTTATTGTCAAGTTTTTCTTCGTTTTGCCTTATCCTTTAGTAGATACAAGACAAGTCTCTATTGATCAGCTTTAAAATTTGACCAAGCTAGCTCTCTGATCATCTTCACTGAGCAACCCATTCTTTTGTTTTTCAAAACTCCTTGATTTTAATTGCCTTGAACTTATCGTACCAACTTCTTAGAATTTTTTGCCATTGTCACTCTGTTTTGGCTTTTAAATCGCCGCTGCGTGAGTCGCGGCCAAGCCGAGAGATATTCAGTTAATTCTTTTGCTGAAATGTGCCCCAGCATATTCACCATTCACAAGATAAACACAAAGATGACAAGCTTTACTGCAAATTATGAAAGTTGTTCCAACCGTATGAACCCAACACAAAGTTTGCTAATTCGCATAAGCTTTTTACTAAACTCTTTTTAAAAGCCTGGATTTTGACAGAATTAAACTTTCCCTGACATGTGTCTGCTGTCCGCGGATTGTCTTTCTTACCCCAAGGCTGCCGCTAGTTTGCACAAAATTAGCCTGAAGTCTCGAACTTAGTTAAGCGGAACACGTACGCGTAAAACTTTCCATAAAAATTTCAATGTTTGCGAAGTAGATATTGTGGACCTGGATTATTCCACAATATTCGCTGAGCCTGACGAGAATAATTGTTTTAGTATAATTGCTCAGGTGATTATCATAGCAAATACATTTTCTTTTCTTCATAAACATCAAAAAACGCGCGGTGGCCATTTTGAAAATTAGTGCTACAGTATTATAATCACCTCGCGCGGGGGGATTATAGCAAGATATGACGTAATCCTCGACCAATCAGAGCACGCGTTTCTCTATAATCACCTGAGCAATTATACTAATATATCATAGGTTAGAGCGTCAACAGTCCTAAACGGCTAGTTATGTAAATTTTGTTATCACTGTTATTCCTGCTCATTGTAAGTTGGTTTCTCCTATCTTTTTTTAGTTTTAAAATCAGGTTTAACCTGCAGTAAACAGGCTAAAATAGAGCTAACTTCCTAGCACTGACACAGAGTGTCGAGGATATATAGCAAGTCCGGCAAGCCTTTTTGTGTTCTTGTAAAGAGGTGATCGATTTGATGAGCGAAGAGACCACCCTGTTTAATTTGCATTTTGCACCATCACCTGCCGCATTTCGGTCGGATGTTCTAACCACCCACTGAGACACTGCTTCTGGAAGACAAGTGACGACATAACAGAGATTAAGCATCGCGTTCACGCCAAGTGCAAACAGCAAAAATACCACGTGATTATGAGTTTTCCGCCATTTTTCACGTTTGCCGTTTGACGTTTTCGACGCGAAGAAGCCTGTTCTTGCGTTTGTTAACAGTGCAAGTATTTTTGAAGTTTTTGATTCGTTCTGCTACAACTATCAGCCTGTGTTGAGGTCTAGTGATGTTTTATTTTTCTACGCAAACTGACCGGTTAACGGTCAGTGTTTACACAAAAAGGAAGAATAAGGTACGAGAAAAATCGAACTGATGTTTGGCTTAATCACCTTCACAAAGGCTATCAACTGTTTTATGTGAAATGCTCTTTCGCTCTTTCCCTCTGTAATTTCGTCAAAACATCCTAACGAAACCACATTCAACCGGTAACTAATATCTTAGTTAACAGTTAGAAAGCTGCTTTTTTGTGTATCCTAAGCTTTAAAGAGTTTACTCGAAGCTTGAGAAGAAATGTTCCGTTTTGAAACGGCAGACTGACGTTTGATCTCTATTATCTTGTTCCAGCCGTAAGCAGGACTTGTTTCACATAAGTCAACTGAGTGAATGCACGTGTCCTCGCTCGCCACCAGCGTCTTTGTTTTTCAGTAGTTAGAGCACTGACAGGTGGGTGGAAAGTCGTGAGTTATTGTCTCCTGTTGCAGGCTCAGAATTTGTCTTTATAGTCACACGTTCTTAAGTGACCAACTGAATGCAGTCCGTATGGTTAACTTGATCACTCTGTATGTTTGGGTTTCCGTTCATTTCAGTCGAAAAGAAAGAAAAATATCAATTCAAGTCCTTTCACTTGATGCAAGTTCCTAAATGAGGGTTTGAATGCCGCACCACCAATTCAAATTCATCACCCTTCAAAAAGGGTAAAGGACTTGTGGTGTTGCAATCTGGCATACTTACTGAGGTTAGATCACGAATGGAAGGATAATGGCTACCGTGTGTGCCTTAGTTGAAAATTTAACCGAACTAATACTTCACGTTTAAGTTGTAAAGCGCATGCATTTAAACACTTTAATCTTTTAATAGTTGCGCTAGATAAAAACAATACCATTCGCATCGATCATGAAATAATAATTATCTTTTTGTTTCCCTGTTGGACCGTCTTGCCTACTTCACTAATATCATTCCCAGAATAATGGAGGGTGTTGAAAACTGAAGTACGTTAGTTGTATGGGAAGTCGGTAATAAATATTCCGAGCCCCGAAGTAGTCCTTCATCCAAGAAAAACACTTCAAAAGCTCTGCAGATTTTTAGGGGTAACTTGCTTCCAGGACTAGATACAGGAAGCGGAGAAAAGTTTGTATGCTAGACCTTCCGTAACAGACACACAGTGGTGTAGATTAAAACAAGCAAAAGAGTAACATGCGGCAAGAAACGAAGACGTATTCCTTCTTTGATTAATTTTCATTTGATCAGGAGTTCTGATTTTTTATAAGTCTGAAACGATAGACCATCTTTTCTCCGCCCTTGCCAAGGGTTCGGCTGTCTGGGAAGCAGGAAACTATACAGCATCTGTTTCTAGTAATTTGATTTTACTATTAGTGTTAATTCAGGATAAATCTAAATGTGGGTCATGTAGCATTTTAGTAACTATTTAATTTCAGACTGTAGTTCGAGTCGTTGCCAAAGAAATTGTATGTAACGATTTAAAAAATGATAAAATATTAATGTGATTAAGATAAAATATAATATTCAGGTTTGAACCAAAAAAAAATGAGCCCGACTGACAATCAGAAGTTAGATACACATACTGAAGAAAATAATCAGTGTCTCATGGGAGAAGATTATACTGTCTCGTTCACATGAATAGCTACAGTTTCATCTACACGCTCGAATTGAAGAGGCAATTTAGTGGGGGATTTTATTTATTTATTTTTTAATTGTCAAAAGATAATTTATGTCTAAGTTCTGTGCTTAAATATGGATTCCCTTAGACCACCAATGGGAAGATGTCAAGTAGTAAAGAACGACCCAGAGCCCTTTTTTGGCTGAAACTTTCTGTGATTTTTTTTATTGAAAGCAACGATACAAAAACAATACAACACATCAAGGCTTACAACATTATATTGTATGGTATATACATAAGAAAGGAACTTACAAACTATATTTTAATTACAAGATCAAAGAAAGTAAAGGTATAGAACAACCAAGTTGCTTTAACGAATGTGCTAAAGTGTTGCAATTTTTAATGAACCGAATAACCTGACTTATTGATAAAATAACCACCTCATTTTGTAAGGTTTCAAGATTGCTACCACAGTTTTTAACCGCTCTTTCTTTTTGTTTTATTTTGTTTTCAATTTGAAAATACTATTCGAGCTTTCCTTTGTAGATCGCAAAAGTTGGGCAAGCCATACTGTCTTAGGTTACAGTACTACAAATAGTCATCTTCCTAATTTTGACACCACGTCAATAGCTTCGCCTAAGATACCTTTTTTTTGTCATGTTTTAATCCTTCTAAAGCAAAATCTGAGGTCTGAATCAAACAGTTAAAGAATAAAACTTGAGAAAACCAACCCGACCTCTTCGATTTGGAAGCGATTTCTATCCTGGCCATCTGTAGTTAAACACTACTAATTAATAGTTTTCGTGCACAAGGATGTTCATTTACTCCAAACTGCTTGTTGTGCTTAAGTTTCAGTAAAGAGTTAAAATATCCTGTAAAAGAGCAAAATAATGAACACTTAGACTACAGTCGGACATTCTGAGTAGAACATGGTCAAATAAATGGAACAAGTTTTCGCATCGCCGCTGGTTTATTGGGCATACTTTATATTGATCAGTGGGTTGGACACGTGTTAACTATGGAGTCTTTTTACAAATAAGGTCCTTGAGCGCTTTTCTAAATTCTTGCATTCTAATGGTATATATCTGTGGATTCACCAAAGAGTTCGCGTAAAAGAACACAGTTGTTTCAACTATGCGGACTTCTTTCACAGGGGACCGTTGGCTCGGCCCGGTAAGGGGGCTAACATGACTTTGAGCACGTTGAATTGCCCATGGCAGAATGTTCAGTATTGAGACAACAGTAACTATGAGTAAAGTTACTGATAATTTCCTGTCTGAAGCTAATGAACTGAGGGGCTGAGGAGGAGGGTTACTTTTGACTTTAACAACAATAGCAACATAAGAGATTATGAGTATCAGGAGGGTAAGGACATTGAATGATGTCAACGCGTAATGATATGCAACTGGTTCATAAAGAGAAAGAACAGCACCTGAAGCTGCTAGAATCCAAAGCATCAACCAGCAGCAAACGATGATTATGTAGTAAACCCATTTTTCAATTAAACAGTGCCTAAAAGGATAAAGAGTTGCGTGTAGACGCTCTAAAGAAATTAAAGAAAGATTAACTAGGGAAGATCCTGAGAATAACGAACTTAAAGTTAAAATACAGAATTCTCGCTAAGTGAAACCACGTCTGGCATGTTCCATTTCATATGTGAAGTATATGGCCAAAGGTCCCGACACTGCTCCCACCAGTAAATCAGCCACAGTCAAGTTTATTATCAGGTACGTAGTGCGCTTGCGTAAGTGGCAGTTTCTTGCAAATGCGATGAGAGTGACCGCGTTGATTATAAAAATCACAATGAATTCAGTGACAAATATTGAAAACCAAATGGAACTTGGCCCTTGTGAGAAAATGTGTTAGTGTCTTCAGCAGTTTCATTATTCATATAAACCAAACTGAGGTTTGTTCTTTTATAATCGTCTTCCTTTTTCCAGTCCATGAAAGCTGAGATTAAGAAAACATTAAAATATATCGTTATCTAGTTGTTAATGACTGAATTTCAAAGTTTCAAAGTTTCAAAGTTTATTATTATTCACTCCTATAAGTAAAATAAAAAGGACTACACTATCCCGCAAATAGCAGTAGCTAGTTTGGGCGGGTAGTGTTTACATTAGTATAGGAGAAAAGAAGTCAAGTGACAAATATACATATATAAATAAAGAAATTACAGAAAGCAAATCAAGTAATTAACATAAAGGAATATATACATATGTGAAAAAGAGAGAAATTACAAATAAGTAAATAAATAAATAAATAAGGATGCATGGATAAGTCTATAAATTCTTAATATATTTTAATTACTGCTAGTAGTGAGCGAACGAAAGCTTGGTATTTTTTGAATTAAGGTGTGGATATCAACGTATTTCTCCCCGTGTTCTAAAAGCTGCAGTAAAGTCTGCTTAAGACATTTTTTGAAGGAAGTTTAATTTGTTTTTCGTTCGGACATGTTCTGGGAGCCTGTTCCATATTTTACACCCGATGCCTGAACACGAGTGGCTCTGTTGTTTTAGTCTTGAATGTTTTATGTAGAATCTACCAGCTGATGCAGATCTAGTATTATACGAATGAACAGAGTCTGCGCGAGTAAAAAGATCTAACAATTTTGAAGGAGCAGTTTTACAGCTTATGTCATCATTCAAAAGAGACAATGTCAGTTTATGTCATCAATGACAGTTTATGTCATCATTCAAAAGAGACAAATTTCATTTTGGCAACGAGCGGAATTAGAATATCGCGCTAATGTTCACAGTCTATACAGCAGGGACCAGAAAGAAACTCACACCGTCGAAAAAACTCTCATTTCTTTCTAATTACTAACCCTTAGAACGAATCCCAGGGAAGGTTGTCATTAACTGTCTTCAAGGATAGCCTTTGCTTATCGCTTAAACTTGAGAACTACTAATTAACTCTTTGATCATCTAGAATGAAAAATAATTTCTTTTAACTTTCAAAACTGTATTTCCTGTTCAAAATTGTTCTTACGTAACGAAAATGTTTTTTTGCATTACGGTCATGCTCACTTGTCAGTTGTTTCGACCTGTAAATCGTAAGGGTCTTGAGTTCTGAGTTCTATTAGTTGCCGTTAATCTGCTATTTCCCCCAACGCCGGTCTTGGATAGCCTTGGACAGTTATTGTATTTTTTTAAATTTATAAATGCTACAATTCTTCGGCTGACTTGTGTCATAACTATTCAACATGTACTAGCTGAAAATGCGTACATGTATATAAAGATTCGCAAGTTGTGCCAATTTTATTAACCGAGCGCAAACATTGTGCGTGATGGCGATAAAATGTTACTTACCTGTTTTTAAAAGCTTGGATTTTGTCAGATTTAACTTTCACTGCCAATTTCTGCCCTGTTCGCCGATTGTTGTTCTTACTGTAAGGATGCCGTCAATTTGAATCAAATAGTCCTTTGTCTCCAGCTTAGTGCAGGCGGAAAAGTCGTACGGTTCGATTCAACTGTCGATAAAAGAAAAATTTTTGTCAACGTATACCACATTTAGCTTAGCTTTTAAGGCTGGTTTCCACGTGATCATTAACAATCGCCCGATCGCTTGCGATAGTTGAAAAATTGTCAGTGAAAGCCAATCCATGGTGAATGTAGTTTAATTTTTATCCATTTGAATTGTTTACCTAGCAAAGGTAAATTATTTCCCGCAGGTTGGCGGTTGTTTTCATTGTTCTTACGTCTTTAATTAAAAACCAGTTTGAACACGGCAAACGTACTCAGTATTGACATTTTCCATGACAAGCTAATTGTCAGCTGCAAGTGGCGTATGTTCGCCGAGTATGTTCAGTCTCAGAAACTAACATAACGTAACATAATATCACCTTTATTTCACCTCGGATTTACAAGGGTAGCTATATAGCTAATTTCTCCGAGAAAGAAAAGGAGAAGAAAAATAAATAAATAAATACATAAAATAGTATTAACAATAAAAATAAAAATAAAATCATATATTATATTATATACAGTACATTAAACTACTAAATACATAGGTAACAATTGCATTGATGTTCCAAAAAAATTTGGCATATTTTAGTTTTGAACTCATTCCAGGACGTTAGTGACCTCAGGGGCCCGTTTCTCGAAACTCCCGATAACTTTTCGGGCCCGAAAAATATTTTAGGTGTACAATATTCTCGAATAGCTACAAAATTTTTATCGTTTTTTAAAGCTAAATTTTAATCTTTATAATTTCTTTAAGCATATCGCTAAGTTTGCGCTAACAATTGCCATTAGCTGATAAATAAATGAGCTCGAAAAAATACTTACCGGGCCCGAAAAGTTATCGGGAGTTTCGAGAAACGGCCCCCAGGACCTCTGTTAGTTTGTTCCACTTGTTTGCAGTAGAGTATCTGAAGGAATGAAGACCATAAGTGGTTGTGTTAACGTATGGGATAAGTGGTTGTGTTAACGTACGGGATAACAAGTTTCCTTGATCCTCCGAAATACAGATGGTGTAGGGAAAAGACAACTTTTGTTGTGAAACTGATACTATTTTCAATTTTACAGAATGTTTAAGTGGTTTCAGTTGGCAAGAATTTTGTATTTTAACCTTTGGTATGGTATTTCCTGGATCATCCCTAATTAGTCTTTCTCTCATTTCTTTAAAGCGTCTACACGTAACATTTTATCCTTTTAGGCACTGTTTGATTGAAAAATTGGTTTACTACAAAATCGTCGTTTGCTGCTGGTTGATGCTTTTAATTCTAGCACCTTCGGGTGCTGTTCTTTCTCTTTATGAACCAGTTGCATATCATTACGCGTTGGCATCATTGTAAATTTATCGTCAGGATTGTAAATTTGTAAATTTATCTAAATATATCTGTAATTTTTATTTGTATTATTGTTATGCGCGGGTGAGCATTTCCGTATGGAACCCGCGTAATACAAATATCAAATTTATTTATTTATTTATTTATTTATTTATTATCATTCAATGTCTTTACCCTCCTGTTACTCACAATCTCCTATGTTGTAATTGTTGTTAAAGTCAAAAGTAACCCTCCTTCTCAGCCTTTCAGTTCATTAGCTTCAGACAGGAAATTATCAGTAACTTTACTCATGGTTACTATTGTCTCTATATTGACCATTCTGCCTTGGGCTATAAGACATGTTCAAAGCGTTGCTCCCCTTACTTGACCAGTTACCATATTCAGTCAACGGTATCCCGCGGAAGTTGTCCGCATAGCTGAAACAACTGTTTTGTTATACGCGAACTCCTTGGTGAATCCACTGATATATGCCATTAGAATGCAAGAGTTTAGTTTTTTTTAGACTAATTCTCAAGTGTTTCTCGTGAAAAGCCTTCAACAGGTTACTGGGAAGGAGTTTTTCCGTACAAACATTGGGCCAAACCCTGTATGGTCAATGCTTGGTTCACTTGCTTTGGTGCTGGATAAACCAGATGAATAATTAGTTTTTACCTCAATAAATTTATGATGGATAAATAAAAATAAATCAACCAGTAAACTTATCCTTACTGCGCAAAAGCGAAATGTTGCAAAAAGTTACATAGGAGTTCCACTGTATACCTAGTAAGCTACATAATTACCATTGCAAACTGGTACTGTTATATCTATCCGCTACCTAATGATTATACCACAATACCGCCGCTATACCACACTTAACAAAGAGAATTTACGTTGATCTCGATCTGATTCCTTGCCATCGACAACTGCAAGGGTCTCAAGTAAAAACATCTGTACAACGGAAATAACCAATGAAAGTACAACTTTCATCTTATCTGCCACTGCTTAATTTATGTGCAAGAACCTAACGTTTTATGAGAGGGATTCACAGGCATAAGAACACCAAAAATTCAACTGTCAAATTGCGCTAAATTACCAACATTCCGTTGAGTGACGATTAACGATGATTGATCAAATTTGTCTGCCATACGTTGAGAATGATAAACATTTATGTTGGTTATAATTGAAGATTTGGCAAAGTTTGAGCAGTGCAGTGATGCACTGAAAAAAAGCGACGGCAGTTTGCAACGAGAATTAACTTTTAAACTCAAGAGAGGAGCTGCGGTTTCAGAAGAAAAAGGTGAGTTTTGTTTAACAATCCCTGGTGAAAAATCTCACAGGATCTTCAAGGATCTTTAAGGATTGCCAAAGACCTGCCAAAGATCCTTAAAGACAAGGATCTTTAAAAGATCCTTAAAGGATCTTTGAAAGATCTTCAAAGATCTTTATATGTAAAATCATTTGTTAAGATCCTCAAGGATTTGACCAAGATCTTCCAAGGATCCTACAAAGATCCTGATAAAGATCCTAGCAAAGATCTTTGCAAGGATCCTTCAAAATCCTTAAGGACTAAACAAGGATCTTTCAAAGATCTTAAAAGAATCCTTTCAAGGATCTTTTAAAGATCTTAGCCAGGATCCTCAAGGATTTGGTCAGGATCTTTTTAGGATCCTTGTCAAGATCTTCACAAGATCTTTGCAAGGATTCTTCAAGATCCTCAAGGACTAAACAAGGATCTTTCAAAGATCTTAAAAGGATCCTTTCAAGGATCTTGTTAAGATGTTAGCCAGGATCCTCAAGGATTTGGTCAGGATCTTACAAGGATCCTTGTCAGGATCTTTGCAAGATCTGTGCAAGGATCCTTGGAGATCCTCAAGGATTTAATGCGGAACTTTCAAAGATCTTAAAAAGATCCATTTAAGGATCTTGTTAAGATCTTTGCTAGGATCCTTAAGGATTTGGTCAGGATCTCCCAAGGATCCTTGTCAAGATCTTTACAAGATTTGTGCATTAGGTTTCTTCAAGATCCTCAAGGATTTAATGAAGTTCTTTCGAAGACCTAACAAGATGCATAAAGATCTTAGAGATAGATAGATAGGTAGATAGATTAGAGCTGAATTGAAAGAAAGGAATAGAAAGGATCCGTAAGGATTTGATCAGGATCTTGCAAGGAATCTGTAATTTTATGCCAATAATTATTGATGTCTTTATAAGATCTTAGCAAGGATCCTGCAAGATCCTCAAGGATTTCAAAGATCTTAAAAGTATTCTGTTAAAGTTTTTGCTTTGATCTGGGGATCATACAAGGTTCCTTCACAAGATCCTTGAAAAATTTGACACAGTTGACAGAATATTCAAAGATTTGATGAGGATCCTTACAAACATCATTGCAAGGATTTTCCCAAGATCTTTGCTGGGTTCCTTCAATATCCTCTTTGAAAGGACTAAAATAATGAGGATCTTGCAAGGTGGTGAGTATTATTCTAATGTCTGATCTGTTGTGTGATCAAAAAACAAAACTGCTATCACCTACAAAGTACATGTATCCAACACAACTTTCAGACTTTCAGATAAGCATAAGTCTTAATTTCTGCTTGGAATGTTATGCTTAGTCTGTGCAAGAATAAACCATAAATCAGAAAAATTTATTTGTCGAAAAATAATCAGTTTTACTTTACCTTGTTAATTTACATGATCATATTTGAACTGTTCAGCAGTAGCTGCTTAAGCTTATATTTTGTCTTAACATTCATGCAGTCAGTTTCAGCAATTTAACGATGAAAATCCTTAGTTTTTGAACTTCTGTAGGGGCAAATTTGTTCTAAGTTTCCATAGGTCCCAAAAAATACGATTCAGGAGTCACTTCTTAGCAGAATGCAATCCTTAAAGTGAGCAAGAAAAACGGAGCCAGGAGCAGCCGCCATTTTGGAATCTCGGAGAGACTGGTAATGAATGAGCCGCTTTTGGTCAGCGGCCACATCATTGCGGGCTCAGAGAAAACAGTTGAATTCATCAATTTCGGGTTCGTTTCAAATGGTCAACATATGTTTCCTTGGATTTCCTATTATTTCAGGCTTAAATGATGCCTCAAGGCAGCAAAAATTGGATATCTACTCTTAAGAAGGAGGTTAGTTCAAAAGAAAATGATTTGTAATGAAAGATTGGCTTCAAAATTAACGATTCTAAGAAGATCATGTTCTTTCCTGTCTTCTTATATCTGCTTCCATTCGAGCCTATATAATTATAAGCTATAGGCTTATATATTTACATGTAACTAGTTAAACTTGAGGCAGGCTGAATTGCGAGTTTATTTAACTAAAGAAGCAGTTATGGCATAATTGTGCAGTTTATAGAAAAGTTAAAATGAAACATCCAATACAATGTTCTCCAGTGCTTTCCCACTGTAGAGTGTTTCCATCACTGTAGTTAAAAGGACATGCACTAGCACAAGGTAACTGATCTGCCTTGAGTTTACAATGTCTTGATTTGAAAGCAATAATAGAGATCATCTTCTAGAGAATTGAAAGAACAGAACTGTTAACTGAATACAAAATAATTCAGAAATGATTTTAACCACACAATGACCAATTTGTTCTGTTTTGCTCTACTAGGAATACATTCAATTCATGATCAGCTGCTGAGCACTGCCGTGTCAAGTCAGGAGTAGCCTGCTCTGTGCTCAGTATTAAAGCTAAGTCACTTTTAATGAACATAGCAGTCCAGCTTACTGATTTCCCTTTCTGTGAATCATAACTACTCAAACTACCAGGACACAATGCAATTGTAAATGTATTGTAAGTTATCGCTATAAATCCACTCTAAATGAACACAGCAAAATATTTTGAGAAAAAAGACAATCAAGACAATGTTGTCTGATTCACGCTGTGTATACTGATGAAGCTTTATGTAAAAGTAGTTCTAGGTGTAGCAATTCAGAATAATAATATTATTGTAATTTTCCCAATGTTGAATTAACTTTTATGTATTTAGTGATGTGAAGTTCAGAGGACAATACAAAGGTCATGTACATAGGTCTGAAAAATATGGTATTTAATATGTCATAATTTTATAAAAACTCTTGTGAACTTTATAGAGATGTTATTTTAATCACAACTGCACTGTGTCAGTACTTGATATAGTCTCCAAGCTAGTTTCCAGAGTGCTGAAATTGTGGTAAATTACAGTCAAAATACTCAGCGCATTCCGCTCATTATTTAGGAATGATTTTCATTAATTGGGAACAGATTGCACTTTTGGAATCAAAATTCTATTTTTAAATTGAAGATTGAAATGTTCCAACGGTAGACTCATGCGAAGTGACGAATGTTGATTGGATTGTTACTAACAAAAGCCAAAAGTTCACACCCGAAGTACGAAACCGTTGGTGGCTGTCGGTTTCAGTCAGTTTGACATTACAGGGAATTTTTCTCAATTTTCAGGAACATTTGTGTGCATTTACAGCACACTTGTTTTTAAGAAATTATTCTTTACAGTTTTACAACAACAGACTGCATTTTTTACGTGGAAATGTGCCTGCAATTAATATTTTGTTGAGCGAACACAAATCAGGCCAGACACGTCAAGCCGCCAACAGTCTGCTACTTGCATGTGAACATTCGCCAGATGTCAATAATAAACCAATCAGCCGAGCATTCCTTATCTGGAACAAGGCTACCGTTGGAACCTTACAATATTCAATTTGAAAGTAGAATCTTGATTCCAATAATGCAATCCATCCCCGATTAATGAAAGTCATTCCCAAATAATAAGTGGAACGCACTGAGTATTTCAACTGTAATGCTCTAAATATATTCACAAGAAAGTGTTTTAAGGTTTCATAACAAAATTTTCATTTAATCAAAACAATGTTGAATTTGGTAGCCTAAAAGAAAACTTGTGAAGAATCCTTACAATTTTTGCAATAAATACTTAATCAACTTTAAGTTTGTTTGTTGTTTCATGTACATTACATCCTTATGTTTGCTATTCTCAGTAATTCCTAGGATCTCAATTTTTTCTCAAATTTTATCAAATTCTCTCAGTTTCCTGGAAATTTCTTCCACGCTAATCTAAGACCATGCGAAGCTTGGAATTCCTAGGAATTCCTAGCTTCATTTTGTAAGAGCTTGCAACATCCTTAATGGTCCTCAAAGATTGTTGTGGAACTTGAAAGAACCAAAAAGATCTTTGGGAAATTTTTGAAGATCTTTTCTAATCTTGCAAGAACTTGATGACCTTTTGAAGATCCTTGAAGATCCTAGCAAGAATTGTGGAGAAATGTGAAGATAATGGGAAGAATTTTGAAGATCAAAACAGATATTGGGAAGAATTTTGAAGATCAAAAGAGATATAGGCAAGAATTTTGGAGATCCATAAAGATCTTGGCAAGAACATTGAATATCTTGACAAGAATTTTGAAAATCTTGACAAGAATCTTGAAGATCCTTAAAAATCTTGGCAAGAACATCAAAGATCTTGACACGAATTTTGAAGATCCTTAAAGATTTTGGCAAGAACATCGAAGATCTTGACAAGAACTTTGAAGATCTTGGCAAGAACTTTGAAGATCTTGAGAGGAATTTTGACAATCCTTAAAGATCTTGACAAGAATTTTGAAGATCCTTGAAGATCTTTGCAAGAACTTTGAATATCCTTGTAGATCTTGGCAAGAATTTTGAAGATCTTTGTAGATCCTTGAAGATCTTGGCAAGAAATTGAAAGATCTTTGAAGATCCTTGAGGATCTTGGCAAGAAAATAAAAGATCCTTGAAGATCTTGGCAAGAACTTTGAAGATCCTTGAAGATCTTGGCAAGAATTTTGAAGATCCTTGAAGATCCTTGAAGATTTTATAAAGATCTTTGTCAGGATCCTCAGTAGGATCCTCAAAGGTCCTCATGGAGATCTTTAAGGATCCTTGAAGATCCTTCAAAGATTTTCACCAGGGATGTTAAACGAAACAAATAAAACAGAAAGTGTCTTTTTTATTAACCGAAAAAGTGAGCCCGTAATGTTCATAAAGATGGTAGATCGTAAATAGGGCGCCAAAGTCTTTACCTGATGAAAGTGCTTTTCTTTCGACACTGTTACATGGAGAGATATTTTCTTGCAACTTGAAACGCAACGGTGACGAGTGCACTACGGTGCAAGCTCCAGAATGCATTTTACTTACTGCAGCTCATCTCGAAATGTTGCTTAAGAGCCGATGTCTGAAATTATCGAGAATCGGGCGTCAGTCGTGAAATTTCGAATTACTTTATAATTTGCCCAAGTAACCTCTATAGTGAAGTGTTTTAAAAAATAACATTAAAAGTTTAATCGGGCAAAGTTTGAAAATACGGCGTATCGGCATCCTTCGAATAGTGAAACTGGCGGAAAATTGCACATTTTTATCTCGCTCGTACGTTAAAACACGGCGTCGTCTGTTAATGAAACACAAACACAATATAAAGACACTTTAGCTCTTTATAATACAGTAATTTTCGTTGGATAAGCTGTTAAAGTGAGAATGTATCGGCCGTTAGAAGAAAACCAGTTTCAGGTATTTAAAAAAATAGCAAATTTCACCCAACTTCCACACTACAGAAACCCAATTGGTACGCGGATTTTGGACATGGAATAACAACAGGTTTGAAGAAAAACATTTGTAAATTACTGTGTTAAGATATTTCTGGCGGCAATGAAACTTTACACCGTCGAGAGACCAAAATGTGAAGGGTAGTTAGACACGAATCGCCGACTGAATTTATGACACAAACCGCCGACTGGCTACGCAAAGCAAACGGTAGCCCTTTTCATTGGGAGAAATGCCGGAGAAAACCTTGGCAAAATTACTTAGAGGCTTGCAGAATAATTTTACATAGTGTTTGCTGAAGTTAAATGCTGTTTTTGAACTACGATCAACACACGCACGTCTTGTTTTAGTACACAGATCGGTCGATCGAAACCCCAACATATGCATAACATTAATCTTACCGTGTTTTTAAAATTATCCATTATCTGTCTGATAAAAATAATCCTCCACTCCATCGTTGTGTTCGGTACTGTAATAGCTGTAGCTTGCTGGACATATGATAGTGTTGTTTTCCCGAAATTTGTCATCACTTAGCCGCAAACAAACTGACAAAAGTAACATTGTGGAACAGTAGCAGAATACATGTTGCAAGAACAAGATTGCGTGACGCATGACATGGGCAAAGGTCAATCGATGTATTCCATTTTTTTGGTGTTAGCTTTTTGAGTTATAAGCGTACTAGACTACGAGCAGTCTCTCTTTTGCTCTAAAATCCGTGCTGGATGAACGGCAAAGTCACGAGGGCGATTTTCGAGCCGCGCGCTACTCACGGCTCGTGGCTCGCGGCTCGAATATCGCACTCGCTTTCTCGCCGCTCCTCCGGCAGGGATTTTAGAGCAAAAGAGAGACTGCTCGCAGTCTATAAGCGTACAAGTTCTAGAAGTACTAGATTTTTTATCCACCTTTTGATGCAACAAAGCTTTCATGCATTGATATCGTGTCTCTAGTTTTTTTTTTTTTTTTTACATTTCATTGCAGGGCATCTTGTGGCTATATATTTAAAGCATCATGATGATTGTCCTCGTCAGAATGTCCTCGTTGGTGTACCCTGTGGCCCCAGTTCATCTAACCTGGAGATTGTGTGGCAATCGGCGAGTGTAGCAAAAATGTCTACAATCACCTCGTGTATTGTAAAACGGCAACGAGTCGACATTGCGCTCAATAGTGAATCTACGCTTTTACTTACTCGAGCAGGTAGGGAGTTCCTGTTAGACATTACAAATCCTGGAGAGCGCATTTATATTTCAGGCATTTTTGAGACAGAAGGAGTCTCACTTTAAAATAACAGTGTGCCCACGACATCGGTATTTTTTGGGACTAGGTGGCGGTGCGGTAACTCGCGGTGTTCGATCCCCGCAGAGGTGGCCGTGGTGACTGCACACTAGGGAACATCCTCAGCCCCTGAAAGGCTCAATGTGGATTAAAAGCCCATGTTATGAGGCCAGAAATACACTTGCACAAGTAAGCTCGCGTAAGTATTTGCATAAATGATTTTCGTTGATAATAAATTATCCGCAATTTGTCTGGCTGGGGGAGAGGCTAATCAAAGACATACTTATATGGGTTTATTGTATTTTTGAGAAAGTTGGCAGAGAAAACCGCTGCTCAAACATACTTTCCTAATAGAAAACCGTGACTGCCGTGATTTAAAAAAAGCACAAACAAAAACAGAAAACCGCGTCCCAACGTTCCCAAATCTTACATGGTTTATTAGCTCGCGCCCTAAAAACTCGTGCGGCATTTAATATACGTAAGTAAAACATGTTCTTTTGGGGTCAGTTCACAACTGTGTATTTATTAAGTGTTTGAGATACAAGAGTGCACGAGCGCGAACCGCAAAAAAAAAAAAAAAAAAACAAAAAAAAACCAGAAAATGTTCTCATTCCCCCAGCCAACCTCTCACCTGTTGTGTGAGCTCGTGAAAACCTATCTTACTCGGAAAAAAAATACGTCTGTGACATAAGTCTTTTAGAGAAAAAAATGTAAATTAAAGGAGGATGCTGGGGGTTTCGTTAAAATAGTTTTGGCCTTGTGAAATTCCACCAGCTACCCCTCCGGAGACATTGTGAATAGGGTCAGTTATTATGTTCTTGCGATTTTCTCATTTCCATGAATTATTTCCTGGATAAAGACCATTTCGGAAAAAAAAAAAAAGATTCTTTATTTGCGTGATCAGTATCCGTAAAATTTCAGCACCTTAGACTAAGAGCAGTCTGTCTTCCCGCTCAGGGATAGTCTAATCAGTCGAGAAAAACGAACAAGCAAGCTGACGAGCGCTAAATCACCTTCGGCGTTCAAATGTGACGCGCATGTGGACAATGGTGGAGTCGCTGTTGAAACAATAGAGTTGTTCTGTCGAAGGCACTACCGTGTGATAGGTTTCCCGAGGAAATTTGATGTTCACAACAAATATTAGCCCGAGAATGCAGTTCAAAGGCTTATGTGAAGTTTAAACATCAAATTTCCGAGGGAACCTACCACACATAGGGCCTGAGACGGAAGGACTCTGTTGTTTTTATTGTACAACGCTAAATTTTGAGCGAAAATTGCCCTAAACGGTCAATATGCGCTGATAGGCGCCCGCTGAGTAGAGACACTATCGCGTCACGTGATCGATTTTGACCAACGGAAGCACGCCAGAATTTAGCGTCGTACTATAAATATATATATATACGCTAGTGTACTAGAGCCGGCTCAATACTAAGCGGCTTGACACCTGCGTCCCGTTTCAGCGCCATGTTTGTGCAGGTGATTTTCGCGCTTGGTCTCTCCCTTATTCGTTTCTCTCGACTATCCCTGAGAGGAAAGAGAGACTGCCTGGTCTACTCTTCCCGCTAAGGACTAGTCCAGCCAAAACAACCCGCAAGTGCACGTAAAAATCGCTTGCGGCGTTCGGCGATTTTCGCGCGGTCTCCAGACGCGCGTCACGTTTCAATGCCATAGGCGACTTTGCGCTCACTGGCTCCCTTGTTCGTTTTCCTCGACTAGCCCTGAGCGGAAAAATAGAGTGCCCGTAGCCTAAGGTGTTGAAATTTGACGGCCACTGATCACGCAGATAAAGAATCTTTTTTCCAAAATGGTTTTTATCCAGAGAATAATTCATGAAAATGAGGAAATCGGAAGAACATAATAACAGACCGTTCATTTCTTATTCACAATGTCCACGGAGAGGAAACTAGTGGAGTTTCACAAGGCCAAAACTATTTTAATGAAACTCCTAGCCTATTCGTTAATTAACATTTTTTTTCAAAAAGACGTCGTCTTTTCAGAGAAGTTTTATTTCGTGCAAGATGGTTTCTCAAAACAAAATTGCCCAAAACGGTCAATATGCGCTGATAGGCGCCCGCTGAGTAGAGACACTATCGCGTCACGTGATCGATTTCGACCAACGGCAGCACGCCAGAATTTAGCGTTGTACTATAAATATATATATATATATATATGCTATGCGCTAGTGTACTAGAGCCGGCTCAATACTAAGCGGCTTGACACCTGCGTCCCGTTTCAGCGCCATGTTTGTGCAGGTGATTTTCACGCTTGGTCTCTCCCTTATTCGTTTCTCTCGACTATCCCTGAGAGGAAAGAGAGACTGCTTGGTCTACTCTTCCCGCTAAGAACTAGTCCAGCCAAAACAACCCGCGAGTGCATGTAAAAAATCGCTTGCGGCGTTTGGCGATTTTCGCGCGGTCTCCAGACGCGCGTCACGTTTCAACGCCATAGGCGATTTCGCGCTCGCTGGTTCCCTTGTTCGTTTTCCTCGACTATCCCTGAGTGGAAAAAGAGAGTGCCTGCAGCCTAAGGTGTTGAAATTTGACGGACACTGATCACGCAGATAAAGAATCTTTTTCCAAAATGGTTTTTATCCGGAGAATAATTCATGAAAATGAGGAAATCGGAAGAACATCATAACAGACCGTTCATTTCTTATTCACAATGTCCACGGAGAGGAAACTAGTGGAATTTCACAAGGCCAAAACTATTTTAATGAAACTCCTAGCCTATTCGTTAATTAACATTTTTTTTTTCAAAAAGACGTCGTCTTTTCACAGAAGTTTTATTTCGTGCAAGATGGTTTTTCACAAGCGCGCACAAGAGGTTAGAGGTTGGCCGGGGGAATGAGAACATTCCCTTTTTTTGGCGGTTTGCGATTGCACACTCGAGTACCTAAAACACTAGATATATAAACAGCTGTGAACAGATTTCAGAAACCATGTTTTACTGAATGCAGCGCGAGTTTTTGGGGGCACAAACCACGTAAGATTTGGGAACAGTGGGACTACGTTTTTTGTTTCTGTGCCACCTATCCCCTAGAAACATGAAAGAGTTAGTAAAACTGCGCACACCAGATTAACCGCGTAACCAAATTGCGGTTAATTTATTCTGAACAAAAACCATTCATACAAATGCTTACGCGAGCCTACTTGTACAAGGCGCTCATAACATGGGCTGAATGCGTCTTTTTAAATCCATATTCAGTTTCTGGGGCTGAGGATTTTCCCTTGTGGGTAGCCACCTCTGTGGGGATCGAACACCGCGAGTTATATTACAACGCCACCTAGTCATGGGTCAATGTCGTGGGCACAATGTTAATTTTAAGTGAGACTCTTCTGTCGCAAAAATGCATGAAATGAATACGCCGATTTAATTTACAAAAATGGCCAAATAAAAAATCGCTCTCTAAGATTTGCAATGTCTAACACTAAACCCCCTACCTGCTCGAGTAAGTAATAGCTGGGATTCACTGTCCACTGTAATGTCGTCGCTGATTTTACAATACACGAGGTCGGACTGTAGACATTTTTGTTACACTCGCCGATCGCCATCCATTCAGCATTCGCCGGGCTAAATAAACTAGGGCCACATGGTCCACCAACAAGGACTGTCACCATGGGCTATGCTTGTATAGCCATAAGAGGGGGGAGGGACTGGGGTTTTAAACCACCCGCTTCCCGTACCCTTTAATCCCGGTTCCGCCCTGTATTTGTTGGTTCCCGCCTCTTTGCATTTGTTTAGATTGCAAAGTATTGCGCAATGTTGGGTAATTTTCCCCTTTTTCTCCCGCTTCCCGCCCCCTCTTCTTCCGCCTCCCGTACAGCTCCCGCCCCCTTTTCTCCCGGACTCCCGCTCCCCCTGCCCCCTCCACATAAGATGCCACGCAATGAAATGTCAAAGAAAAAAAAAACTAGCGACGCGATATCAATAGATGAAAGCTTTTTCCATCAAAAGGTGGTTTGAAAAAAGTATTTCTGTAGAACTTTATGTTTGCACCTCAAAAAACTAACACCTATAAAATGCGATTACATCAATAAACATTGCCCATGTCATGCGTCACGCAATCTTGTTCTTGCAACATATATTCTGGCACTGTTCCACAATGTTACTTTTGTCAGTTTGTTTGCGGCTAAGTGATGACAAATTTCGAGAAAACAACACTATCACATGTCCAGCAAGCTACAGCTATTACAGTACCAATCACAACGATGGAGTGGAGGATTATTTTTATCAGACAGATAATGGATAATTTTAAAAACACGGTAAGATTAATGCTATGCATATGTTGCGGTTTCGATCGACCGATCTGTGTACTAAAACAAGACGTGCGTGTGTTGATCGTAGTTCAAAAACAGCATTTAACTTCAGCAAACACTATGTAAAATTATTCTGCAAGCCCCCTAAGTAATTTTGCCAAGGTTTTCTCCGGCATTTCTGCCAATGAAAAGGGCTACCGTTTGCTTTGCGTAGCCAGTCGGCGGTTTGTGTCATAAATTCAGTCGGCGATTCGTGTCTAACTACCCTTCACATTTTGGTCTCTCGACGGTGTAAAGTTTCATTGCCGCCAGAAATACCTTAACACAGTAATTTACAAATGTTTTTCTTCAAACCTGTTGTTATTCCATGTCCAAAATCCTCGTACCAATTGGGTTTCTGTAGTGTGGAATTTGGGTGAAATTTGCTATTTTTTTAAATACCTGAAACTGGTTTTCTTCTAACGGCTGATACATTCTCACTTCAACAGCTTATCCAGCGAAAATTATTGTATTATAAAGAGCTAAAGTGTCTTTATATTGTGTTTGTGTTTCATTAACAGACGACGCCGGGTTTTAACTTACGAGTGAGATAAAAATGTGTTATTTTCCGCCTGTTTCACTATTCGAAGGAGGCCTATATGCCGTATTTTCAAACTTTGCCCGATTTCGAAAAAAATTAAAAGCTGTTGAAACTTTTAATGTTATATTTGAAAATACTTCACTATAGAGGTTACTTAGGCAAATTATAAAGAAATTCGAAATTTCACGACTGACGCCCGATTCTCGATAATTTTAGACAGCAGCTCTTAACAACGATGACTAGACAACCCTACCTTTTCGACAACTCTCAGTTAAAAGAAGAAATGTTGAAACAGTCGTGATAACTCAGAAAAAATCTGAGTCCTCCCAACGGGAGTCGAACCCATGACCTTCCAGGTGCCGGTTCGATGCTCTAACCACTGAGCTATGGGGGACTCGTGGTGAGCGAGGCCATATAACTAGGTTCATATGTGACATAGGCCTGCTTTTACTACAGGCTCGTAACGTCAAATGATAAAATAATGTAAATATGATAATGGAGTGACAACTGTGAGAACTGTGTTAAAAGAAGAAATGTTGAAAGAGTCGTGATAACTCAGAAAAAATCTGAGTCCTCCCAACGGGAGTCGAACCCATGACCTTCCAGGTGCCGGTTCGATGCTCTAACCACTGAGCTATGGGGGACTCGTGCTGAGCGAGGCCATATAACTAGGTTCATATGTGACATAGGCCTGCTTTTACTACAGGCTCGTAACGTCAAATGATAAAATAATGTAAATATGATAATGGAGGGACAACTGTGAGAAATGTGTTAAAAGAAGAAATGTTGAAAGAGTCGTGATAACTCAGAAGAAATCTGAGTCCTCCCAACGGGAGTCGAACTCATGACCTTCCAGGTGCCGGCTGGATGCTCTAACCACTGAGTTATGGGGGACTCGTGGTGAGCGAGTGATTAGAGCATCCAACCAGCAAATGGAAGGTCATAGGTTCAACTCCAGTTGGGAGGACTCAGATTTTTTTCTAAGTTATCACGACTGTTTCAACATTTCTTCTTTTAACACATTTCTCACAGTTGTCACTACATTATCATATTTACATTTATCATTCGACGTTACGAGCCTGGAGTATAAGCAGGCCTACGTCACATATGAACCTAGTTATATGACCTCGCTCACCACGAGTCCCCCATAGCTCAGTGGTTAGAGCATCCAACCGGCACCTGGAAGGACATGGGTTTGACTTCCGTTGGGAGGACTCATTTTTTTCTGAGTTATCACGACTGTTTTGACAGTTCTTCTTTTAACACATTTCTCACAGTTGTCACTCCATCATCACATTAACTCTCAGTTAGACTGACTGCGTTGTGAGAAATGTGTGACTTCTATTCTATCTATCAAAACATTTCAAAATAAGTTGCACCGTTAACAGGTATTCTGATATATATTTATATAAATACATATAAAGAATACCTGTAATAAATATGCAATGTCTTCGTCAGTGTTGCAAGCAAAAATTTCTTTGTGCAGCAGTGTTTTTAGACCAGCGAAGTCCAAGTCGATCGCTCCGTTTTATTAAAAGTATGATCCTAAAGAATGGACCTTTCATTCAAAGATGACCGGAGCAAATGAGAAAAAAAGACTTTAAGTAGTAACTTTAAAATTATGTGGAAAAAGGCGATTGTTAACAGGAAATATATACTGCTGGGAAAAGGAAGACAGAAGACAATTTTTCCGCAGATGTTGGGCTGGTGCCGGTGACATATAATGACGGAGACGTTTTAGGGTAAGAAAAAAAAACACCTTCGAAAAAGGAAATGTAAGTTAACATACAGTATGATCTCCCAAAAGATTTTCTACACACATTACCTATCGAAATTCGTGTCAGTACAAATCAGCAAACAACTATTAAAAGCCTGTGGTAATTCCGTAAGTCATCTTGTTTTCATACATTCTTATTCTCAGCTCGCAAATGATCAGACGGTTGTTAATGATCCTATGGGAATCAGCCTTTCAAGGCTTTTAAAGCTCTTAAAAAAGCTAAATTTCTTACCGTAAATGTTTAGCAAAAATTGAAATTTGATGAAAATTTGACGCGTACTTATATTTAGCCTCATTAAGTTTGAGACTAATTATGGCCAATTTGATGCAAATTGAAAACATCCTTACGGCAGTCACAAGTGAGGAAAGATAAATTCGTACAAAATCCATGCATTTAAAAAGAGGTTAATAAGCACTTTATGACAATTTACAAAGTTTGCGTTGGGTTTATTTAGTTGTCACAACTTGCGACGCTTTGTGTATGTATTTTCAACTGGTAAATGTTTAATACTTTTTGCACATGTCAGCTGAAGAACAGCAGCATTTAAAAAAATAATTAAAAAGGTACACTTGGGGTCCAAGGCTATGCAAGACGTTCGAAAGAATAGCACTGGATAAGTGACGATTGTCAAAACTGAACAAAAACTTGATTTTGGCCTTGACTCAGGACGGCGACGATTTACAAATGGAAACAAGTAGTGAGAATAAAGATTTCAAATAAATCATCGTTAAAAAAAGAAGCAATTTGGAAAGAAAATACAGCAGTGCAAAAAAAATCGCAGTTTACTTTAGATTATCAAAAAGCGAGTTTAGACTCAGTTTAGCTGATCAGCACAGGGTAATCTTGATGTCACTTCATTGCAACCACCTCGAGTTATAATTATTTGAAACGACAGGAAGTTGCGGGGGAATGAGTTTCTCTGAGTCTATAATGTATAGAAAAGTAGACAACATCGCGTTATTCCCTTTAATACCGTTCGTTAACAACACTAAACTTTTTTCTGGCCCGTGGTGGAAGCGGCCGCGGCGAAGGGGGAGGGGTGGTTGTGTGGTGATGGACCCCCTTTGGGTTTTTTCTTATATTACAGTATTTCGAAAATATTTCACCGTAGCCTTTGATTTGCGACTTACTTTGCCAAAATGTGTATAAGAAATATGCGTACAGCAACTGAAAATGGAAGTTGCTGATAAATATCCTCTTGAGAAACAATGAAGAAAAACGTTACGTGGGGGAGGCATCGCACCTTGTACGCCCAAGCCGAGAAGTGACTGAAATGATGATAATACTATAGTACGGAATTCAAATCGCCTTTCAGCAGCGTTTCTTCTATAGGCAGAGAAAAAATTGATCCTGTAAATGGGTAGTGTCCTGCCTAAATTGTCTAGGCACGTTGCCAAAATTTTGTGGAGCCTGCTAAAGTTTAGCTCTTGAGAATGGTGCTGTCAGCTTGTTATGTTGTCTTAATCTTAGCTTACATGGAGTGATGACAAGGAGCCGTTTATAGCAGAAATACCTCGAGATGACGAATGAGACTACTGGGGACTCTTCTTCGCTATGGCCAACTACTACTTCGATTGCAGTTTTAGGCACGGAGTGTATTGCGATACTTGTAATTAACGTCTTCACTATCATCATCTTCGCAAGTAACTATTACTTACGTAAGCACACGATGTACCTGATAATAAATCTGACTGTAGCTGATTTACTGGCAGGAGCGGTGTCGGGACCTGTCGAAATATACTATTACCTCGTGATCGATAGTGGACCTGGCTTCAGTTGGAAAAAGTTCAGTATATTAGCCTTTTTTAAATATATTTCTGGTATCGTCCCTTAATAATCTCTCTTTAATTGCTTTAGAGCGCCTACATGCAACATTGTACCGTTTTAGGCACTGTTTCATTGAGAAATGGGCTTACTACAAAATCATAATCGGCAGTTGGTTACTAGCTTTACTTCTTGCATCTGTGATGGCCGTTCTTTATCAGTATGAACGAGTTGCAAATTGGTACGTATGGATGTCACACATTGCCCTCACTCTCCTGATACTGACGCTATCCTATGTTGTTATTGTTATAAACGTAAAAAGAAACCCTCCATTTTTGCCCTTCGCTTCCTTAGTCTCAAACAGGAAACTGACAGTAACTTTGTTCATAGTTACTGTTGTCTCTGTGCTAACCATTCTTCCCTGGGTTATTTGGGCTATAGTTCCAAACACGATATGGAAAACATTCTCTCAGGAGACAAGCGTTCGTCTGGAGTTAACAGTTCTGGGACTATATTACGCTAGCTCTATAGTTAATCCTTTTATCTATGCTATATGAATGCAAGAGTTTAGGAATGTGGTGTTGAAATTTATTTGTAGAAAGACGTCAGAATTAACACCTGTCCAGCCCATTCAACTCCCTGCAATGTAGCGTGTGTGCGGTGAGCAATGTCTCCTGCATATAGCATTCCTCAACAGAACCAAAGCCAACAAATTTGTTTTCATCAGACCAAAAGAAATATCAGTAGTAATTATGGTGTGAGATTTGTTTGCAGCAAAGTGCTTCCGAAAACGGCATCTGCCAAGTAAAAAATCTCGTAGACGAAATTGGAGAAAAACCTTACAGGAGGTGGCATCTAACCTCCCCCCCCCCCACCCCCCTTCCCCAAGACACCCGACTGCGGGAGATATAAAGTTGTTCGAGCAGAAAAACAGGTATTAAAGCTTAGCTTATCATCAATAAGCCAGACAAAAAGAGTCAAAAGCGTGGGTAACCTACCATAAGAAAACGGAAAACTTAGCAGCGTGGAAACATGGAAACTGACTTTAACCCTATTCAGACCAGGGGGCGGGGGGGGGGGGGGGGCTTTTGAGGCCCTCCTCAAGTTTGAAGTTGTGTAATTTCGTTATGCTATTGCTACTAAATTTTGTTACTTTCCCTAAAATTTAACTGGCATTATTTCGGCATGAGTGTTTTGTGTCCAAAAAACATTGACGTGGCCATGACAACCGCTCTGTGACAGCCATGTTTTTTAAAAAAATCCCGAATCTCACTTTAATCGCAACTATTTTAATGTTTTCTAATTGAATTTCTGTTTTTACACTAATTATAGCAACAATTTATCAGTTAGGAATAGCCGCTCACTAGAAAAAGAGAAATTAGTGCTAATTTGGGGAAAACGTGAAATTTAAAAAGGAAAAACCCAAGATGGCGGACTTAATTATATATAACTAGTTAAAAGGTACTTTCTCGCTATAAATTCGCTATTCACAATAGATTTCAAGTGTATGACATTGTTCAATAATTAAATAATTTTTTTAGAAACAACTGGCTTCATTTTCTTGTTTGTTAAATTAAGCAGATGAATTTAAAGAAATTTAAGATGGCGGATCCAAAACGGTGGATTCAAGATGACCGACACCAAAATAGCCATTTTATCTTTAATATACAATTGATCTGCATAATTTCATGACTTCCAAAAATAGACATTCAGAAAATGTATTATAGATGCCTTTTATATCCAACAAAAGTATTTTTACTCCTTCAGGTACAGTATTCAGTAAATTTATTGCTTTGGAGCCTTTAAGTGAAACATTGAGAAACAAATGACGTCAAAACGACGTCATATTACGTCACAGTGACATCACAGTATCTGTAGTGATAAGGATTAGCGCGTACACTATGCTGTGCAACGTTGGTGGCCATAGCAAGCGGTTTTAAAGTTACATAGGTGGGGGGGGGGGGGGGGGGGGCTCTGAAGCCCGGTCCCAGAAGGTAAAAAAAAACCTGGTTTGAATAGGGTTAAAAATTGGGGCAAAACAAAGGCATGAAATTTCGAAAATTTTATCAAGCGCATAGCTTTAATTTGTAGCAAGTATAAAGGATTAATAGTACTTTGATAAGTTTCCTCCCAAATAAGGAAGCGGTAACGCAAAATGGTAAGGGTTGACAACTAGCACAGTACAGGAGAGTAAATAAATTAGATGGTTTCACGGTTCGGCGATTGTGTAACTATTACGTGATATTTTTACCGAGAATTCCGTTTGTTTGTCCCGACTCGATGCATCGAAATACCTTTTTCGCTTTCTTTCCAACGTTTTTGGTTTAAAAAAAGGTTATATTTTAGTAATGAAGGACTATAATTTATGCAAGCAGAATGAAGGATGACCCAATTCAACCTATTGACACCGAAAATTTGGAAATTAGCATTTAGCATCGAATTTATTCTTCGACGAAAGGATTTCTTCTGGAAAAACGCACGAGTTTTCTACTCACCTCCAATAGAATTTAATTATTTTACGTCAAAGCTTGCACATACGCTAAACCGTAAACTCTCCTTGGTCACTTTGTTTTGAAGAGAAACTATAACAAAGTTAATTAGTCTTAATATTGATGATAATCTTGTTTATCACAAAGGCATTCATATGCACTACACGGTTCATTATTTGTCATAAATTAAAGTATCTGCAAGTTGCTATGACAACAAAAATCATGAGCAAAGGTGTAAATATTAAAAATTGACGAGGAATTAATAATATAATAGTATAATAGAACTATTAAATAAATATAGAGTAAAAACAAAAGCTCCATCAAACTGCGTAAGTTTTTATTGTCAGTTGATATACATTCGGTTTAGTCGGTAACATTTATTTGGTCGTAGCCTGGTGATACTTCTTCACTATGGCCGAGCGCCAGTTAGATTGCAGTTTTTGGCGCAGAGTGTATTGTGATACTTACAATGAATGTCTTCACTATCATCGTCTTCGCAAGAAACCAGCACTTGCACAAGCACACTACGTACCTGATAATAAACCTAACTGTGGCTGATTTGCTAGTGGGAGCAATGACAGGACCTTTCCGTATATATCAATCCTTAGAGATGGAACCACGTCACGCTTTCGTTTGGGAATATTTAGGAATACATTTTTAGTATGTTGTCTTATTGACATAATGTTCGCATATATCAGTCCTTAGACGCATGACAAGAACCTGATCATGCTTTTATTGGAAAAAAAATATCCTCATTTTAACCCTTACGAGTGAACTTTCCATAACTTCTCTCAGTAATCTTACTCCAGTTGATTTAAGTAAGCTGAAAGCGAACAACATTTATCAACTCCTAAATAACAAAATTCATACGGTAGATCAGACTGGAAAACAAAAATGGAATAAAAGTATACCCATGAATAATAATGAGTGGTCCCAGCTCTTTAAATCTAGACCTAAAGTGTGTAAGGAACCGAAGTTAAGGGAATTCCATTTTACCTCCTCCATCGCATTGTTGTTACTAGAAATGATCTTTGCAAATATCGGATAAAGCCTGATAGCGCTGTATCTACTGTGGCGAGGGAGACTCCTTGGAACACATGTTTATGAACTTTCACAAAAACATACTTTGCGAGGATTCTAGATTGGTTTAATGGGAAATACAAATGTACTTTCGTTCCAAGTGAAAAGGAAATGTTGTTTGGGAAGAATGGAAACAACAAAGATGTGAGAAGACTAAACTTCACCTTGCTATTCATGAAATATTATATTTATAGTAGAAAACTCGAAGAGAAATTGCTCAGCCTAGAAGAATTTGTCTGTAAAATAAACTTGAAACTTAAAATCGAAAAACTCGCCAGTCAGGGCTCCTAAGTGTGGAATTCTTTTCTCTGCTTCTATTTTTGCAAATATGTAAAATTCACAACTCTGCTGGTAATCTTTAAGATATTATGTTTGATGTTCAATCTGTGTATAAATATGTTAATATAGTTTTAGTTAAGGGTAGTAATTTAACGAAGAAAATTACTATTATTTCAGAACCCTTCACCGCTTTGTATGCTAACATAGTTTCTTGGATATAAGACAGTAGTTAAATGACGAGATTACTAATATATAGATTTAGCCAAGCCTAAAAGCGTAGCCGCGAAGGAATAAACTGGTGTTCGTTTCTCAAAAATAGTCCTGAAACTTTTCGGTCTGAAATATATTTTGGGGCTTTTTTTGGCTCGTTCGCTTTCGAAAAGTGTTTCTCAAAAAGCCTGAAAGTGTTCCGAATTGTCCTCCAATATTTTGGGGATCTGTTCTGTAAAACCAAGCTCGAAAGGTCATTCTAGAGGCTGAGCACAGCTTGATTATTTTTTTTTCGGGCATCAAACTGAACACATTTTACTCACGAACCGTGTTGCTTGGTGTTTGTAATGTTTCCATATCCTGTCATTAACTGTCAAGGCTTGTCAATTCTCCTTGGATTATTGGCTGTTCGCTTGAGTGAACTTGAAACGGCGCTCATTTACAAAAACAAAATAAAAATTATTCGACTGTTTAAATGGGTTATCTTCATCGCGTTCGGATGTTAACAAATAACATGTACTGCCACTAGCTAAATAAAAATATTACTCTGGTCAAAAATTTATACTGACATTTCACTGGCATTTTACTGGGATTACCCGAAAGAAAGGATCTGGGGAGCTTCGAAGCACTTAATAAACTTATCGAAGAAATGTCGCGCAGGTTTTAGCGGCCGCGAAAAAATTCAAGCACTTTGAGGAACACACATTACTTACCGGATAAAATACCTTTAAACTCAAAACTGCTTCGCTTATAGTTATTTAAGTAACCCTTATATTTCGTTCCCTAACTTGAGACCATCGAGATTGAAAACAAACAAACAAACACCGTCCAAACATTCTTATAAACTCTGTGGCATAAGTTTTGCGGCTGCAAGTTGTCTGAAATTAGAGCGCTTTTAAAAATGCACAGAACTGTTTTTGGAAGCTTTTCGGATGTAATAGGTTTAAACCAACAACTGCTTCGCTTATAAGTTTTGCGGATGCGAAGTAAGCCTATATAAAGTTAGGCACTTTGAGGAACGCACAAAACTGTTTTCGCAAGCTTTTGGAATAAAATAGCTTTAAACCGACAACTGCTTCGCTCAAAAGATTATTACTATTGAAAACCTCTAGGACAAGAAAATCGACAGTTGCACAAAGAGATGGACCGGACAGTCAAAATTGAAAGCAAAGCTTGTGCAGTTGTCTTGCGACTGTGCTTAGACCTACTGTTATGAATAAACAAACACAAAATAATGGACAGAGAAATCATTTTTGAAAAAAGTTTTTTCGAAAACCCGTAAGTTTATACTTAAATGCAATTCGCGTTACAGTTCCAAAATCGTAGGTCAGTCCACACTAGTGAAATCGGCTGAGCATGGCAAAATATTCAAGAATCTGTCACAAATCTGAGCGCGTTTTCTAATAATTGTTTAAAGTCAAAAGTAAATGACACATTTCTAATGGCATAAATCAAATTTCCATTTCAAAACGAAATTTCTTTCGCCGTAATACTCGAAATCATGTAACTTAGACCCCTTAAAAACTTCACTTACTCGGTTGTGTTTGAGAACAGGGCAAACTCTCCGCCGTGAAGAAAACAAAGCCATGAAGTCCTTTGAAGGCAGCTTTCGTAACTTGAACTTTTCGCCTTCTACCAGTATTCTTTTGAACTTTTTCTTTCCATTTATAGATATTAGATGTTTTTTTTGTCAAGTATAAAACTTCAGTACTCTCGAACAATCGTTAAATGCTTAAGAGCGAATGTTACCAACGGTCAAACATTTGGTGGCAACAGGTCAAAAATCAATTCCGCTCATATTCTTAAGTTAGGTAGACCTTAATGTGAAACAAATCACTGCATAGTTCGTTTGGCTGTATATCGATTTATTTTCAAGCAAATCGATATTAACGGAATTCGCTCAAAAGACCGCTTTTGGCGCTCAAAATTTAAGGCAAATCTCGAAGCTTCGCGTGACAAAATGAAGCATTCCAGAGCAATAAAAATTGACCAAACTTGTAGAACGATGTTTAAATATATGTCAAAAGCACTTTTAGCAATTTCTGCTCATTTATTTACGAGCTCTAATTAAATTTATCCGACATACTTTTGACTAGATAAAAAGTATATCAAGTTTGACCCCTAAAAAAAGTATGTGGTACCGAATATTATTCGCCAAGAATCTGGATTTCAAGAGGGGAAGGGATGCTCTTTTCCCTCCTAAAAGGATTTTTTGGGGAAATTTATTGACGCGATGTTATAGAATTTTAAAGTTGGACAAAATGCGTTGATTCAAGCGATCAGAAAAGTCAGCCTAATTAACTCAGTGTACACATACACAAACAACTTCACGTTTACCGCAGGTTCAGATCATCCAACAACCGATTTTAACACAAAATCCTCTAACCTTCATGTTGCTGTATCACATATAAGAGCTGTGGTCCTTGTTCATGGTAAAATTCAAGCAAATTGCAAGGAAACTTGACAGGATATCGCAACTTGCCATGCCATTTCACCGAACATCCGCCGTTTTTGATGTGAGGATTCTCTTCCTATTTTCGTTGGAAAGCAGGCTTAAGGTGTTGTACATAAGATGCCTTTCCTTTCAAACTAGCTCTGAACTGAACAGCGAAACAAGAAGTCGTTAATACAAAAACATCTGTTACGTGCTTTGGGTGATGCCGCTAATTAATTTAGATCGAGTTTTAGTGAAATCGACAACTGCATGCATGTACCGCGGTAACGAAATTTTGGGTGCATCGGGTGACTTTGGGGAATTAGGTTTAATTTTTTTTTTCAAATAAGCTATTTCTGTCTTCCTACGTTTACTAATTTAAGGACTGAGCGAAGATTCTCAGTAGATTGGGTTCGATGAGTACTTTGAAATCTGTGCAACTGAAAAAAGCGCGCGTTGGTTGCGTGACATACCTGAGACTGAGCTTTTACCTGATGGGCAGGGCGAAGGGGTCTTAAAAATATTTTCTCTGTTGGTTTTCCAAGAAGTCCGACAGTTAATGAACGCTATATTACATAGTATGGCTAGATTAAAACACAAAGTCAGGCATGAAAATTTTCTGTTCGGTGTTAAAATTCTTTTTTCGTTTTGTTGGGGTGAGGGTGGGGAGGGGCTGGGGATATAGGTTTCGAGGAAAGAAGTTTTAGAGAACACTGAATCGACTGATTGTATCGATTCCTGGCATTCAAAGACTTTCAAATAAGGCAGTGGTGATACCTTAAACCTCCTGTTTATTTATACCTGGTTCTTGTTCGTATTTACGTGCTAGTGTAATTAGCACTAGTATTTAACGCTCAAACACTTATTTACGGAGAATAGACCGATTAATAAGAAATCAAAACTCGTACTGGTTCTCAGGGAATAAATTTAATGATCTGCAAGATTGTTAAGAGCTTCGTCCTGTGGCAGAAAATACAACCCACTACGGGCTTAACTTGGATGACCTTTTATGAGTCTTGGGTTTTCCGCTTTCGATGCTCAACAGGCACCAACGAAAAACGACTCTACTCGACTGACACTGTAGTGCGTACAATCTTTTTTGAAAGCTTCCAACAGTGGAGAAAACTACAAAACGGTTAACTGGGGGGTTCAACGTTCTATTCAACACCGATCAACGCTGTTGAATTTTTAAAACAAGTTTGGCCTTCCAGCTTAATGATGTCTCACAATTTTGCCGACTTTTCTTTTGTTCTCTGGTGTGCCACCCTGTGCAATGATGTTCTGTAATATTGATTCAACTTTTTCTATGTTCTCAGGTGTGGTCAAAAAGTAATGAATTCGTTTGCCCACCTTGTTCAACATTGCACAACAAAGTTGCGTTCAAGATTGTTGAATAATGTTGAATGAAATAAATGTAAAGAAGATCCTCGCAGTTATTAACGCAACTTATGCAGTTGCGAAAAGAAAGCCTGAAAAAATCAGGCTTGCCGGGATTCGAACCCTGACCTCTGCTTTCTTTTCGCAACTGCATAAGTTGCGTTAATAACTGCAAGGATCTTCTTTACATTTATTTCTCCATTCCGCAGTTCAAATATATGAATTTCATACATTCATAATTTCATCTTCATCTTTCCCGGGTATATTACGAACCAATTTAATGACCAGCTCCCAGTTGGCTTGATAGCTCAATTGGTTAGAGCGCTGCACCGGTAACGCAGAGGTCAGGGTTCGAATCCCGGCAAGCCTGATTTTTCAGGCTTTCTTTTCGCAACTGCATAAGTTGCGTTAATAACTGCGAGGATCTTCTTTACATTTATTTCTTCATTCCGCAGTTCAAATATATGAATTTCATATATTCATAATTTAATGTTGAATGAGTTTGGCCGAGTCATAAAGTTTGCAAACGAAAAACGCAAAGAGCGTGAGCCAACAAAATGAGGGCGCAGCCGTTGTTGAAGGCTAAGAGAAGGGGGAAGTTTGAACCCTTAATCCCCCAACATGAAAAGGTTTCCCCTTAAGTAGGTTTCCAATCACCCCCCCCCCCCCCCTCTCCCCACCCATCGCCCTCATCCTCGCGAAAGTGAGTCGGTCGGTCGGTTGATCGGTTAAGAACAAAAGCTTTATCACATGCAGGTGGCTGGCTTGAATGTTGTGTGATGTTGTAAAGCAAAAGGTTTCACTTCTGCATAATTGATGCATTAAAGGTGGGATTAGGTGAGTTCTGAAACAAGAAATGGAAAAGCTCCGCTTTATTTGAAAATCCTTTAATGCCAAGAATCGTTTTCTTATACTATCACTTTCACCCGGGCACTTACAATCAGCCGATTTAGTATTCTCTTAAACGCCTTTTCAAACACCTTTAGCCCAAACCCCGCCCCACCCTAAACAAAAAGAAAGAAAACATTCTCAGACCGAAAAGGAGGTTTTCATGTCCAACTTTGTATTTTAATCCAGCCATGCTTCATTAACTGTGCTACCTCTTGGAAAACCAACAGAGAATATATTTTTTAAATCCCTTCGCCCTGCCCACCAGGAAAAATCTCTAGGGTTAATGTCACGCAACCAACGTACGTTTTTTTCAGTTTCACGCATTTTTAAGTGCTCATCTGAAACCAATCTACTGAGAATCTTTGCTCAGTCCTTAAATTAATAAACGTAGGGTGAAAATAATAGCATATTTGAAAAAAAAAAACAATTTAACCTTATTCCCCAAAGTCACCCGCTGCACCGAAAATTTCGTTACCACGGTACATGAATGCAGTTGTCGATTTCACTAAAACTCGTTCTGACTGAATTAATTAGCGGCATCACCCAAAGCACGTAACAGATGTTTTTGTATTAACGACTTCTTTTGCCGCTGTTCAGTTCAGATCTAGTTTCAAAGGAAAGGTATCTTTTGTACAACACCTTAAGCCTAACGAAAATAGAAAGAGAATCCTCACATCAAAAACGGCGGATGTTCGGTGAAACGGCATGGCAAGTTGCGATATCCTGTCAAGCTTCCTTGCAGTTTGCTTGAATTTTATCATGAATACGGACCACAGCTCTCATCTGTGATACAGCAACATGAAGGTTAGAGGATTTTGTGTTAAAATCGGTTGTTGGATGATCTGAACCTGCGGTAAACGTGAAGTTGTTTGTGTATGTGTACGCTGAGTTAATTAGGCTGACTTTTCTGATCGCTTGAATCAACGCATTTTGTCCAACTTTAAAATTCTATAACATCGCGTCAATAAATTTCCCCAAAAAATCCTTTTAGGAGGCAAAAGAACATCCCTTTTCCTCTTGAAATCCAGATTCTAGACAATAATATTCGGTACCACATATTTTTTTTAGAGGTCAAACTTGATATAGTTTTTATCTAGTCAAAAGTATGTCGGATAAATTTAATTAGAGCTCGTAAATAAATGAGCAGAAATTGCTGAAATTGCTTTTGACATACATTTAAACATCGTTCTACAAGTTTGGTCAATTTTTATTGCTCTGGAATGCTTCATTTTGTCACGCGAAGCTTCGAGATTTGCCTTAAATTTTGAGCGCCAAAAGCGGTCTTTTGAGCGAATTCCGTTAATATCGATTTTCTTGAAAATAAATCGATATTCAGCCAAACGAACTATGCAGTGATTTGTTTCACATTAAGGTCTACCTAACACAAGAATATGAGCGGATTTGATTTTTGAACTGTTGCCACAATATTTTGAAAATGTTCGATTTTTGGCAACATTTGCTCTTAAGAAGCTTAAGCTTTTAAAGAAACCTCTTTCAAAAGCGACGATGGTCATGCGATTTCCCGCCAAGAAAAACGCGGGTTGCCCAAAGGCACCGCACGATTTCCCGCAAGAAAAGATGGCATTTTCTACCCCCGTGGGGTTGACTTGGCACTCCCCTCCCCCTCTTAGAGTCTTGCGGACGGACGGACGTACGGATGTACGGACGTACGGACGTACGGACGAATGGTCACGTGACTATTACGTCACAACCAAAATTTCTCGGCTTGATAGGTTACCAAATTTCCTTAGCAATGTAGCTCCGCTGGCGGGCTTTGCCCGCAGGCTCCGCTATAAGTGGTTGTTAACTTTTCACCATTGAAAACCATTGAATGAAAATCAAAAAAACGAACTGGAATTTTTTATTTATTTGTTTATTTATTTATTTTGTTTATTTATGGCTCAAAGATGCGAATTTTTTGTCAACTCACAATTTTTACGTGTGTTGTAAGTAGAAAGTCCAACAAGGAGGAGAATTAGAGGCCTTGCAAAGGCCTCAAAAAGGCTAGTACTCGTTTCAATTTTGTGTAGCTTAGCATGGTACTTCGTGGGTTTGTTGTTGAATTCACTTTACACAGCACTTTTAGTCTTTAAACTGCGATCGCCACAGTGCCTTTTGACTCCAGTGATTACTCTAATGACTTCGTTTTCAGTTTTTTTCTCTTTGTTTATCGAAGTTCGGTATATTATCATTCAAGAAATTGTGCTGGTTTTTACCTAAAATTCTGCTTTTTTATCTGCTGTAAATGAAGGTAAGCTTCAAAGCCGGCGCAACGTTCGCTTTGGTTAAAACTGAGATCACACCGGACGATTTGAATAGTTAATATATCCGAAGATCCAGCACACACGTTTATAAGTAAAATGTAGAACGTTAAAAGAAAGGAATAAGGCTAAACAGGAATGTTTCAGTTCAAAGTATTATCTTTCATTTTTTACGCAAGGGCAATTAAAGCTAATGAGTAGTTTGGTTTTGTGTTTGGTAAGCTTAAGCTTAATTCTAAGTTTTTAGTTGGGTTGTCAGGTCGTTATGCCGGCTACGCATGTTCTGACAACGTTTCAAGATTGACTTGCAAACTTGCAAATGTTGGGAAATAATAAATATGTTATTGGTCGGTCCGTGTACGGAATAACTGTGCCCTCGTTCATGAGTACAGCTTGAGGCCGCACGGGCACAGTTTTTCCCTATACGGACCTCCCGGCCGGTAAATAACATGTTTATTGTTACTGTTGTCTCTATACTGATCATTCTGCCCTGGGCTATTTGCGACGTCATTTAATTGGGTAAATGGCATCATTTGTTGATGACGTCACAATCTCTCGGTAACTATATAGTGTATGTGTTATATTACGCAAGTTCGTCAGTGAATCCATCCATATATGCTATAAGAATGCAAGAATTAAGGGAAGCCGTGGGAGACATTTTTGCAAGAAGACTTCGAAGCAAGCGGAGATACAAAATGTTTAAACTTCATGACTAGTTAAAGTAAACTGTTTTAAATTTTTCCTTTAATGAAATACGCAGTACTTAGGTACCTTTCATTAATTCTTGATTAAAAAATGCAGTTTAGCGAAAACCCTGAGATAGTCAGCTTTCATGTTTTTCATGTTGTCAATCTCTTTATTATGAGATTGGTAAGGCTTTCTCGAACTCGTTTCCCACCGCCAGTATACTGTAACTGTCAACTAACTGTTATCCCGCTCCCAATACCCACCCTCAGCCTATCATGTACCGTCCTAGTAAGACACCTCGTCTGAATCCATAAAACAGGGTTCAACTTATAAGTACGTTACTTGGGAGCAGTTCCGATGACTGTGCCCCTTTTTATAGCTTTAGTTTTGTTTTTATATTTGTTCGTCGTTGTTTCTTCGGACGCGTTTTTCTTTAAAAGCCTTTTTTCGTAAATAAAGTATGATATATGATGCGACAATTGACAGAAAAGCTGACAATACTGCTCAGTAAAAGCACTGCTTTCTTAGGCTGCTTCTCAGTCGTCTTCAGTGTTTTACACAATACAAATTGGGATTTTTCTTCACAACGATTTTATGGACTGCTGGCAGTGAAAATATTAAGTTAAACATACTCATTTTATTTTCTTTTTTTGTAAGTTCATACATATTTAACATTAATAGCAGAGTTGACATTTACTTAAAACAAAATTATGATATTGAGTCTTACTGATATTAGCATAAGTTGATGTACGATCTTGGCTGCGTGAGAATACGTAGTTAAGCTTTGCTTTGTCTGTTTAGTGACACCGATCGCCTAGTAGAGGAAGCGTTTCTCATCTAAAATACAAACATTAAAAGATAAGAATCCCCTGCTATCAGGCCGCACAAGTAACCTTAGTACAGCCACCGCCTCTTCTTGCACTCTTTCTCGACAACAATTTGTGGAGCAAATGATGCTAATGTAGGTTCTAGAGTATAAAATACAAAAGGATCTTTACTTTCTGTGTCACAACAACCACCTCTTAAGATCTACAATAAGACATCGACGCCAATGGCAGCTGCACTAGAGACATTCTTTTTATTAAGAATTATAGGCGCGCGCGTTGTATAATCAATTTATGAGATAAGTTCTTACCGGAGATTAAAAAATGAATTGTTTTAATGGGAATACGTTTTCAGGGATTCTCGTTTCTCTTGCCATACATTCGGCAGGTGAATACACCTTGATGACACAGTTAACTAATTAGAATACAGCATACATCTTATCTTCAACCTTGGCCGTTTTTCTCGAAAGCTTTGAATACACTTTGGGCCAGAGCTAAAAGGCGTGCATAAATTTCATCATAAAAGATTCTGTACTGATTAAACATAGTATCAGTTTCATGACAAAAGTTGTCTTTTCCCTACAAATCTGCCTCTAGCACTAAGCTCGCGACAAAGGACCAATTTGATGCAAATTGACGGCGTCCTTTAACACGGTAACAACAACAGTCGGTGGACAGCAGAAACTGGACAGTGAAAGTTGAATCTGACAAAATCCAGGCTTAAGAACAGGTTAGTAAACATTTTATCGCAATCCCACACAGTGTTTTCGTTCAGTCAATTAAGATGGATAAACCTACGCCGCTTTATACACGTACACTTCAGCTACCAAATAGTGAATACTCAGGGCAAAAGTCAGCCGAAACATTGAGGCATTAAGAAATGAAAAGAATAAAATGGTGGTCCAAGGCTATCCAAGACGTTCGGGAGAATAGCAGACCAGGGGCAATTTGTTACAACTGAGAACTCAGGACGCTGACGATTTACAAAACAAAACAACAAGTAAGAATAATGAATTCCAAGACATTTTCGTTTAGTGAGAATCAATTTTGAACAGAAAATACAGTTTTTGAATAATGATTGTTCGGTCTAGATGATCAAAGAGAAATTATTAGTTCTCATGTTTAGGCGATCAGCAAATTCTAGTCTTGAAGTCAGTTTATGGCAACCTCCTCTAGTATTCATTTTAAGAGTAAGTAATTAAAACGAAAGAAAGTTTTGGCGGTGCGAGTTCTGGTCCCTGTTGTGTAGATTGTGAACAGTAGCGCGATATTCTTAACTCCGTTCGTTTCCAAAGTGAAACTTGTCTCTTTCAGTTGAACTTTAGTCATTAACAACTTGATAACCATATATATTTTAATGTTTTCTTAATCTCTTTAAAGCTTGCATGGACTGGGCAAGGGAAGAAGGTAATAAAAGAAGAAACGTCAGTTCTGTTTATATAAATAATGAAACTGCTGATGGCGCCAAGGAAACTTTCTCACAAGGGCCAAGTGCCATTTGGTTTTCAATATTTGTCACTGAATTCATTGTGATATTTATAGTCAACGCGGTCACTCTCATCGTATTTGCAAGAAACCGCCACTTACGGAAGCGTACCACGTACCTGATAATCAACTTGACTGTGGCTGATTTACTGGTGGGAGCAGTGTCGGGACCTTTGGGCATATACTTCACATATGAAATGGAACATGCCAGGCATGGTTTCTGTTTGCGAGAATTTAGTATTTTAACCTTTGGTATGTTGTTTCCGGGATCGTCCCTAGTTAATCTTTCTGTAATCTCTTTAGAGCGTCTACACGCAACACTTTATCCTTTTAGGCATTGTTTGATTGAAAAATGGGTTTACTACAAAATCATCGTTTGCTGCTGGTTGATGCTTTTAATTCTAGCACCTTCGGGTGCTGTTCTTTTTCTTTATGAACCAGTTGCATATCATTACGCCTTGGTATCATTCAATGTCTTTACCCTCCTGATACTCACAATCTCCTATGTTGTAATTGTTGTTCAAGTCAAATGTAACCCTCCTCCTCAACCTTTCGGTTCATTAGCTTCAGACAGGAAATTATCAGTAACTCTACTCATAGTTACTATTGCGTCTATATTGACCAATCTGCCTTGGGCTATACGACATGTTCAAAGCGTTGCTCCCCTTACTTGGCCAGTTACCATATCGAGTCAACGGTCCCCTGCGGAAGTTGTCCGCATAGCTGAAACAACTATTTTGTTTTACGCGAACTCCTTGGTGAATCCACTGATATATGCCATTAGAATGCAAGAGTTCAGAAAGGCGCTGAAGCTGAAGGGACTTATTTTTGGGAAAGAGACGCCAGGACCAAGACGTGCCCAACCCATTGAACTACATGCCATGTAAAGCCTCCTCAATAAACCTGATTCTAATGTCTTATGCGTATATTGACCATAATCGACTCAGAATAACAGAATTCAGTCCGTGTGATATTTCGAGAATAAATAGTGCAGTGTAGATTTAGGTGCTGACAGGAAACCCATTAATTTCCTAGATCTTTGTCTTGGCGAGAAAATGTCGTCATCACGATGTCAGGAAAAGGGAATTTATCAACTTAGCTGATAAAATAATTGATCACCGTAAAGAAATTACCTTGACCAATGATCTTGTCAATTCACTTGATAAATTTAACTTCTCATGGAAGATTTTTTGCTAATGTATTAATTAAAACATCAATTTGTATAGAAAACGGTCTTGACTCATTTGTTAAGACTAACTATTATTATTGTCATTTTTTTTTCGCTAGGAAAAAAACAAGAAGAATAAAAAAATATTTGAGTTGACTCATTTTAAGCCGGGAACTAGCAATTATTCTGCCTCGTCGTTAAAAAAACAACAACAACAACAACATCTTGCCAAATCAAGCAAAAGCAACGAATATGCGCCTCTTTGAGAATTAGTGGTTCTCGTAAAAAGCCTTCAACAGGTTACTGGGAAGGAATTTTTCCGTACAAACATTGGGCCAGACCCTGTATGGTCAATGCTTGGTTCACTTGCTTTGGTGCTGGATAAACCAGATGAATAATTACTTCTTACCTCAACAAATTTATGATGGGTAAATAAAAATAAATCAATTAGTAAACTTATCCTTACTGCGCAAAAACGAAATGTTGCAAAAAATTACAATTCAAATACATGCATATATTGTGTCCGATATTTAGGTTTGCAACAAAAACATTCATCAGGGGCTATTGTTGAATAAGGGAAACTCTAGAATCGTCGCAAGTAATGGAAATACAGTCTACGTTTTCATATTCTCGACTTTTTGCAGTGTTAATAACTTGTACACAATAATACGACGACAAAGATTTGGCTGAAACTGTGAAAGTATTTATTGTTAAGGAATTCTGGGTCAACCTATTGGCTGCCTAGAAGGAATTATAACATAGCTCGCGCGCTGGTCCTATCGAATTCCTATGCAGTCGAGTTATGGATGCACTTGGTTTTTTATTGCCTGTAGCAACCAAAAGTGTCTTCTTCGCGAGCAACTCGGCGAGTAAATGACCAAGAAAAATCACCTTACAGCACTGAGAGTTAAACTGGGGGGAGATTACAACTGCGAAATTGTTGCAGAGTGTTTGATTTCTTAGGACAAGCAAAGAACTTTGTTGAAAAACTGAAGAAACTCGAACTTAACTAGTCTTTGGCGTTGTGTTTACGATTTCATTCACCGTCTTCTCTCAACGATTGTTCACAAAAGGTAGGTTTTATACGGAAAACTTTTAAAACCAAAATATCAAGACATGACACAAAATAAAACACAGTAAAACTGAAGCGAACCGTTTCAATTAATAATGTGTCACACGTTTTCGGTGATTCACTACCGGCAAAATCAAACTAAATAAGCACTGACAACCAGAAAGGACGAAATTTTTTCGGCTATATACTACACAAGATAACTTCGTTTTACCTGCAGTCAATGTAGCTCTGTGTTCAAGCAGCTCCAGATGTTCAAACAAAATAAAATGTAATCCAAAATCAGTCGAATGATCGCTTTCCCAGTTGTTTGATTCATTGTTGTTAAACCACATTCCGTCCGCGGCCTCCACTTTGTTTTGTGCTCGTTTCAACTCAGACTCGCGGCTACAATGCTGAAATCATACAACTTCAATCCGCTTTGGAGGATGAATACAACAGTTTTTTCAGGAAACATCAATCTTATACCACATCTTAGAGCGATAATTGGAAGACTTCTTCAAAAAATTATTCTCGTACGTTCACTTCGGAGCAATTTCATTGATTCATTCAGCTTTACAAAGAAACGCTGCAACTACGCGGCAACACTTCGCAAGGTGTTTTGGCGCCTTTTTCTTTCAGTCATGTGATCGCATCCTGCGAAAAACTACTATTTCGGCATTTCCACTGGCTATGTTATAAAACAATTGGTTCATGCTTTTAGCTGTACGTACATCGAGTTATGGATGCACTTGGGAAGTTTGGAGAGCACTCAAGAAGCTATAGTTGCTCTCGGCTGCGCCTCGAGCAACTCTTACGCTTCTCTCGTGCTTCCCAAACTTCCCGCGTGCATCCATAACTCGATGTACGCACGCTAAGCATGAACCAATTGTTAAATAATGAAGACCAAGCCGGAATAGTGAAAAGCGCGCCTTGTTTTCAATCAAATGCTCTCGTGGAGAACTGGAAAAACACCAAGAGAAAAAAAACTACTTCCGTCGACGAGAAGGAGAAAGATGAAGTGAAACTCCATGCTGCCCTAGTACTTAATATTACTTGCTGGGCAAGGGTTTCAACGACAGCGTGAGCTTAATTATTTTTCTCTGCCAGCAACCCGGCGAGAAAAATCACTTTGTATCGAAGCAAAATTAAGAAGAAATTACGACTGAACGTCACTGAGACACAAATCGAAATTGTTTCAGAGTGCTTGATTTATTAGGACGAAAAGAAACTGTAGAAATAGGATTTTAAGCATTTAGCGCTTTGTTTACAATTTCTTTCATCGTTCAGTCAATCACTTGTTCTTAAAATTTCACAAACAGCAGGTTTCATACGGAAGGTTTTGACCCCGAAATATCGAGACAAGACAAAATAAAGCACAGTAAAATTGGAAAGAAGCATTTAATAAAAATTGTCACACTTTTTCTGGCGAGTCGGTACAAAAATCATGCAACAGTCTGAACGACAAGCATTGAACAAATCCAGTACCAGAAAAGACGACATTTTTTGGCTATACCACACAAAATTGACACTGGTTTACCTGTACTCGTTGTGGCTCTATCTGTGTTCCCTTGAGCAGCTCCAGACATTTAGACACAAGTCGGATGCCATGTAAAATACGTTGAATCGCTTTTACAGTTGTTTGAGTGTTATTTTTACCATTCCGTCGGCGGGCTCTAAACTAAGAAAAACTGCGTTTTGTGGTTTGCGTTTAAAAGTAAGATGGTGAATTCTAATGTTCCTCACCTCCGTAGTCTTGTTTCCGTGACCTGCATAGTAATTATCGTTCAAGTTTAATTATTAATCCTGTCTTCAGTTCGATCAAACAAACACATGATGGTTCCGTTGTCAGCGTTGTGCGAACGGAGCGATTTCAAACTCGTTCATTTGAACTCCCACAACCATAACGGTGAGATCGTTCAGCTTCAATCCGCTTTGAACGACGATTACAACAATTTTCAGGAAAAATCAAACACGTACTACATTTCAGAGCCCATAATTGGGAGATTTTTCCCAGACCTTGTGCTTGTACGTTCGCTTTGGAGCAGTTTCGTTGATTCATTCAGCTCCGCAAAGAAACGCTGCAACACTTCGCAAGGTTTTGGCGCCTTTTCCGGTCAGTCATGTGATCGCGATCGATTCTTGTTCCCTTTTATCTCGGAGTTTCTCTCTCTTTTTTTCTCTTTCTTGAATTTATAGCAATTAGTGATTGCGTTTTTAATAATAAAAACAATTGTGTACTCGGGCATACTGGATATCAAATAATTATAACCATCTTGGTCATATCCAGCACGCCCTCGTTGTATGCAAATTTGCGTGTAGCCACGCACGTTTATGACGTTGAGGGTGGCGCAATTTTTTCTAAAAATAGCACATTTGTCTTTTTCGATGGGGCCGCGTGGACCCCGCGCTTACGGTCTCCGTCCCCGATTATGGCTCCTGGCTTAACAAATTGGGCTTATGACGTGTCGTGAAGTCACAATAACGTCACAAACCCGCCATTTTGAATTTGAGGCCGCCATCTTGAATCCCAAGCCTGGAGTCGTACAGCTGACCATGACGTCACCAAAAACATATGATTTTGTTCTAAGAAACATACTTAGTCAAAACAAGTACACAAAAGTAAAAAAAATATCTTCTTCTTACAAACGAAGGGGAAAAAACTGAAAACAGATAGAAGATAGTCACTGACACAGGAAAATTTTCTCTGATAAATTTTAGGAAAAGTCACGAGATTTGGTGATTATTCGTGTAGCCGTTTAAGAGTTATAATTCGTTAAAATCAGCGCGGGCACAATGTGCCGCTCACCCCCCCCCCCCCCCCCATGCAGAATAGGGTTAAAAGGATCTATATATATATTTTTAATTTTAGTGAATTTGCATCAGTTTCTAATACAAGAACGTCAAGAACTTTCTTATCCAAAATGACGCTCTGTAAATATCTTTAATTGACGTGAGTTATGACTTTCTAAAAATGGGTATGGCAGGTGAATAAATTCTTTTTTAAGCATTGAAAAAAAAACAAGGAAAACAAAGCAACAAAACAATAACCATCCTTGTTCAAAACATATTAAAAACTGGTTTAAGTTTGTGGAAAAGTTGTGAAAGGGTACGCCAAAAGCTTTGCCTGATTACAACGGCCGGGGAGGAAGCGTTCCCTATACTTCTTATTCTGGTCATATACCGGTAGACAACCTTATATTTAGCCGTTTAATGACACTCACCTTGTGTACAAGTTTTTTACATACAAATCTAAGAAAGGTTTTGAACCACGTCGAAAATTATTATCGAGTACCCGTGAAACACACTCGGGTCATAGTTTCACCTCTTGGCATTCGTCTTCGGGAAAATTCAGAAACTTCATCGGTTAGAAGGTCACCCTAAGAAGGGAGTTCTTTATTTTGCACTTAGTCAAAACATAGGATATACAAATTTTGGAATTTAACCGTCGCATCTTTGAACGTTATAGCTGTAAGCCATTTTTTTCTATTCTTGTGCATGGCCATTAAACACAAAGACCGGTAAAATATCTTGAGAAATGGGAGAAGGTCTTAAAAAGAAATGCTTGACTAAAAATCGTGTTCAGCATGTTCGAGTTTTGCTAGGATTCTACATGCACATATCTCAATATTTGGTGCTTTGGTTCGCCACTCTAGTACTGCTCAGAGAGCAGATAACTATGATATGCAGATTACGCATTGACCTTTACAGCCACAAGAAGGCATGCCGCCTCTTCACTTGACAGGCCTTCCCATTTAATTCACAAGCGAAGAAAACAGTCGTCATATTTGTAAATTTTTGCTCTATTTTCTGCTCCTATCGCCTTCTTACAAATAGAAATCGATCCAGATGCGACATTCCGTGGGATAAAAATATGATACATATATTTTTATTATTTTTTGGCTTATATTTCAGTATTTCTCTCGAACAAAGCCATACACGACGCAGTTGCCAATGGAACCTGGAATTTCTGAAATCAAATTTCGGCCAGTTTTGATGATCTGAAAACGTTGTCGTTATTTCTTGTTCTACCTATGTGATGATATTGAGATGTTTGTTATTAAAAACTTACCACTTTCGTTCATTGTGTTTTATTCTGGTCATCACAAGAAACGAACTGGAACCTTGTGTCGTTGGAAACTGCCATAAGCGGTCTCTTTCCGTTGTTGTCACTATAACGTTAAGATGCAAACAATTTGCATCACATTTAAAAGTCTTTTTTTTCAACATTAGTTTTAATTACCCTTGTTAGCTCTTAGGAAGCTGAAGGCAGTTTAATTTAATTGCATAAATAGGCATCCAACAAAAGAAGCTGTTTCCCACTCTTTACGATTGCCTTTAAACATCTCCAAAATTGCTCGCCCTCGGCGGGTGTTCCAAAAACGTGGGGTCGGGGTGCGGGGTGCAGACTGCGGGGTGCGGGCGGTCAACAAAACCGAAAAAGTAAAAATAACAGTAACAATAATAATAAAACAGCCAAAATAATACGAAAACAAAAGAAAATAGCTGACTAGACACAAAAATACAATTAAGAAATGCAAGAAAAATACAAAAATAAAGCGAGTATAGAATATTTGACTGTCACGCGAACCAATAAATAAATAACGGGAAATTTTTATCGTTTGTAATAATCGCGAGGTCTGTGTGGAAAAACCTTTTCTCACTCTTTCTCTCTCTCTCTGTTTTTTTTTTTTTTGGATTCATTTCTGATGCATTTTCACCCCTTTTTTGACCAAAACAAAACGCAGCTGAACCGTACGTCTAGCGATCCGAGCCAATTGTTCGTTTGCACGTGACGTCATAAAATTCTAAAATCAAAACTTGCTAGGCCTGCTAAATTTTTATCGTCACCAGGTGTAAGAACCGCTAATAATATATCTATCTTTTCACACCGCGGTATCATCCTTTGTGTTTAAAATGCAGCCTCTTGAATTTTCGAAATTGCGCCCAGTGGGTGACATTAAGATGGCGCCGTGACAAAGCCGTCTCGTTTGAAAAAAAAAACAAACCCTTTCTTATGATTTTGGCAGTTTGAACACTTCAAATATTAGGAGAGGTGTTTATGTTTCAGTGTATACTAGCTCACGACGGAAAAGTTATCGCTCTCATAGCAAAAGTGAGTTCCAGATGATTTCATTGATCTCCGGCCGCCATGTTGGTGTCCCTTGGAAGGGCACCAATATGGCGTTTGCATACTGAGCTCTATAAATTTCCGTGGATCGTTTCGGAAAATAACTTAAGAACGATGTACCACACAGACCTGAGACTTGGTGAAATTGTTTATTTTTAAATCTTTTGTGACATTTGAAATTCTTAGCTTCTGATATTGAAGGGTTTTGAATTTATTTGTGATGGCGTGACAATGAAAACCGGCAATCAGAGTTACAGAGTAAGCGGTTCACACGATGTTGATTTCACGCACGAAAATTAAATCGTGCATTAAATTCATTGCATGGGAATTGAGGCCTATTTACTGTAGTAGTCGAGGAAATGCAAGTTTCAGTAAGGGTTAGCCTGCTTGCAGGTGCTTTGAGGGTGTTTTTATCGCGGCAAAACCCCAGAAAACGCGAAGTTCGCGATTGCCGGCGCTTTCTTCGACGCGCGCAAAAATCGATCGCAAAAAAACATCGCCTGCCCCCTGCCCGAAATTCCGTCTCCTGTGAGTCGCAGATTTTGACTTCGTCCGCTGGCAGACGAGGCATTTTGATTGGTCGATTTGCTGTCAATCATCATCAGTTTGGAGTCACGTAGAGAAGAGACAAAGTAATGTTGAAGGAGCAATCGAGCGAGCGTTAGATTTTTTAAAATCGAAAGATGCTAAGCGGTTTTTGGAAGCCTGAGCAAAGGCAAGCTGTGAGCAGTCTACAAAAAGGGGAATATGTCCTGGCTGTTCTGCCTAGGTGGCTTTCGGAAAAGCATGATTTTTACGGCGGTCTTCGGAATCGCAGAGTGGGAGGGTGGCCGTTCGTCGCCTGTGCCGATTTTCGCGCGCGTCCAAGATGGCGCCGGCGATCACGAAATCCGCTTTTTCCGTGGTTTTTCCGCAATAAAAACAACCTCAAACCGCCTGCAAGGAGGCTGCAGTAAGGGATGGACCACTCTATTTTTGAGGGAAGGTCACGACATCTCATTTGGTTTCAAAGTCCCGACAGTCTCCATCTATAATATCCTTTGGTCAGTCTCTTACCAGTGTATTATCCACCACTGTTCACTAGGCTAGTCTCTTGAACTGTAGACAGCGAAACTGCGGAACCTGCAGAGCTCGCCATATATCATTCAAGTAGTTTTGCTCTTTTTTATTTTAGAGTTTTTGTATGTTATTCCCTGGATATACAAAATTTGTCTTTGATCTACTATTTAAGTGATTCGAATTCTTTTCCAAGACCTCATTTTTTTTTCTCGAAGTTATCGGCTGCTTAACTGTCGCTTAATCTCACGTTGAAATAATTTGCGAAACCTGGTATCAGCTATTGTGCTCACGTAGGAACCACACAAATATTTAATGGTTCGCGAGAGAGTCAAATATTCAATTCTCGCTTTATTTTTATACTTTCTTGTATTCTTAATTGCATTTTTTACCTATCTAGCTATTTTCTTTTGCCCCTTTTATTTCAGATGTTTTGTTGTTATTATTATTATGATTATTTTTATTTTTTCGGTTTTGTTCACCCCGCACCCCGCACCCCGCACCCCGCGAACCCCGGTAACTCGAAATCCCAAGGGAAAATATACTAAAAACTTATTTTAAAAAAATGCACTTCAGCCATTTATACTGTCTTATTATAATATACAGCCTGCGTAGCAAGCGTTTCGTAGGCTTTTCCGTACATGCATTTGAAGCGATTTATGCTCTTTGGCTACGTATAATTATAGCCTCCGTGGCGCCGCAAAAGGCTGGGAAGAGAAATGGGGTAATATATACAGAAACCGTTAAGAGGTTGCACTACAGAAATACTTATATCACTAAGAGATATGAAATACACGTTATAAACTTTACCGTCATTCCTAGCTTTTGGGACTCAGTACAGTAACTTGAGTAGTAAAGAAAGAAACATATCATACATCTCAATATTTTCTACTTCTCCATAATTATGCTTTTAGTTTTCTGTTTCCTACTACTGGGTTGTCGTATAACGTGCTCTTTGATTTTGGAAATTTGTCTGTAGGAAAACTACTAAAGATGCTTCAGAAGCCCCATAATTTCTGAAAGGACAAAGTGTTCTGTCTTCTTTAGACTATGAACTTCGCATAGAGAAAAAAAGATGAGTCAGAATTTATTCGTTTTATTGCCAACGTAATGTATCACGGCCTTTCGTGGTATTCGACAAACTTAACATTAAGGGAACCACCAGTTAACATTTCGTCAGCTGAAGTGTTAATTTTTAGGTGCTAAATACGAAACGACTAACGTAGAAGTAGTTTAGTTGGTTTATGTCATGGTCTTGCCGTTCCTTGATCTAGAATCCAGCTGGGTCTGTTGTGGTCTGTTGTGTGGCCATTACTCAGTCTGCTGGGTCCCTGGTAAAGGTGCCTGCATTACAGGAACTTCACTAGGATAAAAACGACTTGAATCTGGTTTCTTCGCACAGAAGTTCCTTCACCGCTTTTCTAAACTCTTCCATTCTTATGGCATATATCAGAGGATTCACCAAAGAACTGACGTAGTAAAGCATATGCAGTGTATAGGCTGCAGGGAACAGCTGGATCTTTATGTTATTCGGGATGATAAGAAAAATAGCCTCTGGCAGAAACGTGAGTATAGTGGCAATCAGTAACCATAAATAAAGTCACTGACAGTTTTATTTCGGAAACAGCGGAAGCTAAAAATGGCTAGGAGGTGAGCTGTTGTTCATCTTGACAACAATAATTCCATAGGAGATCGAGAGTATCATGAGTGTAAGAACAAGGGATGACGCCCATGCGCCGGGAAGTGCTACCGGTTCCAGCAGATAAAGAATGGTATTCACAATGGCAAAAATGAAAGCTTGCATCCAACAGCAAAAGACGATTTTAAAGTAAACCCACGTGCCAAGTGGCCAGTGCCTTAAAGGATAAAGCGTGGCATGTAGGCGCTCAAAAGAAATTAAGCAGATATTTATTTGGGAAGATGCCGGAAATAGGCTGATTAAAGTCAAAAGGATAAATGCTTTCCAAGTGAAACCATGCCCACGTCCTATCTCTGCTTGAAAGAGTTTCAAAGGTTCCGACACAGCTCCCAATATTCTCAATATTCTCACCTCTCAATATTCCTTCAGTTCAGGAAAATACTCAGTTGACAGTAGGTCTTCCAGAAAATTGATACCTAACGGTCTTAAATTAGGAACTGTATCTTTTGTAAGGTTACATCTATCATTCCCAAAAAAAACGTAAAAAGTTATTTTTGTACCCAACACGCAATGACCAAGGGCAAACAATTCGAGAACTGGGAGTGGTCTAGAAATTTAAGACTACTGAAGGCAAAAAATTAATGAATGCTAGGACGCAAATAAAAGTTTCTGGAAAGAACTATTTTTTCAAGATTATTTCGTCAAGAGCTGGTGTCTACAGGCTATAAAAGCTTTCACAACCTCGTGTGTTGTCAGTGTTGCTCTATAAGCAAATTTTTAATGGAGGGAAAACAAGGCAATATCTTTGATTTGACTTTAATTACCCTGGGTACCGTGGTTTACTAAGTTTCCGTGCGTGGTCGCGCTCGCGATAAGCATCTCTCACATCCAGTGGACTGGTCTCTCTTCCTTAACGCATTTTCAACCACAGGTATACTTTATTTTCACGAATTTTCTGCAATCAAACGTTTCTTTTACTTACTAATTTCGTTACTTTTATTCGTGATATCCATTTGTAAATATCCGATTCATTCACTGCTTGGATTATCTTTTACTACTTGCAATACCAATCATTTGTGACCGTGGATACGCCGGATTTTCTAGAGAATTGTTTTTATGCCTAGTTCTTTTGAATATTTCAAGTTTTTAAATGAACAATGCCTGGAATCTAATTTTGCGTTTGAAGAAAGCAAGAAATTTGTTTGGAAGTTTGCAGACAATGTGTCATCCTTACAATCCAAATTACTCATTTTCTCGATAGAATATTATTTTGTTTTTTTTTTATATTTTTTTGGAGGTGTGGGGTCAAAGTATAATCACGACTTTGTTTCACAGTATAATCACAGTTAAAAAGTCTACTTTTATTAGGCAATCACCTCTTTCTTTTGCCCGTTTATCACCAGAACTGAGCTCTACATATACGTGTCGGAATTTGCCATCGCTTAAAGGGCCAGTCTCATGGCGATTTTCCTATCTTCTTTGTAAGTACCTTGCTCACACATGAATTGCTTTTAGACCACCAAGGGGGCAATATTAATTAAAGTTTCACAACAAAAACAAGCCAAAATTAGTCTTCAAAGATTTTATCTGAGACACAAGGGCAGAAACTTGAAAAACTCTGCAAGAAGTTTTCAAGTCGGACACCATTTCTATCCCGGCCACCCCTATCCAGACATATTTTTTATACATTCCATGTACTGGAATACCCATTTTGATACTACTGGACCATTATTTTTAAGCTTTCAAAGATAAAAATGTGTCTTTTGGCTTTTCACGGTGATACTAAAAATTGATGAGACTGCCCCTTTAAGTTGATTTTTTCACACACGAGTTTCGGTTGCATCGAATATAAAACCTCCTCTGAAGATTGACCATTAGGGCACATTTTCATAAAGCGTTTGCAATTGTTAAAACAACCTTGATTAACCTGTTCTTATATGAAAGCAAATTTTCCTCTTATTTGTTTGCCGGGGGCTTTCTAGAAATCGTTATTTTCCCGGGATATAACCAGTGATTAGAACAGCTGTACCCAGTTGTATTCTCAAACAGTATCCTGTTTGGGTGAGCTGTAACCGGATTCGTTATTTAATGTAAAAATTTCGAAAACAATTTATTCTAACTTGTTTTTCAGCCTTGTTTTCAAACAAAGTCAATTATAAGTCATGATCGGTTTTGTTTTTACCGCTGATTAGTCGAGAAAGTGGTCAGACGAGTTTTTGTAGCCAATCACAGAGCGCAGTGGCTCGATTAGAATTGAGTGTCGTAAAATCAAAACCAAAGAAATTTCTCTATCCAATCACAACAGACGCGAACATAACAACGAACCAATAAGGCCAGGACTCACAGCAAATACACGCGATAGGCTTCAAACGTGGGCGAACATGTGCAAGCCAGCCACGCGCTTGGTTTTGGTTTAACTTATGATTGGTTGAGAAGGGGGCACGGTCCAAAGCCTGAAGGTCCAACCCAAAGCCTGAAATACACTCTTATTGAAACTCTACATTGACATCCGCTATCAAGCAAAAACCAAAACAAACGCGAATTATTTTCGACTCTCAATTGAACTATCACGCGCTATCATTGACTATCACGAGTTATCAGTCATTTTGAGCTCGTTCAAATTCTCCAAGGTAGGTCGATGATAGTTTTTGCCGTTTACCAGGTTGGTGATAGTTGACGATAATTTTTCGGTCAGCTGTTTCCCTTAAAATTGGCCACTTACGATTATGAATGAACGAACACAAAACAATAGTCAGAGAAATCATTTTTGAAAAAATTTATTCGAAACCTCATAAGTTTATACTTAAATGAAATTCTCGTTACACTTACCCGTCCACGCAAGTGAAATTGGCTTATCACATGCAAAATATTTAAGACTACATCTGTCTCGAATCTGAGCGTGTTTTCTAATATTTTTTAAGTCAAAGTCAACTTAAATAAAAAGTAAATGATACATTTCTAATGACATAAATTGAATTCCCATTTCAAAACGTAATTTCTTTGACTGTAATGTTCAAAATCATATACCTTTATAATAAAGACCTTTATATCTTGAACGTTTAGGAGCCGATTCTGTTGAAACTTAACAGAAAACTTGGGGGATGGTGGAAGTGAGACAAGGTTGTTTTTCGTTTGATAAATTGGGCTTTTTTGTGATGCGCTAAGTAAAGATTTGAAAATGCGACTCCGTGTCCAAGTTTTCTCCTCGTGGAGACAACTCATTGACCAGTTAAAGCCTCTATTGTGTCATAACAGAAGCCGATCATGGGATTTCGAGTTCCAGTAAAAGTCGTAAGCTTTTAAATTAGTAAAATCGTCCTTGTTTAAATTTGAAGCCTTGAATAATCTGATGTGCCCACCTACAATGCGTCTAGTTTCTCTGCCTGTTGTGTCAGTTCAGAAAATTCTATCCCCGCGCTGTATTTGTAAACACAAATGACTATTTAAGGTAAGATTATGCTAATTATGGAAATTAAATTCTAGCAGCTATTGTTCACAAGAACAATACGTTGCAATTTAGAGATCACAAAATCTTTGGATCGAAGAGTATATGCTTTTCCGAAACTCAAAGTTAGCTTTGAGGAGTATTATTTTAGTCCTATTAATGCTTTGTTTTTTTGGACAACTTTCTAAAAAGTTTTTACTAACGTTTCAACGTAGGAAGAAAAGGACTTCGAAAGTCTTTTTTTTATTGAAAAATGCTTGAACTTCACTAGATATCGGTGAAAGGAACACGATTTAACGCGCTTGCAATTATTGAGTCAGAAACTGAATGTTTTGCTGAAGAGCCTATTCATGAATTTTTCGCGCAAGCCATACGCTTTAAATAAATGAATACTGATGAACTAGTTTCTCTCATCCTCGGCCTTGAGCTAAAAGTTTAACTACCAGTAATCATGTCGTAACCATAGGATATATTAACAAATTAAACGCGTGAAAAAATGTTTTTAAGACACCTCTAACCAACATTAAACATATCTGAAACAAACATTTAATTGCCATTTAAAGATTAAACGCATGTAAAACGCACGTTTAAGTTATTTAATTTCTCATTAAAGAAGTCTTTAATGCACGGAGATATTAGCCTTTCTGGCTACTCAGAATTCGTGTGTAAATAAAGTTCATGTTATGTTATGTTATGTTATGTTATTTGTATCAGCTGTGTTTAACCGGCGTTAAACGTATCTAAAACCAATATTTAAAGTTTGTTTAATCTGCAGTTAACGGATTTGAAACGAATGTTTTAGGTTTGTTTAATCTGCATTAAACCCAAACTCAAACGTTTAAGGTGGCTCCAAGTAGTTTTTTAGGATCAAACTTCCGTTTTGAATGCACTTAGAAATAATCTTACTTATGCTCAATGAATATGAACTTCACACCAGCTGCTAGGCTTGGATAAAATTTTTGGATGATTCTTTTTCAATGCTTTCGATTTTGGGACCACCCGCGACAAGCAAACGCGCTATGGTCTACACAGTGTAGTACACCAAATGGGGAAATCTTAAACAAATTAAACTGCATGTTCGGCTTTTGAATAAATCGCTCAAACATTTTTAATAATTGTTTTTTCAATTTTGAAATATACTGAGCGGTCAAAACATTCCATATGTTTTACACATTATCATTAAATGACCACAGAACGGTTTCCTTCGACTGCAACTCCCTGCAAATAGTTCTGATTAGCTCTTCGGCAACGAAGACATGGAAGTTTTCATTCAAATGCGGTTTTGCTTGACATTTGCCGTCTTTTTTGATATTCCACGGGTTTTCTTGTTTTAGTACTTATACGACTGTTTATTGTGCACACAGCTCGATCGAGATAAACACAAACTTTTTTTTCAGGGAAAATGTGTTCCGTCCGCCAAAAAACCATTGGTTGTGGACAGAATAAATTCTAAGCACTAGCTCCACTAAATTTGGCGTCGGGACAGTTTCCAAATGCTGCAAACTCAAGGAATGTGCCGACCGAGTTCGCAGCCGAGAACACAACAAAGATGAAGTCCGAGATAAAGTTTGTAACTTGAACTTTTTGCCTTCCACCAAAAATACAACTGAGTATTCTTTTGAATTTTTTTCCATTTATAGATATTAGATGTTTTGTTTCCTAAGTTTAAAACTCCAGTACATAGCATAAGCTAAAACTTTTAAGCAACCTGTTTTTCAAATGCGACGACGGTTACCAAAAAGCACAATTACCCAGAAAAGATGACATAATCCTTCCCCCGTCGGGTTCCTTTCGGACTTCCCTCCCTCTCCCCCAGAGTCTGTACGGACGGGCGGACGTAGGCTGACGTCAGAACCAAAATTTCTCAGATAGATAAGTTACCAAATTTGCTTACCCATTGCGCTCCGCTCTGCAACCTTCGGCCGCAAGGGAGCTCCGCTACAAATTTGCTAGCTGACCAGCAAAGAAATGACAATATAATACCATAGAGTTTTATGATAGAGCCTACTGGAAATTTTAATTATTTTTTTTATTGTATTCTTAACCTTGTAGTTCCGTGAAATGAGTACTAGAAGAAGGCTGTACTGACCTGAAGCTAACTGAAGCTAAAAGTTGCGTAAACATTTATTTCAGGATGACTAATGGCACTACTGAGGATAATCCTCCACAGTGGGCGAGTACCGTCTGGTTTGCAGCCGACGCCACAGAGTGTGTTGTGATATTTATAATAAACGGCGCCACTCTTCTCGCCTTCGCAAGAGACCACCACTTACGCAAGCGCACTACGTACCTGATAATAAACCTGACTGTGGCTGATTTGCTGGTGGGAGCAGTGACACATCCTATGGATTTATATTACTACCCTGAGTATGATGCCACTAGCTTTAGTTGGAAGTACATCGCTGTGACAATTTTATACAACACGTTTCCAATTGCGTCTCTAACTAATCTTTCATTAATTGCTTTAGAACGCCTACATGCAACACTTTGTCCCTTCAGGCACTGTTCAATTGATATATTGGCTTACATTAAAATAGTCATTTGCAGTTGGTTAGTAAGTTTGGTTCTGTCATCTGTGATGGTTGTTATTGAAGTGTACGAACCAGATCCGTTTGCATATTTGTGTGCAAGGACATCACTTATTGCCATCACCCTCCTGATACTCTCCATCTCCCATGTTATTATGATCGTTAAGGTAAAAAGCAACCCACCTCCTCACCATTTTGGAGCAGTTGCCCCAGACAGGAGACTGTCAGTAACTTTATTCATAGTTACTGTTGCCTCTATACTGACCATTCTTCCCTACGCTATTTATGCTGTTATTCCATACGGTGAATGGAACCGTTTGTCGAAGACGGCGCAAATTCACATTCGTGGAGCAGTTTTTGTCCTATATCATGCCAGTTCTTTAGTCAATCCACTGATATATGCTATAAGAATGAAAGAATTCAGGAACAGAGTAAAGGACCTCATCTGTAATAGAGGTCCGGAGTCAAGTCCTGTTTAGCCAAATGAACGTCAGGCCATGTAAAGTACGCGCATTACAAGGCATTTTCAAACATAAAAAAATAATCAAGCATTTTCCAATTTATAAGGTATATTCAGGACTCAGGATCCAGTCCGGCAAAAATCGTAACTGTCTCTGTTGTAGGTACTTTTCGACCCCCTCATTTATCTATGGTATAGCGATTGTAAATTTTTTAAAAGATCTAGATCATGTGGTTTTAACCCAATGTGCAAATGACAAACCGTTATCCTATTTTTGTTTTGGTTTGGTTTTGATATTTCAGTTTTCGCATCGAGCCATTGAAAAAGCCCAAAAACCACAAAAAATGTCAGGCAATGGACCGCGAAAGGCGCTTGACTATTTTCTTGCAAATTGTTCATCTCCCAATCTTTCTTCTTCGGTTATTTCGAAGTTTAAGTAAAGGGTGCACAGTTTTCTGATTAACACAGTAAAAGGTAATTGATAACTGAGACGCGAATTAGTTATGAAACGGCTGACACTGCATAGCCTTTGCTTACCACCTTTCCCGTACCCAGTCACATCATCTGAGAGTTTGAGGAGTTGCAAAACGACTGCAACCGTAGATTTGAAATTTTCGACGACTGATTTATAAATATATAAATTTGATACGACAAAAAACATTTTACTAAGTTACAATATGTATGTCAGTGTTTGATTAATTCCTTTTTACTGTTTTGTTACTTAGCGCTGTAAGGTAGCAACCTGATGTATTATTACTGATGAAAAAAAAAACAGAGCTAGCAGCAGTCTAAAACCAAATATTTTCTTTAGAGCAATTTTTAACCTGAGAAAACAGCCGACATTTCGCGAGGTCGCCACTTGAGCCCTCGCAAAACGACGTCTGAGTAACGAGCGTAGAAATTCCATACTGATGACGCGTCACTACCCAGATCTTGGCAGTGCTTCTGATTGGCTGAAACGAAGTTCCCGCGCGTTTCAACCAATCAGAAGCACTACCTAGACCTTGGTAGTGACGCGTCATCAGTATGGAATTTCTGCGCTCGTTACTCAGACTTCGTTTCGCCAGGGCACAAGCGGCGACCTCGCGAGACGCCGGCTGTTTTCTCAGGCTAAGCAATATTCAATATTTAGTGTCGTAAAACCAAGACCAAAGCAATTATTCTAGCCAATCACAACAGGCACAAAAAAACTAAACCAATCAGAACTCAATCGATGGAAATCGCGTGTGTCGAGCGTGTTACGGTTGGTCTTGGTTTTACTTCTGATTGTTTGGCAAACGGTGCGTGTAATTTCTACTAAACACAGAACATAGTAAGCCAAAACCAAGGCAAAACGTGTAAAGCCTTCGACACTCAAATGAAACTGCTCTATTTGTTAGTTCTTATAAAGGTACTTACAGTCTTCCAAGTATATTGTAGACGACCTCACTACTTTTCAAACGAACTTTGTCTGCAGGTAGGTATCAATAATTTCTGAGGAAACACGTCATAGGAATGGCCAGAATGCAGTTCTTGGTTTCACCTTATAGGACCTTTGAAGGCAGTGATAAACTTTGAGACTGTACTTTTAAACGGTATTGACTTTTTTAAAGAAAAAAGCAATTGCACGTCATTACCAATTCAAATCAGGGACTGAAAATTAAGCAGAAGACTTTTCACTAATTCTAAGGCGAGAAAGTGTCTCAAATGATTTACAAGTTTCACTTCAAGTCTGTTTAAAAGTATCTTGCGATTAACAAAACAAGGAGGAGAGTTTTTTTTAAATTTGTGCTGACACATCATGCTACCAACTGCCCTATTCATTAGGTTGTTACTCAATCAGATCATCCAAGACCTCAATGGCCATCTACGGTCTTGTAACATCGGCTATCTTGGATAGTGCAGTGTTTGCAAGATGCAATTTTTGCTGTTGAAGTTTATGTCGTAAAAAATTTTTATTTTATACCTAGCCACATAATTATTACTGCTAACTAGTTTAGTCATATTCTGTGTGCTTAGTGATGATTTCGCCGTACTAGTCTGGCTAAAACACCTTCTCGATGACAAAAAGGGGAGAAATGGGGCTGATTTTTTTTCGTTCTTCTTGCGAAGCATCAAAAGCTGCAAGTGTCCTCAGTAAAAAATACATGCGAGCTTTTGAATAACCATCCATTATGAAATTAAACACCGGACGTACAAGCAAAGGCACCCCCTCCCCCCCGCCCCCAATGGTACAAAGGGTAGGTGATGCACCCAACCCCCAAATTTAGTTTTTGCTGTTTTGCAATATTTTGAAAAGGGTTTAGCTTAAGTAGAAAACCTGTGATATGTTCTACAGGATGAGCCGTTTATTATGGGTTGCGCTTGCGAAGTCATCCAAGATGGCCGCCATCTTGTATAGTATCCAAAATTAGAAATTGTTAATAAACAGTGGAAATTTTGCTAGACGACAATAAAATGACATTAGTAAACAGTGCTGCTTTTTGTGCTTTCTTCACTAAAAAGGGCTGAAAAAAAAAACATTTTTCTTCAAAATTGGTTTGACCACCTCTCACTTATGACCTCATATTACGTAACCATAGCAACTAGTTTGCACTAAACTTGTGTCAAAAAGTGTTAGGGATATTCGCACAGCTAATGAAAACGCTAGGTGCAGATGATATTTTACCGTCTTGGAAAAATTCAGAAAAACCTTTTGCTACCCCCCCCCCCCCCTGTCGTCCGAGAGTTGAACGTTTGTCATCATAAGTTGAGCCACTGCTCATTACGTATGCATGCAGCGAACGTTATTCGAGAGGACAGTTTTTAGGATATCAAAACCTAGTCGTAAACACTCTTATTCTTCGGCCATCTCAACTTTGAATAGGAATAAAAAACAAACTGCGGTGATGAAGTCAACATGACAAGACAATGCATGTTGTAAAAACATTGATTTATGAACTTAACGTTTCGTATGCTTCAACATACATCTTCAGAAGTGACCGTTGGAAAAATTACAAATAAATTTAAACGCAAAGTGAAAGACTGGTACCTAATCAGTTAAATGAAAAAATGTTAACAAACACACTTCAGTTTGAAATCTGCAAAACAAAACAAAACCTAGCTAGTAAAGAAAAAGTTTCCCACTGCCAACGTTTTCATTCAAGGCAGGTTGTAATTCACGGATCAACAAAGTCTCTTTTATGTTACAAGAACGTCCAGTTGCTAAGATATCAAAGTGATCCCATGTAATATTGCGACCCGTTGAGGTAATGTGATCTGCAACGGCTGATGTATGACAGCTCTTCGTAATGCAGGGTTCAATTCTACCTGTTACCATCCCCCCCGGGCACACCCCCGGGGATTTGCAATTTTTTTCTTACTTGGCGGTCTATTCCCCACCCCCGGGCACGCAGAAAGAGACAATTCCCCACCCCCGGGACTCCTCATCGACCACAAATACGTTGTTTCGTGTTCAAAATTGACTTCCGTACAATAGCACAACCAGACGTTTTGACAAGAACTTAAATTCTTTTCTAGAGTTTACTGAACGAAGGATATTACATAGTATTAAAAGACATGGACACTACATTGAAAAAGAAAACTGATGAAAAAGTCTAACCGCTCTGGCATTCGGCTGGCGAGTAAAGAAATGTTCTTTACCGCGTGTTTTATTCTAAATATAGCACATGCACAAAAGAGGTCCGGTGAGCAAATGGATGACAGCATTTTAAAGGAGTTTTTCTTAGCTTGAACTAACAAGAACACTGGACTGAGATTTCTGTTTAGTATAAAGCCGTGCATTTGTTTCATACAAATACGCTGAAGAAATATTTCTATGTTTGTGATGAACGCCATCCATTCGAGTATGTATCAAACGCACCTTCGTTTAACAATTTATAATAAACGCCCCTTTGAATACAGATTTTAATTTCGAGAGATTATTCTTCTCCAACTAGTCTGCTACAAATTCTAGAGATTTTCCCTGGAAATAGGCGGTCTTCTCTACGCGGTCCGGCGCCATTTTGTCAACTGAGAAGAGATAAGCTAGTGACGTGCTTCACAAGAAAAACGAGAAGTTATTTTCGATTTGCCCCGCCCCCCAACCCCCGGAACAAAACCGTTTCAAACAATTCCCCTCAGCCGGGCCCGAAGGGCTGGACTTGTCCCGGGGGTTGCCCTGGGAGGATGGTAACAGGTAAAATTGAACCATGCATAAGTGCTTTAAAATGTTCAGTTGTTCTGTTATGCAATCGGCCGTTTGTCTTCCCTACGTTAAAGTCATCACAGTCCCAGCAGCTTGCCTTGTACACAACTTTAGACATGAGAGAAGGGTTGAGTCTGTCCTTGTAAGGGAAAAAGACTTAATGCGGGGAGTGTTCCGGAAAATAATGACCATTTTGAAGCATACGAAACGTTAAGTTTATAAATCAATTGTTTTACAACATGCGTTGTTAATGTCATGTTCGTCACCGCAGTTTGCTTTTTATTCATATCAAACCATTATAAGGCAATTCCCAATGTGAAGTAAATGGTACTATCTTAGCTGGTGGGTGAAATATGTAAGGTTATATCCATCATTCCCAAAAGTAAAAGTAAAATAATTTTTGTACCCAACTAGCAATGACCAAGGGCAAAAAAATTCAAGAAATGGGAGGTGTCTAGAAATATTAGACTACTGAAAACAAAATAATAAATGAATGCTTAAAGACGCAAATACAAGTTTCTGGAAAGGACTATCTTCTTAAGATTATGGCATCGAGAGCTGGTGTGTACAGGTTAAAAAACCTTTCAAAACCTCGTGTGCTGTCAGTGTTGCTCTATAAGCAATTTTATAAGGGAGGGAAAACAAGGCAATATCTTTGATTTGACTTTAATAACCCTGGGTACCGTGGTTCACTAAGTTTCCGTGCCTGGTCGCGCTCGCGATAAAACAACCAAGCAATCAATCAATCAATAAACTTTATTTACCCTCGAATTTACAGTGTAGCACTCAAGTGCTAATATCTTCGAGCCAATTACATTAATAAATAATTAAAATAAAAAGTTAATTCTAGATAACAAATAAGATAACTAACTACCTAGACAACTAACTTGCAAATTATCATGATGTAGAAAGGTTTGCAGTTCCTGCCCTTTTAAGTAAATTAGTCTTCCCCGTAGATATCAGTCGTCGAAAAGAAGTAAAATCAGAGATAGTGCGGTAATGGTCAGGAAGAGAATTCCAGGATGTTGCTGCCAAGTAACTAAAGGAATTGAGACCATAAGAAGTGGTCAATGGTTTGGGCAAACAGAGCATATTATGTCTCTCTTCCTTAACACATTTTCAACCACAGGTATACTTTATTTTCACGAATTGTCTGCAATCGAAGGTTGCTTTTACTGACTAATTTTGTTCCTCTTTATTCGTGGTATCCATTTGTAAATAGTCGCTTCATTCACTGCTTGGATTATCTTTTACTACTTGCAATAATAATCGATTCTGACTTCTAGAGAATTGTTTTTATGCCTAGTTCTTTTGAATATTTCAAGTTTTTAAATGAACAATGCCTGGAATCTTTTTTTGCTTTTGAAGAAAGCCAGAAATTTGTTTGGAAGTTTGCAGACAATGTGTCATCCTTACAATCCCAATTACTCATCTTCTCGATAGACTTTTATTTTATTTCATTTTATTTTTATTTTTTTTGTGGGGGTGGGTCAAAGTCTAATCACAATTTTGTTTCACAGTATAATCACAGTAAAAATGTCTACTTTTACTAAGCACTCACCTCTTTCTTTTGCCCGTTTATCATCAGAACTGAGCTCTACATATATGTGTCAGAAACTGCCATCGGTTAAGTTGATTTTTTTTACACACGAGACCTCTGAAGATTGACCAACAGGGCACATTTTCATGAAGCGTTAGCATTTGTCAAAACAAACCTTAGCCAACCTGTTTTCATATGAAGGCAAAGTTTCCTCTTATTTGTTTGCCAGGGGCTTTCTAGAATTTGTTATTTTCCCGGGATATAGCTAGTGATTGTCTTTCCACTGTTATGACTAGAACAGCTGTATCCAGTTTTGTTCTCAGCCAGTATCCTGTTTCGATGAATTTCGGAAACAGTTTTTTTTTTCTAACTTGTTTTTCAGCCTTGTTTTCAAACATAAGTCAAGTGAATTTTAAGTCATGATCGGTTTGGGTTTTACCTCTGATTATTCGAGAAAGTGATCAAACCATTTTTTTTAACCAATCACAGAGCCCAGTAGACCGATTACAATTGAGTGTCGTAAAATCAAAACCAAAGTAATTTCTCTACCCAATCACAACAGACGCGAAGATAACAACGAACCAATAAGGCCAGGACTCATAGCAAATTCACTCGATAGGCTTCAAACGCGGGAGAACAAGTGCAAGCTGGTGATGTCTCCACCAGAGCAACCCGTCGCTCAAGAAAAACGTTTTACTGCCCGCGGTATAATCGGGAAACTGAGGGAGGGCGTACTTTTATCGCCAAAGCTGTTAAACTTTGGAACTCGCTACCAGATAAACTGAAAGACTGCCCTAAAATTAAATCTTTTATGAGAGCGTATACAAGTCACTTTGCTGCCATGAATGCTGACCTAGTCCATTTTATTGTAAACTAAACTTATTATATTCATCTCCTTTTCTTACCTTTTATATGTAGTTTTCCATTTATTTAGCGTTTTCTTTCATTTCTTTAAATATATTATGTACCATTTTTATAGAAGGCCACGGATCCGTCAGTTTTTTAACTGTATTGTGTTTACCCTCATGAAATAAAGTTATATAATTATATATATATATCTACCTGATTTTATGAAAACCGGGCCAGCCTGCAAAACTGCAGTTGTACTGACATGCTAAGGAAAATTCCTCGCTTTGCCTAAAAGTACACTCTGCAAGCTATTTCTTACCACCTGAGGTCATCTAGTAGCCATCAAACAGCTAATCTAGTCTTGAATCAGTGCTCTGCAGCTATTTTCAGCTCTTCAAAATTAAACCACCTGCAAATCGGAGTGTCGAGCTCAGGGAGTGAACACATACAAACACTAACCTATATGTATGCTGTCCCATCCCTCCCCCACTTTCTGACATTTGCCGCCTGAGGTATCAACTCACTGGCACGGCGACGACGAACAGCTCCGGCAAAGAGGAGCTGTTCATTTGAGTGCAAAACAGCTTAGCAAGCGGTTCGGAATTAAGTCAGTGTGCTTGACTTGCAAGAATAATAAGAAACAAATCGGTAGAGATTAAACTAAAGACCCGAGTTTTGACCAACCCTACACCCCCTGGATTAAGCCTAAGGTAGACTCGCTGCCGATGGCAGCGAGTCAACCCGGGGCGCGGAGTAAAATTAATGATTCCGTTTTCAAAAATCCAGGTATATACCGTATCTTCTCGATTAAACGCCGAGGGCGTTTATTTAAAACTCGGCCTCGTAGACCCGGCGTTTATTCGAACCCGGCGTTTATTCGGGGCCCGGCGTTTATTTATTAAATGCATATTTTAGCCATCCATTTTTCATCATCAATACTAGAGGTTTGTTGAATTAAGCAACCAATTTTCAACAAAAACGTTGAAAAAATGTGAAACAATGTGATCAACGTTGTCTCATCTAAGTGAATCTGGTAAGTTATTAAAAATAACATCACTGACAGGAACACCGTCCTTCCTCCGTGAAACACAGAGGAAGTGTATCGGTATTAAACTGCTCGACAGCAAAAGTTCTGTGCAAGCAATTTAGAACAAGGTGATGGCGAGGTTCCTGCTCCATCAGTTCTGAGAAAGGCAAAATTATGGAACGAGAAACTGCAAAAGAAACGCTGAAGAGACTCTCGAGATGCTCCTTGTTTGTGTACAAGCCCGGAAAAAAGTTACCATGAGATTGACTCGATACCTGATGCACCGTTTGTTTCATCTGTTTTAGTTAGAAGTACATTTGTACAAGGCAGTTTGGTTTGAATATCAGTGTATAAATTTAAATAATAGAAAGAGAACAAGTATGGTAGAAAGAGAACAAGTATGTAGTTGCGACATATAATCCTGATATAATATACCCATCTGGAATAAACGCCGGGACCTCAAATAAACGCCGGGACCCCGAATAAACGCCGGGGGCGTTTAATTTAAACTCAGCCCTGTGCACCCGGCGTTTATTTGAACCCGGCGTTTATTCGGGGTCCGGCGTTTAATCGAGAAAATACGGTATATATATATAAAAGCCAGCCACTCTTGGTCTTGATTTTACTTCTGATTTGTTGAGGAAGAGGCACGGTCTTCTGCCGGCCAATCATGATCACAGAGCGTAGTGAAGTTAAACCAAAACCAAAAGCCTGAAATACAGGTTACTTTCGACTCTAAATTGAAATCTGCTATCAAGCAAAAACCAAACCAAATGCGATTTACTTTTGACTCTCAACTATCATGCGCTATCATCGACTATCATAAGTTATCAACCACTTTGAGCCCGTTCAAGATCTCCATGGTAGTCGATGATAGTTTTGCCGTTTTACCACAAGGGTGATAGTTGACGATAATTTTTCGGTCAGCTGTTTCCCTCAAAATTGACGAGGTCATGCTTTACTGACCCAACACCAACCACAAAAGTGGCTACCGTGTTGAGCTTAGACTCTCCAGAGCTTGTTGCTGGAACTAAGAAAGAAAATCACACACACACACACACACACACACACACACACACACAAACAAGAAATCAAGGTTAAAAAAATTAAAATGATGAAAGTTCGACTTCAGGTCAACTATTGTCGACTATCATCAACGTCTTCGAAGCGTTTGACCACGTGCATGATATAGCTGATGATAGTTGATGACATGGAATGAGATTGATGTACCTGATGAACATGGGTTCTTCAACTATGTTCAACTATAATGCGACGTTTCACCACGGCTTTAAACCGTGTTTATGGCTGCGTCAATTTTAATCAATGACCAAATGCTTAAAACGTACTAACGGAAAGTCATATCATGTTTACATTATACTGGTTTGAGCCCGTGGTATTGGAATGAGCTTCTCGATCTGATCTGGTACAGATTCTGGGTGGAATTCGCATCAGTCGGTATTCCGGCATCAGGGAAACAATACGCCAAATTGTCGTATTGGTGAACTCAAGTATCATGTAAACCTTTCTAAGTGGAATAAGAACTAAGTGAACTGCATTTATATTCGTGTAAAATTGAAGTTCAGCAAAAGTACTGGGTCACCTTTCCCTCCTTAAAAACGTCATAACATAACGAAACGTTTAAGACCCTATGGATAGACCCTATTTATAGAATTGTAATGAGCACATTTTTTTTTGTCATCGTCGGGAGTGCTCCTCAATAAAGACGTGAGAAGTTACACACACAATTTTATCTTGACCCAGGTAAGAGCTAATTTTCACTGCGGTAAAACGAATACAGTCCAGTGTAAACGCAGCAACAAAATGCTCTTAACCACACGCAGTTGTCACAAAGCAAGTCAAACTAGCGAAAATCATGACGGATTTCAACAACTTTTTGGTTTGTGTGATTGAATTTTAGTCCTTATTCCTTGGTGGAGACAATGAATACAGTTTTCTCTCTATACCTTGTACCTCTGAACCTCCTTTCTGTACCTCCATGCGCATGAAGTTCGATGTGTTCGACATGCTCTTATCTCTGGAGCCTTTCCACAAAGAAGTTCCTTCGCCACTCTTCTGAACTGACGGATTTCACCAACATTTTGGTTTGTTTGATTGAATTTTAGTCCTTGATAATTGTTGGAGTCAATTAACGAATACAGTCTCCTTTCTATGCCTTTCATTAAGTTTCCATGCGCTACATCGCTTAAAGTTCGATGTGTTCGACAGCTTAACTGTGGAGCCTTTCCACAAAGAAGTTCCTTCGCCACTCTTCTGAACTGACGGATTTCACCAGCATTTTGGTTTGTGTGATTGAATTTTAGTCCTTGATCATTGTTGGAGACAACGAATACAGTTTCCTTTCTATACTTTTCACTCGGTGTCCATGCGCTACATCGCATGAAGTTCGATGTGTTTGACATGTCTTATCTCTGGAGCTTTTCCACAAAGAAGTTCCTTCACCACTTTCCTGAACTCTTTCATTCTTATGGCATATATCAGTGGATTGATTATAGAACTTGCGTAATATAACGCAAGAACTGTATACGTAATGCCCTCATTTGCCACAGGGGATATTTGATGCCATATGGTGTGAGGAATGACAGCACGAATAGCCCTCGGTAGAGTGGTCAATATAGAAACAACTGTAACCATCAATAAAGTCACTGACAGTTTTCTGTTTGAGACAATCAAATTGAAATCCTGGGGAGGAGGATTGCTCCTGACTTTTACAATAATAATAGCATAAGAAATTGTGAGTATTAGGAGGGTGAGGACAATGGCTAACGCCCATGATACAGACCAACTTGTAATTGCTTCATAAAGGACCAAAACAGCATCCAAAGATGCAAGAAGTAAAGCTAACGACCAACAGCCGATGATTGTTTTAAGGTAAAACCATTTTCCAATAGAAAAATGCTTGAAGGGATATAGTGTTGCGTGTAGGCGCTCTAAGGCAATCAAAGAAAGATAAGCTAAGGATGATGCTGGAAATATGTTGTAAACGGTTAAAACAAGGAATTCCTGCAAACTGAAACCACCCCCAGGTTTTATCTCTGGATAAAATACTTCCAAAGGCCCTGTCACTGATCCGACCAGAAAATCAGCCACAGTTAGGTTTATTATCAGGTACGTAGTGCGCTTGCGTAAGTGGCGGTTTCTTGCGAAGGCGATGATAGTGAAGGTGTTGATGACAGATATCACAATAAATTCAGTGACGAAAGCTGCAAACCAACTTAGATTCTGTTGTGGAGAAAGGTCTTTACCAGTTTCATGAGTCATACTTGTCGTTCCTTCTGCTCTGATCCTTTATTCATGTTCATTGCATGCAAGCTAAAATTAGGAAAACATAAACAAGGTGAGCAACAAAAAGTCAAGTATGCACCTGATTGAAAATCTGGTAAAACGTATCAACCATGAACAGAGCGAAAATAAAGGAATTTTGGGAAAATAACACCGCGAGATTGTTACTCCGTTCCGTTTACTGATATTCAAGGTATTTTTTTTTATTCAAGGAGATATTTTGAGGTATATCTATCAGTTTTATTTTTACCTTGTATGGATTATGATGCGCACGGTATCCGAGAAACCTAGCAGGTTCTCCTGCTTCCCAGAAAACCATTGGGTCGTACAGTTCATGATTTATTCTTTTTACCCGCCAACGTTTTCTCACTTAGGTAAAATTATTTTTGATGAATTCTCAGTTTTGGTTGTTGAATTTCTAGCTTTCTCATTCGTTCACAACACACAGGCTGTCAGCTAATAACCCCACTTGTTGCCTAGTAAGGAAATTGGATGTCATGTCCGAGTGCCCGGGGTTTTCACCGCGAGGCAAACTTTCCATCTAGTAAAGAGATTGCAAAAAAGTTCAGCAATGATTGCCTTAAGTGAGAATTTAATCGAACGAAAATAAATAAATAAATAAATAAATAAATAAGCAAATAAATAAATAAATAAAATTCCTGTCGCGCTTGGTTTATATGAGGTGATTAACATTATTTCGGCGCAACACGCCCGCCGCTTATTGGTTATTTATCACCTCATCTCCAATACCTGCTCGTGGAATTTGTTAAATTATATTTCCTCTTTTCATCGTCATTTCACTTACTGGCATTTGAACTAAGCTTAATGCACATTTTTGTTCTGTTTTATTACTTGTCTTATAGCTGTGTGAGTTGACTGGTGACCTGGATTGTTGGCCATGTACAGGGGGAAACCGATTAGTGCACGATTTGAGCAAATGGCGAGCAAAAGCACCCGAATTGTAAATTCCGTTCGAGACTGGCATGTACCATTTGTGCAATTCCCTCTAATTTATAGAGAGTCTGCAACGAGTTTGGCCATTGGCGCAGGACCTGGAACTGGTAGAAAAAATAAAAAAAAGCAACAACGACAACAATTATCTGTTCTGATATTCCGGTTTGGACTACTTCGCAAGACGTTCCTTTTATTTTTGGACATTTTCCGGTTGGGCAAACCAAAATAGCCTTCCCGTTTACAATCCAACCGAAATTTTTGTCTTCTTTTCGTAAATGGTGAACAGTTTTGGTGATTCTTGTGAATTAGGACTGTGCTAACGTTCATATCTTGGCATGTCACGTGAACGAATTTCTCTTCAAGCGTTCTTTATAAAACAAAGTGAAAAAAACGGGGAAACAATTATTCACGTTGTTAAAAATTACAATGTAAAAAAAAAAAACAGGTCTTATAAGACTCGCTCAAACGGATTTAACATCACCCAATAGTTGAACACAGCTTTGCACTTTATTGGACGAGTGTTTCCGTTGCAGCTACTCCAGTCGGGCCAGTTGGAAGAAAACTGACCAAGCGCGACGCTAATTGAAAACAAAAGATAGCAAAGTTTTTTTGTAAACAACCAATAACGTTGAAGCAGGCAGAAATTATGCACGTTCGAAAAAATTTGACACCGTGTCCTCTTGATCATGACCGCTCGGGAAACTGTCATGTCTACGATTGATTGCTTTCGATCCTAAATGTGCTAAATTTTGAGCAGAACATCGAGATGTCGAATTCGCAATTGATAATAAAATTTTCGACCATAAACAAACCTTAAACAATACTTTCGCTTCGGCAGTACAGAACAAACCTTTTCCGAAAGGAAATTCGGTAACGCAACAAACTTGCTTCATTCTGATAAGCGTTCGCTTAGCGCAGCGAGTATAAACAAACACAGATCTGAAGATAAATATCGACATTTACGCCCTTTGATCGTTCAATTATAAACGGAGGTTCCCAAATCTCCTTATTCACTAAGTGCTTTTTGAATCAACAGGTGCTTATCGTTGATGTAAGGATTCTGGCTTCTGCAGCCCTTTCGCAGCCGCGGTCTCAATACTGCAAGGAAATCCAAATCCTTTATGTGGGCGTGATGCAAGTCTGAAACGTAATCTCGTAACAGCTGGGAATGTCGGCGACTGTTGCAGTATATGCCGCCCTCTCAATCCAGTATTATTTGTTTTTTCTGGGCAAAAGCCATTTTGGAAACATTTATATTTATAATAAGCTTACAGCAGATGTGACGCGTAAAAACAATCCTCCAGATTTCAATCACATCGAGTCAACACTGCTCCGTTTGAAAGTGTTAAAAAAACCTTGATTGAAGCTAACCAATGAAAAAATTCGTCTATTTCCTGAGAATGAGACAGTTTCAAATCTATTTGGAGATGTATTGTCTAGATCCTTCAACGTTATTGGTCAGTTTATAAAAAAATCTTGCCTTCTTTTGTTCTCAATTAGCGTTGCGATTGGTCAATTTTCTTCCAAGTGGCCCGGTTCGAGTAGCTGCACTGTAAAGCCAGTGTTACTTTGTTTAACATCATTCAGCATCCTTCAGAATCAACGATTCAAATGATAACCATCAACCGTTTGGTCCTAAAAAAAATACATATCTTTCAGAACCATTTAAAATCATTTAGCAAGGGTCTGAACCTGATAAATTCAACACTATTGTTTAGCAGGGGCCTTTTATGGGTGGGCTGCATGCTTAAAAAGTGAAAGTCAATTCTAGGATGTTAGTTAGTGGAGAAAATTACCTGAAAATGGTAAAGAGACCGTACGTTTTGCAAGGTTACTAGCTTAATTATCAATAATGGTTTAATGGTTTAAGCAAAGACAAGCAAAATCAAACGATAAAAACCGGCATTTTGGTGTCATCGTGGCGCCATTGTCAAGGTAACTTACTTGTAGAATTTGCATATGGTGAGTTATTTTGACAATGGCGTCTTGATGACACCGAAACGTCGGTTTTTATCTACAACGATTTCGTCCCCCCCCCCCCCCCATTTTTGTGCGCAAAAAACAAACAAACAAACAAACAAACAAAACCAAATAACCAACTAGAGGAGAAAAATATTTGGCGTTTACAGAAATATGAAATATTAGACTTCAAGACAAAAATCAATCAATCAATCCTAAGACAAGGCAGGTACCTTCAGCAAAAACTTCCTTATTTTCACAAATTTTCAAGAAACTATATCTCATTTCTACAAAATTTGCCTGTTACTCTTACGCAAAACATTTATTATTTTTGTTATATTCCAAGCCCCCAGATATTAAAAAAACATTAATCATGGCCTGGACTTCGCTGGAACGACTAAAGAACATATATTATGCCTAATTCGTTGGAATAATATTTCAGTTTTTTCTGCTGAATAATGATTTAACGTATTCACTAGGTGAAACTGATGAGTCATTATTTTTACTCGAAAATTGATGAAACCATCTCTCAAGCCTAAGTTGAGGTTACGAAAGCCTATTACTTTCTGTTTCTTCTGTATATTTTACTCACCTTTTTTATTTCAAGTGAGATTTACACCAAGACCAACTTTACACTTCTGTCGGAAACAGGCGTTAGTCAGGTTTATCAGTTTTGCCTCATAAAGCTGCACTCACTTTGCATCAAATTAGAGTAGATTTTTGTCAGCATAAACGTTAATTGCCCTAGCGTTTAGATGACTGAATATTAATTTGCATTTTTTTAATCCTACAAAATTTACTAATTTTAATTTTAATTTTGCCATCGCCGTTTAACATTCTGACAATAAATTCCTGTCATAAATAATTGTTGCATGCGATGATAGGTGCAATATGATTGGTTATTTAAAGTACTGCAGATGTTCTCGCCCAGGTTACTTGATTTGTTTGATGGACAGGAAAATGAAGCCTCACGAATTGCCTCACAGCTGGGCTGGATAAACTATTTCACTACTCTACTGAGTAGCTTATGTATAGTCACTAGTACACAAAGAAATATACAGACCCTTTAGCTGTGATAATTTGAAAATGAACTACAATAGGCAAACACTAGAACCTCTCTAAAGCAAGCATCCTGGTTTAAAATTGGTTGTCCCCATTTAATAAACAACGCCTCAAGAAATGAGACACAGCAAGAGTCAGATGACATTTGACAAGTTTAAAGCAGAGTTGAACCATGCATTTACCTCATTCTTTTTAATAATTATTTATTTCATTCTTTTTTTCCCTTTAATTTACTATTATTTTTTCCCAAAGCTATTCTTAGAATATTGCAGTCATCGTAACTTGAAAACTCCTATTGTTATTCTTACTACATCTTTTAAAAACTCAAACGAAACATTTCCAACTGACTAAGGATGCCATAAAACAAGCTCTTGCAAATTTAGTTTGAAATGGGTGTTACTATGCTGTTTTCACGTCCGTTTTAAAATACCAAATTTTTCGCGAAAATAACAGTCACTTTGCAGCTTTTAACAAAAATAAAATAGCCATGGTTACACACGTCGTAGAAGGAGCGACGCCATGGCAATTCTACCGCAGTGGATTTAAAGTAGTGCTTAGGGTTAAAGCTTCAGTTACACCCCGTGTACACAAACTGTTATTCATTGTGGTATTACTTTTTTTTCTAAAACGAAATAGTTAAAACTAGAACAAATTTGCCAACGAACAGTCAAATCACGTTAACATGACGCCTGTTTGAGACTTCGTATCTGAACGGAAACCTCGATGTGGTAAAAGCTTCCAGAGTAAACTGGCATCGGCATTCATGACTCGTACCGAGAGGAATTTTAACAAGTACCGTGTAAACAAATACAGAGTCAAACGAGCGAATCCGGTAAAAGTCATAACAATATCAAAGTTGTATCTTGGTATGTACTGTAACGCATGCTAAATGTGTAACGCATGTTAAATGCTACCTTAACCCTATCCAGAGGGGAGGGGGGGAGGCGGATTCTGCCCGCACGGACTTTAAACGTTTAAAACTTTTTTAATAAGCAAGCTAAAGCTTAAGTAAGTCCTTATCTATGAAGTTTGACGTTACCGTGGCAACCACTTTTTGATAAGCGGTTTTTTCACAACCTCGTCCCCAGGGCCTTCTCCTCGTTCAAAATGGTGGTCGGAGAAACCCCTGGCCAAGGCTGCTGAAATACTCCACGAATCGTGGAGTATTTTGTCACGTGACACATGATAAAATGGCTTTTTGGACGTTGTTTCCAGTGTCTGGCGGCCCTTTTTGTTTTCTGCAATCGGAAACCGTTGTTCAAACAAAACGAAGACATTTCATCGTGTTTGCGTGACAAAATTCTAACGAACTTTTGGAGCCACTTCGGCAGGCTTGGCCAGGGGTTTCTCCGACCGCCATTTTGAACGAGTAGAAGGCCTGAGGACGAGGTTGGTTTTTTCAAAATTTTGAATTTCTCTCTTTTTAATCAAAAATCATAACTTGTTGGAATACAATTTTACATTTTTGGATCATTTCCGTGTTAATTTATTGATTTTGATCACTTCTTGATTAATTTTGGCGGTTTTGGAAGGTTTTTGGAAAATTTAGGAAATCCAAGATGGTGGATCCAAGATGGCGGCCGTTTGAGAACAAATCGTTATTGTGACGTCATATGACGTCACCACCTGAGGTTGCCTAATAAGCGGTGGTTTGCGTATTCCTTTTGACGAAATGGAGGAGAAGTACTCAGCATTCCTCAGATCCAGCAGTTTGGGACAAGGGAATCGAAATAATTGTGTTGAAGGAGATGCAAGGTAGAAGTACTCAGGCTACTCGAGATTTTGATGTTTGCCATGTTTTTAACCGAACGAGCATTGTTTTATAAGGATCTGTCTCGGTAAGCAAGGAAGTTTTACTGCAAAGCCCAGAGATGCTTTTCATTCGCAAAGCAGGACAGGTACGATAGCGTGGTCTGACTTTCGATTGTACAGGCGAACAGAGCTACCAGTACGGTCTTAAATGAAATTTGCTTTTATTCTTCTCTGGATTTCAGTAAGACATTATGATATCAGTATAATTTCAACGACGATCGCCTACTCATGCCATTTTTACACTGGACTGTACATACACTGTCTTAACCTGACTGCAATGGATGAAGGATTTTAACTTAAATAAATCACCTTTTTAGCAAGACAAGAGTTCAGGATTTTGTTTTACTCTTCCTGTGAGGAGGCTGTAAATGCATCGTTGTTAGAGAGTGAAAATAGAAAGAAAATCAAAAGGTTGTGAAAGAATTCTAGGAAAATGTCTCTCTCGGTTATATTTGTTTATGAAGACAAACATTTTCTAGGAGTTTGTTTAATCCTACTGTATGTGCACATATCAAGGTTTTTACCAATCAGGCTGAATAAATTCCCTGCCTTTTCACTGATGACCACGACCTGACCTGACCTGATTTACATCAGCTTGCCAACAACAAAAATCCCTGTTTATACCAACAGCTGTAACTAAGCTAGACCCATCCAGGCCTCGAGTGATCTAGATTGGGTGGTTGTTGATACTGACATAGGGCAGTCAGACCCCCCCCCCCCTTGCTTTTTGGTCAGATGAAGTAAACATGGAATGATTGTTTCTGCTTTACGTTTGGTGGTGGTTCTGATAGATCAATAAATATCAACTACCAAAATTGAAGATCAAGTGATGATGACAGAAGGACAAGACAAGAATGATACATTACAATGTATTTAATTTACTATTTTAGAAACTTCCCATATAGGAATACTTCGATAAATTGTTGTTGTTGTTGTTGTTGTTGTGCTGCCACTCTTTGTTGGCTGTGACGAAACAGGTTCACTATGACATCATGTTACAAACACAATAATTATTCCTAAGTAAAAATTGACTGGTGATTTACAATGTTGTTAAGGATGCCACAAATGCCCCAAGCTTTAACTCCGTCTCCACTTATTAGAAACTATGGTGTTAATTTAGGTGCTCCATACAGGGCTTCCACCTCTCTCCATCAGAATCAGGCTAAAGCAGATTAAGCTTGTGGGGCCAGCCCTGGGTCAGGAACCTGTATTGTGTGTGTGTGTGGGGGGGGGGGGGGAGGGGTGAGCTGCTGTAAATAATATCTACAAGGGATGTATGATCCTCATCACTGTGTCTGAGTGATACATATGCTTTGGTAAGCGACCACTTAATAATGATTGTTATTGATGAAGATCGATGTCGATTCCCATTGTTTATAGGAAAATTGTTTGAGAAGGAGTCAATATGGAGACCCACTGTTGATTTGCAAATTTACTCGTCAATTCTTGTTGGTTTATTCATAATAAACTGTTGGTTTTAGAAGAGTTCGATGTGCTGCGCTCCCCTTCTGTGGTATTAGAAACACCAAAAGCTATTTAAGAAGCTCAAGGACACCAGTTATTTTAAATGCTAATGAACATGGTTATGATTCAATAACAGTTCTACAATATTGGAAAACCATACCCACTGCAAAACAAAACAAAATTAACTGTATTTTAATGCGAAATGTGACATTGCCTTAGCTTCATGGTACTGAGTTGTTTGAAAAATTACTGAGCCAAGATTAGTGTTAATACCCTAATATTGATACTCTAGGTAGCAACAGTCTTAAGCTGCTATATTTGCTGAATCAGCCCGTGATATGGCAAGTAGCATGCGAGCTGAAGTCAGTTTCAGTGCCGTTTTTAAAGTAAAACGTATATAGATTCTAATTGCAGGATAACACGACAGTGGAAATGTCTTTTCTGGCCTGGAAGTACATTGCGTACGGCCATATTATCAACAAGACGATTTCGTCATTGGCTTTTCTCTACACTCTGTAAAAACACTTTTGCTTGCTGCAGAAAACCACTGAAACTAATGCCAGGCTGGGAATAAACTCTGGGAACTCGTTCTTAAATCGAAATGAATCGAAAATCCAGCGCACTCTCTATAAGAATGACGACATTCTTGCGGTATTAAAACATCAAAACAATCTGCACTTTCGGTTCTCCTTAGGTTGATGGAAACAGTAAGCTGTTTATGTGAACACAAGGGCTTTGATGTTCTTGATAAACCCTAAAAGAACTCAACAAAGAAATCTCACAACTGAGGTGCTTCTACTGAAGTACAGTCAGTATAAATCATCGACTTTGAGATCGATATCCTCACCACAGTACGAAAGAAGCACTCTCTATAAGAACGAAGACATTCTTGCGGTATTAAAACATCAAAACAATCGGCACTTTCGGTTCTCCTTAGGTTGATGGAAACAGTAAGCTGTTTATGTGAAGACAAGGGCTTTGATGTTATTAATAAACCCTAAAAGAACTCAACAAAGAAATCTCACAACTGAGGTGCTTCCACTGATGTACAGTCAGGATAAATCATCGACTTTGAGATCAACATCCTCACCACAGTACGAAAGAAGAGAAGACATCGCAAATGTTCGCTGTCGTCTGGTTTAATAAGACCTAAAACAGCTCTATTTTTTCTCCTACTTGTTCTTTCTCACTGTAGGTCTTGGAAGTTTCGAAAAGATCCCCGATACTGCTGAACAATGTCAACATTTTGAGGCGATTTTTATACCTCATCGTACCTTTTTGGTACGCTTCGGCGGCATATCAGGTGAGTTTGGTCGAGCCATGGTTCGTATTTTGGCGAGACGCAGTCAAGCCAAAATACCCATGGTGAGACCAAATGAGCTTGATATGCTGCCGAAGCGTACCAAAAAAAGGTGCGATTAGGTATTTACCGTACCCAAATTCGTCCTAAAACCCGGTTATTTTTTTTTTTCAGTTACCGTGATCAGTCAGGCGTTGTAGAGCGACACGTATTTACACTTTTCTGGTGGTCAATACTCTTCTCTAAATCCTCATCTGCCATTTTATTTAATTCTTTTGTTTGGAGTTTTATTTTCTGAATCTTGGAAGTCCAAGTTAAGAAAGAAATTTGGAAAATCCGGCTCCATTTTGAAACCAAAATGTTTCAGCGCTGTCCGTAAAGTTCACGCGAGCGCCCGTCACTGTAGCCGCTTCCAATTTTGGCGCGAAATTGTATTTTTTCCCCTCTCTTACCGTTAAACAAATTACTTTCTCGTTTAACAAATGTATTAGTTTTACGTTTCGTTGTATTTCTGTTGTAATTTTCGCCTCTAAAGTCTGCAAAAAAAATGCGAGTTTCACAAACTGTCCATGATTTCGTAGGATATCAGGTCAGTGACTTGATATCGTAGAAAATCCTGACAGTAAACAATGCTTCTGATTGGCTAATTCACAATTTGGGTACGGTAAGTAACCAGGGGGGGGCGGGGGGGAAGCAACTTCCCATACATTCCCTTAAATGAAATCCAAACGATGTTCTCACAACTTGCAAAGCAATCTGTGAGGTTCTAGTCAGCGGATATGCCTCCTACGCTTGCGCAGATGTTGCATGTTCCAACGAACTCGGACGCTGAAGGGAAAAAATTATGGCGGCCAAAGGCGGCGGATTCGGTTTTGTCTCTTCGTTTACGTAATTGACGAATTGATCGTATTTTACACTTTTATCATGTTTTCGTGCATTTTGCTTCTTATGAAGACAAAAGTTTACTCTCGGAGTTTTTTAGTCGCAAAGTAGAACAGTAGCGCTTCGATCAATCCAGTCTGTGCTGATCGATTGTATAGAATCAGATAGAATTTTCTGAAGCTGGGTTAAGAACTGGGATCGGGTTCAAAGTACTGAACTGTGAAATGATCTTGTTAACACATAACTGGATTATTGATAATAAAAGTGCTATTTTGTGCGTAGGTATTGTTTCCATGCATTAGGCTACAGCAGTTTTGATTAAATTTATTTCCATCGATGTTTTAAGGCACATTTCCCGTTGAAATTTATTTAGACCACGCTGGAGGAAAACATGCAAACCGAGTACAGCCATAACTGTCTCATTTCATGCTATCAATTCGTTACAGAATGAGATGTAAAAAGAAACATTGACAGTATTTTTATTTATCACATGCATCAGTTCAGCGATAGACAAAGACCAAAATTACGTCGCGGAGTACAAGAGATAAAATCCTGAATAGTTCAAGCGCTTCCTCTCGGTGAGAAGTTTATTTACGTTGAATTATCTAATTGTAACATTCAACTTTGAAACGTTTGTCGCAAACCTGTTCTCCAAGTATAAACAAGCGAAACGTGACTGCCGTGCAGCTCGCAGCTGATCCAGTCGCCACTGCAACAAACAAGACAGTGCGAAAACAGAAGCGTCTTCATCGAAGTCGCTTCCATTGAATATTCTCTTGTACGAAACTGACAGTAAGCTCCATGAGAGATTAGCCGCTCACCGCTTACTTTCCTTCGACAAAATACACATAAATTTTGAAAACTATTTCAAATAAGTTGATCGTCGATCGGAATATTTATTATGACGAACACCGCTGTCCACGTTTTGACTGGACCGCTTTGCAAGTTGTGAGAACATCGTTTCTCGGTCCCAGGCCTCGCTTCTATTCCCCCCCCGGTAAGTAACAAAAACACTGCGTTTGCGGGAACGTAATCAAGTCAATTGACGTCACAATGCGGTAAATTCGGTCCCAGTCCCCGGGACAGTTTTTAAGTGAAAAATAAGGTCTTGCCCGCGAAAAAAGAGGTTTTTGAAAATTTTAGACAGGTTTTAAGTTTAGAATCGTTTTTTATACACATCAGACTCTCAAAAACCGAGGAAAAAAATTTCGTGTCATATACACTTTAAATATTCTCGGTCGGTCCCACAAGACCAAAAAAAGCCCGGTCTGAATAATAGGGTTAATCAACTGCATTTATGGTTTATATCCATGTTCCGTAGAAATCCGGGAAAAGTACTACCTTTTTTCGCCCCCCCCCCCCCCCCCAAAAAAAAAAATACGGTCAGTGGGACGGACGGATGGGTGGATGGGTGGATGGACAGATGGATGGATGGATCAGTGAGTGAGTGAGTGGTGAGTGAGTGAGTGAGTAACAGTAACCGTAACAGTGACAGTAACAGTAACAGTAACAGTAACAGTAGCAGTAACAGTGACAGTAACAGTGACAGTAACAGTAACAGTAACAGTAACAGTAGCAGTAACAGTGACAGTAACAGTAATAGTAACAGTTCCTTGTTGTTGTCTGACTGGGAAGTACTTTTTAGAATTTTCAAAGCTATATTATTGAATAAAATGCTGTAAATAAAAGACATCCACTCAAAAGCGCTGGAGAACACTGAAAAAAAAAGTAGCATTTTTTTTTTTTTAGATTTATGGGTCAGTACAGCAATTTTTGATCTTAGTCCGCATTTTTTACTCAGTCCGCGTTTTATATATACCCAGTCTGCAGTCCGCAGTCCGTAACAGTTTGGCAAAATTTATCCTCGGGTCAAAAAGGCTTGCGTGACATTCATTTTCAGTGTCTAGATTCTTACTGACAACAACTCTTTTGTCCATTCTCTTTTTTATTTCTGGTGTGACATATTGTGGATTTAAAAAGCTGTTTGCAGATATGATGATATAGAAAGTTCTATAATGATATTGAAACTTCCATAATGTTTAAGTATTTCCTAGAAAATGCTGCTTTTCGGAAACCTCTTTTGAATGAAATTCTCGGAAACTTGCATCTGTCACTCTTGATTGGTTTTATCTTATGATGTATTCGAAATTATAAATCAAGTCACAGAATAGTTTTTTAAAACTTTTAATTAATTTTTTTTTCTGCAACAGAAAAACACAAAGGCAACACATTCATTTTCAGTGTCTAGATACTAACTGACAATCAATCTTTTCTCCATTCCTTTTTTTTATTATTTCTGGTGTGACATATTGTGGATAAAATGCTGTTTAAAGATATGATGATATAGAAAGTTTGATAATGATCCTGAAACTTCCATAATGTTTACGTATTCCCACAGGCGCTCCAAGCTCAAAATGAAAGAAGACGATCGAGTCGCCAAACCCTACCTTTGCTACAGGCGTGTTGTGTTGCAAGGCTCTCGATTTATAGACTTTGTATGGGTAATTCAGTTTCGTTATCAAAATGCTAAAATAAAGTTATGAATGTGGAAATGAACTTCACTTAACTCGACATGACATGGGGTTGTTTGTGTGTCTTGTGTGTCTTGTGTGTAATTTAGGCGCAATTGGTGGCCGTTTTAGGCGAGGTTTTGGCTCGGTGTTATTCGCGGTGTTGTTACAACACATAAAACGAAGGAAGGCGGGTGACTTCAGACGAGCAAGTCCCACAAATATCGCTCTCGTATCACAAAGCAATGTAGAGAATCGCCATAGAAACACCATATTCATAAAGCCCCCTAATTTTCACATCCTCAGTCAGTGAAACATGGTATTGTTAAGTGTTTATACGACAGAGCCAAACAGCTCACAACAAAACCATCAGTTATCTCTCGAAAAAGGAAACATTTATCATCGGCATTTGTTTTAAACAGATATCCTTTTTCGTTTGTACGAAAGCTCACAAAGACAACAACACCAACAGCCAACAAAGAACCTACTCAGAAATTTAAATCTACTGCGGTTCTACCCTCTATAAAAGGTGTATCAGAGGTTCTTCGCCGCTGCCTACAACAACAAGGCGTGCGCACCGTCTTCAAATCGGACACAACTCTTAGGTCTCACTTAGTGCGATCGAAAGACGCCCTTGAACCAACTAAACAAGACGGTGTTGTCTATAAGATTCCATGTGAGTGCGGCAAAGTATACATCCAGCGGGGAAACAGGGAGAGCGATGCAAGATAGGATAAAAGAACACGACAGAGATTATACGGCTTGCTCGTACGCAAACCTCCGCAGTTTCGGAGCACGCTAACGAAACGGGGAATCTTCCTATTTGGAAAGAAGTTAAGTTTATTGATCGTGACCGTCACTGGTACACACGTAGGGTCAAAGAGGCTATCCATATAAGACTTCATCCTAATAACATCAATAGAGATAGTGGAATTGAAATTCCTGAAGCTTGGAAACCTACGATCAAAAAGCACAACATCCGATCAACCACAAATCGGAACTGTGAGGTTACAACTTCTAATAGTCGGAATAATAATGAGAATCGAAATGCACCGATAACAGCAAACCAACATGCTACAAATAGCGACACGTAAACAATCGACCTGATCGCCTGATGAAGACTAGCAGTATTGCAGTTGAAACGTCGCGATCAATAACTAAAAGCGATTGCATAGTGAGACATACGAATAAACATTCATCTTTCCGATACTCATTTAAATAATCAATCATTCACTCCCTTGAGAGAAATTGATAAGTCCCCTTTGCATGTATGTATTTATAGTAGAAAGGGCACTATCAGGGTTGGCAGGGATGTTTGTTGTCAAGGGATGTTTGTGGTATACCAGGATAATTGTCCACTTATTTTTAATTACGCACGATAACAGACTACCCAAACTCGGCGCAACCACTTTAAAACCAAGAAACATGTTCAAGCACTTTTCTTGCCTACTACCGTAAGCTACTGTACTGGATAATCAAATGTTTAGTTCTAAAAATACCAGGTTAAAACTGCTTGGATAAAACTGCTTATATACAGTTACACCCAAACGCCCTGGCCGACTCTGAAAAAATAATTTGTTTTGTTAAATTTGCTGTTCTCATTTGAAATATCTCTACTGAAAACGTCACATCGAGATGAGGTGTCTCCGATCTTTATAATCCAGTTGCTTTAAAGAAGTTTGCGAGAGGTATCTCTGTACATTTTTATCATTTTGGCAATTGTACCAAAATTGCAAACTGCTCCTGCTTAGTGCAGAAAACCAGGAAGCATTTAATTGGATTAATTTTGCTGTACAGAATACCACGCTCCGTGAATGTCATCGCTGTCATGGTCCTCTTCGCCGAGCCAAAGCAGATGTCAGTGTAGAATACATAAACGGTGATAAGACGACAACACCTGTTAAAGGCAAGAGTCGTTGTGGGTATGGATTTAAACATTACTGGGATGGTAAAGAATATGACAACATGCCAGCGAGGTTGGGTTTGCAGTTATTTTAAAATAATTTAGTACGTAGCTGCTGTATACGTATCACTGGATCTAAGCGTTTGATGCACTGTTAAAATGATATAAGGCTCCACGTTTGAGTGGGGTCGGCCGGGAATGGCAGTATATCAGTGTACCCTAAATAAATTACCCGTGAGACCCAAACGTTTTCCTCAGAATGTCAGCATTTACCCGCGCGCACTCGGTGTTCAGTTAGCATTACTTCCATAAAATACTATAAACCGAACAGAAGCTGATTTTCCTGTGTTCTATAAAGAAAAGTAGCAATTTCCCAAGATGAAATTTAGCTAGGCGTCAAAAGTGACATTGTGTTTTACCAAAAGTTTCATAGAACAGGGAAAACAATCTTCTATTTGGTAAATAATTGCATTTTCCCGCTAATGACACCTCGGCATAGTAAACAAGAAGTACTGATATGTGCTGGTCGGCGTTTTTGTTATTTTGCGCATGCGCGTGTGAAGACCTCAAAACAATGATATTTGTTTATAGCGTGTTGCAGTACACGGACTTCCCCTTTAGCTGTGTTTTTACATTCACTTGCTTCTGAGTGTTAAATAGAAGTAATCTACATTTACTGTAGAATTACAGCCTGAACAAGCAGCAGAGTAACTGTAGCTTTCTTTCGCTTTTAATTTTCCAATTAGGTTTGAATGGGGTGGCAAAACTATCTCGGAGACAGTGTGTTGGTTTCAGTACAAACAAGACAATTCTCTCAATTCCAACGCGTATACTCTCTCAGAAAATCTTGTGCGAAAGCACTTTCCTGGGTTTGGTAGCGAGAGACTGGTGCTCATAATGGCAGATTTTATGTTGAGGCGGACGGCACAGGAAGAAGGCGACAATAGAGGTTGCTTGGACAATAGTCCAGTTCGACTTAACCAAGACCGCTGAATAAAAATAAAAGGCGCATTATTTTCTACTTGTTTACTGTGTAGCACTAAATTTTTGCGGGAGTTTAATTTTACGAATGGGTGGCTTTTTTTGTATTTTGCGGGAACTAATTTTTGCGATTGGGAAACACTGGTTTTTCTTGCTGGGAATTAATTTTTGCGATTTTTCAGGAAGTTGCCTTCTATTTGGAATTACAACATTCTCGTTTATTAGGTACAAATAACTGAATTTGAATACAGGTGAACAACATGTAGATTTGTTATATAGACAAGAGTGTTTTGGTGGAAAATAGACCACTCGTAAAGTTCATACGAAACTACATCCGGGACTCGAGTGGCGTATTTTCCATACCCTCGCTAGTTAGGATATCGATGACGTCATTTCCCGCTTTTACACTGTTGTTCGTGCAAAAATACTCTTGTCTATGTAATAAAAAGAAAATTACACGACGGCCTGAAGATATGAATTTTATTTGCTCATGGTAAAAACAACATTTTACTCACTCGTTGCGCTCGTTCGTAAAATGTTGTTTTTACCACTCGAAAATAAAATTCATATCTTCGCACCGCCGTGTAATATCCTCTATGTATAACACGTTAATCAGTTAATCAATGGAGTACCTTCAAACATTCCTTTTTTTAAAGCTTTTAACAGCTAAACACTTGCATTGAACCGACTGCAAATTCGTTGTTTTATTTCGGAATGTTTTGTTTCTAACTTCGTTTTGTTTGTGAACAAAAGAGACGGTAAAAGTTTAAGGCGATGTTTGCATATAATTTCGATTTAAGGCGATTTTTGTATATAATTTTGACAATAGAGTATATTTTTGTGGATAAAATTTTTGGGGCAATTTTTTATCGTGGGAACTTTTTTTTTTGTGCAGATCATGAAAAAAACCGCAAAAATCGCAAAAATCGGAACCTGTGAAAATTTGGTGCCACACGGTAGTCTCAATTCGAGAGAAAAAATGCACAAATACCAGCAGGAATGTGCTGAATCCTGAGATAAAACGATACCTAGAGTAGTGAATATATCATCTTCTTACTAATATTTTGTGAACCTTTTACTTTAGATTGAGATTACCCACATGTAAATGCGTCTTTTGCCCAGCGATCTTGGTGAAATCTCAGCTGGATTATTTTGGCATGTTTCAGGGGTTGTTGTTATGATTATGATTACTATTATTATTGGTTTTGGGAGCAGCTGGGAGGGGATGATGGAGGTCTTCTTGATGGAAAATATGGGCTGTTCCTGATAAGGATATCTTTTGCAAGTCCTCTATTCTGGTGTTGCCAGGAATTTGCTGAATGTAGTTCTCCAAGCCCTTTTTGATTAGGCCGAGTGCCCCAATAACTACAGGAATAGTCTCTGTATTAAGTCCTCACATCCTTGCTACTTCAATTTCTAAATCCTTGTATTTGGAAAGCTTTGACTTTGACAGAAGTATTTCCTAAGGAAGGAATAGCCACGTCAATCAGCAGGCAGGTCCTCATCGCCCACAATGCTATTGTCTTTTGCGACATGTACTTACAGCGCCTGATTTCAGAGCGCACGGCATAATAATTTGCATGTTAAGAGCTAGTCGGCTGTGACTGGTCGGCTTTAGGAATACCTTGGGTCTCTGTTCAAACCTATTGGATAGTGAGATTCGTCAAAGAGTTCGCGAGCAATTTTTTTAATGACTCCACAGACTGCCTAAACGTTATCTAAAATAGTTTCACGCAGATCAAGCGGCTTTAAAGGCGATTGAAGCGAATCACACCCCGCACGACTAGAGGTGCAGGAGAAAAATTATGACTCGCGTCATTTTAAGTAATGGATTGCTCGAGCATCGTGGTTATTCTATTTTTACGCTTGCTCATTTAGCATTGCTTAACTGCAGTCCTAAGTACTTCAGTTTACCAAAATAATGTTATCAATGAGGGGCGGCATAGAGAAAAGTTAAATAAACTAGGTTTACTTTCTTTGCCGTATGAAATGAACAAGCGCCCGTCTCAGGCCGGCCCAGGTCAATAATTACTCCTGTGGGAATTAACATTCTTTTGTTTGCAAAAAAAATTATTTAAATTTGGATTTTCGAGGGAGATTCAAAGCGTGTTCGTTCTATTGTTATGCGAGTCTCTTCGAAGAGGGAAACCGAAAGTATCAGTGGAAACTGAAAGTTGGATTTCGCTTATCAGAAAGCTTCCTTGAACACCAAACAACCAAAGCCCTATGCTAAGTCAGAAGCTAAGCATTTCATTGGAGAAAAATTCAACCTCGAAATGTTTGTATTGCGTTTTCTCATACAAACAGAACACTGAAATGGACAAACTTTGACTAAATTTCGCTACTAGTTTTACGGGTGGTAAAAAATTAAGAAAGGTCTCATTCATTTCATTGATGTATCTTATGTAAAAGCCGTATGCTAACTAGTACGAAATAAACCTAGTTTAATCGTAATCTCGCAAAATACACTCGCTGTTGGGCGTTTTTAGGTCATTTTCTCTCTTGTCTGACTGTCTGCTATCCTTATTGAATTTGAATTTTCGCGCTGGGTACACATTTAAGTCCCGGATGTGTCGCGCATTGTGGGCGATGTCTGCTCTTGGCGTGGATGTCTCTGTCCGTATGAACATAATTCTGTACCGATAGGATCTTGTCGCCAAGCTTTGGTCTTGTGCTGCGATTTGCATTTCCGCCTTTAATCCAGCGCCCCTCAGCCATTTGTGGGTTGAGTAGCAATCAACATCTGCTTCTTTGACTCTCTTGGGGTACTTTCCATGCAGAGGCTTCTCTTTCCATTTTGGGCAGTTTTGGCTTGTGCTTGTTGCTGAGCACTAGTTTTCACTTTTGACCTCCACTTAGAAGAAGAAAAGTGGAGAACTGCCGAGTGATTTTATGAAGACCGCGCGGATTTGCCTTGACTAAGTTTGTTGCGAAATCGATCATGTGCCTTAGTTTATTCTTGCACGATTTTGTCAGATATATTATGGAATAAAAAATAAAATAAAATCTTTCAGACGATTACCGTCCGAACCGCGAACGGTTGGGTCATAAGTTCAGCAGATGGTGCAGTTAGATGTGTTTCTTAATCTTATATACTGATTAACAAGGTCTTTTATTTTGTTTTTTGTTTTTTGTGTGTGTGTTTCATATACGTCAATCTCTCAGTCAACCTTGGTTCACTTAAACCCTCGGACGTACACACGGGTGGGTGCAACTTCCGTCAGGTTTTTCTTTTTAGTAGCTACACGCATCATTTTAACATATTTTGGGGAAGTTTGGCGACAATTGGTTGGTATGGTTACGAGATATCACTTCATAATTACCATATAATCAAGCCATTTTTCAATATATATTCGATGAAAAGTCTAAAATGTCGACAAAGCAGCAAAGTGTTTAATTTCACCATATTCTACATGTCTAGCATGGTGGCCATCTTAGCCGCCGTGGATGACGTCGTCACAGGCCCCCAGCAGCACCACAACAATTAATATATGTCATCTTGTAGCGCACATCACAGCCCTTTTCTCCTCCCTCGTACTATGGTGGTGGTTTGAGTTTGCTTGTACCCCTGAGGCTTTACGGACGTACAAGCAAACTCTAAGTCCCACTGTGGTACAAAGGGTAAGGGGGCGGGGGGGGGGGGGGGGCGTTGAAGGACCCCCCTTGGATTTTTGTTGAGTTTGGCAAAGATTTTACCTTTGGTAGATAGACTGTGCGGGGAAGCAGAGGCAAAAGATAATACTCAAGATAGGGGGAGATGGCGAGTGCTAGTAGAGGACCTATGTTCCATCAGGAACAAAGATGAATAATAATAGTAAGAAGAAATAGCCTGTGCTGTGCTGTGCTCTGCAAGAGAAATTCTATATTCTGGGTTGTGGTGCTGCTGGGGGCCTGTGACATCATCCATTATGGCCTTTATCTTGGATTTCACTCAAAATGAGAACTTATCAAAAACAGCGGAAATTGAGAATTGTTGATGCTAGACATGTAGAATATGACGTAGTTAAATACTGCTCCTTTTATCGATATTTTGTGCTTTTTCCACGGAAAAAAGCTGAGAAAAGCATTTTCATTTCAAAATAGCTTGACTGCCTGCTACTTATGACGTCATATCTCTGAACCATAACAACCGATTCTTACCAACTTGTGTCAAAATGTTTTAAGGGATATGCGTACAGCCACTGAAAACAGCAGGTGGTGATGCAAAATTTGAGAAAAACCTTATGGGGGTGACATTCAACCCCCCCCCCCCCCTCGTTTCCCTCGTACGTCCGAGGGTTAAACGGACAACAAGAAGTATAAACAAGTATAATGACAACAACAAGTATAATGTCGAAGGTTTTGTCCACATTATACGCGGTACGGTAAAGCGAGAGCACGCCTTGCCGTTAAAAATTATGGCAACCACGCTGTTTTCCAGGTTTCGCTCAATTCTCTGCTCTTTTTGTCTTATTTCATAAAACCGTCGTGAGCACCCATAAAACAGTCGATAGCAAAGCTCCTGACTAGAGTTTGCCGTATTCTGACAATACGCTTTTCAATCAAATAAAGAAAGAAAATGAGATTTCCGGTTTGTTGAAAGATAAATTTTGCCGGCCACCAAACGCACCGGAAGCGCGGAAAGAGCACTCGTGCCAGTCCTTCTCCGCATCACACATCGCTTGAAGAGCGGACTCCTCGTTTCATCGCCCAACCTTTGCCCGCCATGCTTGAAGCATTCCTTTTTCAGCGTCTAAAATATCTCAGCAATCGAATGCTGCTGAGCAGCTAAAAAATTGATTTCAAAACAGTTGCCCCTATAATGCAAATAAATAGGATCGGGCCACCTTCAGGTAGTCCAGTGGATAATAAGGCAATTTTCTTCAGTGCCCGTTGAATAAAAGCCACAATTTAGCTTGTTCAGCTGCCCGTGAAAACTATGCTGGTCCACTGTAAGGTTTAACCAAGCCACTTTGACTTTTTTCCTCTGTGATAAGTAAATGAGAAGTAAATGGTGAGGGCTTTTCGTCACTATTGCGTCTTTTGACAAATTAGCTCAGTTGTACCAAATTTTTATCTTTTAGCGTACTTTTGATGCTTCCTTTAAAGCAGACGAGGACTCGGAAGCATGTATGGGATCCAAAGGATTGCTCCCTGAGGCTTAGAGGTTTGAGTGACAGGTTGACGGCAAGAAGACTACCCTCAGCTTTTATTGCACCTCCCACTACAGACGCTATAAGAGGTAAGACTTTAGATGTATACTTAATCACGTGGCTGAACACGGTTTGCTACGCTTTCGCTGACGCTAGTGAGCACGAGAAAAAGGCTTTGAGAATAACCAAGATGCACCTAAAAATAATATACAGCGATAGTTCTGTTTCGTTCAGTGTGGACTAGGCACAGGTATAAACGAGAATGCAATTTGAAAAAATACCCTGCTTTTTTTAGTCTTTGGGTCATTTTTGTATGTAGATCGAGAACTCAGTAAAGTTCAACGCCTGCGCAGTTAACCCTCGGACGTACAAGCAAAGTCACACCCCCATCACGGTAAAAGGGGTGGGGGTTGATGGAGCCCCCCCCTTAAGTTTTCGTTATGTTACAATATTTTAAAAAGATTTTACCTTTAGTAGAAAACCTGTGCTGTGCTCTACAAGATGAGGTACATATTATGGGATGCTGCACTGCTGGGGGCCTGTGACGTCATTCATGATGGCCGCTATATTGGGCGCTATCTTGGATTTTACCGAAAAACAGAAATGGTCATAAAACGTTAATCAAAGGGCCCCTTGGGCGAAGCTCGTGTCCAATTTGTGAAGGTTACAAGTAGAAACATTTGAGCGCATATA
>OZ034969.1:64544761-64602261 GCA_964030785.1 Siderastrea siderea
GAGTTAGTTTACAACAGCTCCCTTCAGCAATCAGTAGTTAGAGCGTCCCATCGGTGTGCGCAGTCCATGAAGCTTTTTTCTTTTTCCTGCGCCCGTGACCTATTGAATATTACCTCTTTCCTATTTAATGACCGAGCTTAACATTTACCATTTGTATTCATTATGAACGATTTTTCTTATACTTGGCTCTTTTATCAAGTTAAGACGGATTCCGCTCAACGTTCGAGCAATAAGTGCAAAAACTATTTACCAAAAAACTACTCATAGCACGGTAACATTTTAAATGCTATTTGAAACATCTCACTCTAGTTCACTTGGCCAAGTGACCCCGCGATGAAATTCTCAAGCATTCTCAAGAAAATTAATTTCAAATCTCGTAAAAGTATGCTAAAAACGGGCGCCATTTTGTTTTGAACTGACATGTAGCGTCTTTTTAATTGAAATATTGATAACTTCAAATCCAATTTTCTCTCGCGGGGTCAGCTTGGGAGCAAAAGTAGCGATAAGTTCTTCTTATCTGTTCTCAAAATGTGACAGTGCTGCAAGTATTTTATTGGTAACTTAATTTTTGCACTTACTGCTCGAACGTTGAGCGGAAATCGTCTTAAACATCTTGTTGATGAAAGTTGTTCTCGATGCTGCATATAAATTTCGGAAAAGCAAATGCTAGAAAATGGTTGAGCATGAACAAATTGATACCTGATTTATTAAGTGAGATATATTCCCAAAGCAAAGGATTTTAGAAAGCGTAAAATTATGATATCCTTTCTTTTTATTTAGGATTTCAGTACTGTTCTTAAAGACGTAGTTGAAAAGGTGACTATATACATCATTCCAAATGTTATTTAAAGACCTTCCAATGTTCGTTTTGTAACTGAAACCTCTCGCTTATAGTGCAGTTGCAAAAACAGTCCTCGTTATTCCCTGTCTCACTTTAATTCTTTGGTTCTTTTTTTCACAGTCACCAATGCTGTGCCGGTAAGGTTACGCGCAGTTATGGGCCTCGATATTCCGAATGCTGTACCTACCTGGCTTATGACTCTCGCACGTCTTTCTGCCACGCGGGCTCAATCTATCAGCGGTGCAACTACAAAAGCTATGATCCTGCTTCGTTCGTGTGTTGTAACAAGGAGCTGGTGTTACGTGATGGAGGAAACGACACGAGGTGCTGCGGCAAAAAGAGTTACAACAGGTGACTATTGATCATTGTTGAATAAGTCATTGCCAATGCGCACTTATCTTCATTTTTTTAAATGAAACGGAAAGCAACATTGTTACTCCCACGTCCGTCCTTAACATATCATTTAGATTCGCTAACAGATTATTTAGGTTGGGAAGCTGAAACGTAGAAAAAATGTGTAAGAGTCTTGCTAGGTGTAGGTTCTTCAAAAGTAAAAAAAAGATGTTTCGGGTCAGAGATATAACGTACTAGGCAACGTTTGTCAAGGGACTCAGCTGCTGTTGATTTTGAAAGCTTCCCACTTTTTACAGTCTTGAGGAATTAATTGTTTTCAAAAAAATGACGTGCGATGAAAACTGCCCCCATTGGATATAGAATCTGGTTGAGAAAAAAGTATCTGACCCGACAAGCCTTTAGAACTCTTGAGATCAGCGGACCATGGCTTAACCAGTAGAATCCAGTTTTTATGTTCCTTCTACACTGACTAAATTTCAGTTTGTACTTTATTTTTATGTACTCGTGCTCTTCTCAACTTCAATTGACTACGAGAAATATTTAAATAAATGTAAAGAAGATCCTCGCAGTTATTAACGCAACTAATGCAGTTGCGAAAAGGAAGCCTGAAAAAATCAGGCTTGCCGGGATTCGAACTCTGACCTCTGCGATACCGGTGCAGCACTCTAACCAATTGAGCTAACAAGCCAACTGCACGTTTAAGATTTAGAATTGCATAACAGCCCCACTTACAAGGTGAACTTTTATGCTACCAATCCACAGACGCCAATTCTTCTGTCACAATGAAACTATCATCCACCTGTGTGGCGGTAGCGCCTACAATCCTGGCACATCAACCTGCTGTGCTGGCCGACTGGCGGTTTATGGCTACGTCCCCTCATCACACGCAAAGTGCTGCTCCAGTTACCTGTACGACGGCCGCACTCATTTCTGTTACGGGGTGAAAACGTATCATAAGTGTGGAGGTGCCGTGTATTCGCCGGATATCTCTCAGTGCTGTAACGGCTCAGTCGTTCTGCAAAAGGGCGGAGTTCGTTCCCAGTGCTGCGTGAAGGAAAGCTACGATTCCGGCTCACACTTCTGCTTCCAAGGCAAGATAACTCCCAAATGTGGAAACGCCACCTACGGTCTTGGATCTCACTTGTGTTGTGCTGGGAGAGTTCAGCCACGCAGTGGTGGTGGATACGCTCGGTGCTGTGCTGCCAGCAGCTATGACAGTTCCAAGTTTTTCTGCTTCGGTGGCAAGATTTATCCGCACTGTGGAGGACATGAGTACAACCCTGTTTCCTTTATTTGCTGTGGAAACATGCCGGTAACCCGAGACGGAGGTCAATCAGCACACTGCTGCGCAGCAAAAAGCTATGACTCCCGTTATTACTTTTGCGAGCAGGGCAAGATCTACCTTTTGTGCAACAAGAAGAAGTACGATCCCTCCAAGTTTACTTGCTGTGACAACACACTGAATCCCCGATATGGGGGAAACCGCACAGATTGCTGTGGCAAGCAGGCTTATGCCAGGGCTCGCTTCTTCTGCACTGGCGGCAAAGTTATTCCACTGTGCGACAACGCGCCGTACGACTTGAACACCCAAAAGTGCTGTGGTAACACCCTGGTACCGAAGCAAGGAGGACAGCACGCGAAGTGCTGTGGAAGAGAAAGCTACGACTCCAGCCGTTACTTCTGCTACAACGATACCGTCACGTCTCTATGTGGTGGTGTGAAGCCTTATAACCTTGCCAGTTTTCTGTGCTGCAATGGAACAGTACAACAGCGTGTTGGTGGTAAAGAAGCTGAGTGCTGTGGTCAATCGCCTTACAACTCTAAGACGCATTTCTGCAACAACTACCGAGTGTATCAAATGTGCGCAGGTTCTCCCTATGATCCTTATACAGGCATTTGTTGCGGATCAAAGCTTAACCCGCGGCCGTATGGTGCGGTACTCAAGTGTTGTGCGGACAGTGCCTATGACCCGTCTATTTTTGTTTGTTTATGGGGAAAGAAAGTTGTGCCTAAATATGACAAATCATTATACTAATGACCGTGGTATACTGATGATAGTGTTTTCACAATACAATTTGACTCAATTCTTCAACGGTTTTGCCAATATGCATGTTATTTCTCTTCTCCATAAACTTTGGGGTACTGGGTATACTTCTGTTTAGAAATAAAGTCAAAATTTCATCTGAAAATTTAATTTTTTACCAGATTTAAGCATGATTGATCTAAAATAAGCTTAGACAAAAACTATAAAAATTTCGGAGAATTAATTAGACATAAGTCTAGTACCCTATCCAGACAAAGCTCTCTTTAGCAAGGGACTATTGTTCGATCACTTTTAGTGCAATTGCGCTGAAATTTAGTGAACCCGTCTAATTCTTACAATTATCCATCAGTTGTTCAACCCAGTCGATTTTAAAAGTTGCTACCTTGTCCCCAAAAGTGTGTAGATTGGTGAATAGGGTCTTGCAACTGCCTTTTCCTATAGACGCTTGCTTAGGTTTGAGTTAAATTCGAAATTTTTACAGTAAGATGAAACTCATTCTCAACTTAAAGGCTTAAAAGACATATAATAGACTGATAAAGACAATAATTAAAACGATGCAAAAATTGAACGGACATTTAGAATATTGCTTTCATGTCGATTTTGGGATGAAAATATGCAGACCCGCCCAGTCAAAAGCTACATAACCTTTGTGCCTTCCAAGGCTAAAAGATCAGATACAGTTATTTGGGACATTTGACTCAAGGTCGGAATAATCAACTACAGGTATGCACGACGCCCTCTCCTCCCCAATATTGAGTACTACCAGTTTCCAGAATTTTTATCAGCACTGGGGGGAAGTACGGAAACAGGGGCTTCAATGGTTTTTTTCTAGAATTTAAGGCAGAGGCAACTTTTGCCGATAACTGAAGAACGCAGTTGAAAGTGTTTCATCAAATTGTTTTTTGGTTCTGGCACAGAGGAACGCTTATGGCTGGCGCTTTTTCTTAATAATATATCTAGGCTACATTAAGGTAATTTTTTACATGTTATACATAATCAAAGAGTATTAAAATCTCTTAACGCACGCACGTTGAAAAAGTGCGACAGGAAAAAATTGAGGCCCTTTTAGATAAGGATAGTATAACGACATATTCAGTTTCTGTTTGCATTTGAATGATGAATAAAATTTAGCAAACTTCTTCTCAGCATTTGTGTGCATTTCGATCACTGTCAATTCAACAACAACAGTTTATTTGCATTCCCAATTACAAATGGTATTGCACATAATTACAAATGGTATTGCACATACAGACTATACACGCATGAGTGCTTGTACGGCACCAGATAAAGCGGAGAAGCATAAATCCATGCGATTTTATCACAGAGTCCAGAGGAGTTAAATTTGTACGCAAGAATTATCCTTCGTACATCTTACCTTGTAAAATACATAATGTCGACATTTTGATCAACGAATTTGCCCAATGAGAGAACTGCACTAATGTTTTCACCGTTTTTAAACACGAACCCCAAATTTGTTGAGTGCAACCTGAGGACTATTGAAAGCAGCGTAAGGAGGTATGCTCTATAAGAAATTTTCTCTTAGTCTGTTGTGCTCTGCAAATCTAGACCGTCACTATTTCATCGATTTATGAAAAGGAGACCATTATTGCTAAACAGAAAATGGCCTACTTGTTGGATTAATAGGCTTCTTTCGATATATTAAAATTCAGCTTGGTAGCGAGGCCTAGAGGACACAAATAAAATAAATTTTACAAGCATGTTTATTCATTTCTTTTGTTTGTGTCCTCTAGGCCTCGCTACCAAGCTGAATTTAAATATATCGAAAGAAGCCTATTGCATAACACAACTTAATCATTTACTAATACATGTCTTTCTAAACAACAGACATAAATGTGTGTATATGCAATGTTTCCCGGGTTTTGTTCGGTTAAGGAACTTGTTGCACAGAAATAATGCGCCTCATCACAAGTCGAGAGATGTGTTGTATTACGTGTGGTCGCATTGACATTCAAACGAGTAGAAATGAAATATAAGTGGCTCGATTAAAAGGCGAAAAACCCCCCTGCCTTCGTTATTTCGATTCCTGTATGTACTATCACAGGTTGCTTGGAAACTTCTCTTTGAAAACAACTTCGTTAGTAATAGTATCACTTTATCATCAATCCTTTTTCTTAAGCTTCTTAGAGCGTGTTAGGAGAAACTGCTTTTCAAACTGTTTCTGCTATAACAAGCACTCGGGACGCCAAGAGAAGAGGAGGCTTGTTAAATCTCTTATGTTTTTCTTCTCGACAACAATAAACTGGCTTGAATTTCCAACAATTAATTGTCTTTGGCAGTAGACGTGGAGTGAATTTTACCTTTCCTTGCCCCGTTATTGAGGGGTTGATAGTGATCACGTTTAATTATTCTCGTTAACTACCCCATGGCATTAAGCGTTTGCGTTGCTATAAGAACGTTGATTTTGATGCAAACATGCCGTCGCCGTAACAGTACAGGACCATGCTATAGTTTAAGTGATCCAGTTCATATAGTACAGAATGTTTTCAAAAAACAGTCCAAGCATTTGCACCATTGGAACAAGACGGTAAGAAATTTAAACTGTTTTAACAAATTCCCCTGTATACGAGACTGAATTTTTCAGTCACGCTTTCATTGGATTTTCACTGAATGCACAGCGCGCAGGAAGTCAGCTCGCCGCACTCTCCATTTGACTTAATATATTGGTGGGTCGCTACATATGTCGTGTTGTTTATTAGGAGAAAAAAGAGAAACAAAAACGGAAAAAAAATTTCACATCGTCTCTCTCCGCCCAGGCCTAAAAAGGGTACCAGCAAAACACAAGGGAAAGCTATTAAAAAACAGAATAGCCTTCCCTTCAGGTGGGAGTAGTAATCCCACTTGTCGCTTCTTGCAACGACCACCAGGTCATTAAGCACCGGTGAGCCTATATGCTCATAGAAAGGTTTTCTTATCTTCTCTCTATATATCTTTTACCATTGCAGGATTGGAAATAAACAATACCTGATGATGTATACATCAAAAGAATCGTTCCATGAACTCCACAAAAACAATAAATGAACTTAAATTGACTTGATTTTCAGAAGTGAAATATACTTAAAGCAATCCAGCGCGCTTTATTTGCCTTGTTTTTAGGTACTAATTAAGTCTGTCGATGTCTGTGCAGCAGCTGCTAATGAGAAGACCCAATCGAATCTACAGTGTTGCCATAGCAGCAGTTATTATCTTGGCAATGAGTTGGCTGTTTTATACAAAGTCTTACGAGCTATCAGCAAATATTTTCCATTATAGTCCTCCCCAATCTCAAGGTTGGTAGAGTTCTCACTGTTAATTTAAGCTAAAACAACGTCAACATTATGCAAAATGCTACATGGTGGGCTGTAGTCCATACGGTATGCCATGTCCACAGAATGACCAAGCAAAAGCCCATTAGATGGAACATTCTATTCCCATGTATTCGAGCAGCAGTATTTTCTCGAACGGAACCTAACATAACGTAACCCTACGTCTTTGGGTCATCTTTGTAAATCTGCGTGAACCACCGAGTCATCTTCGGAAATCTTCGGAAGACTTTGGTTCATCTTTCGAAAGCTTCGTAAGACCGGCTTCGGGTAATCGAAAAATATCCCGTTTCACAGACACAGTATGCAGATTGCACTCTCCTAATAATGGGCTACTGGACCCAATGATGGACAGACGTAGGTACTTGAAGAGTCAGGTTTCAAAATAGTCATAGCTCACCGTCGTATCAATGGCCGGACAGCATTTGTATGTCGTGCCATGTTGCATGTTAAATTCATGGTTGCCAGGGAAAGCAGAATTGTGCGACCTTAAGAGAAAAGTCAAGCAAGATAACAAGTTTCCTCCCAAACTAGAATATTGCATATAGGCCATATGCCGTTTAAAAGCCAGTGCGGCACGAAGAACTAATGGAATAATGTACATAGGACTACCAAAATGACTATCTAAATAATGCCTTTTTATTTTAATTTCGTGCAGTGAAGAATTCTCGAGGAGTTCTTGAGTAGAAGCTCAAAACGTTGTACGATGGTGTCCAAACATTCGTCTTGTTTATCGGCCACGCACGTAGTGGTCACAGCCTAGTTGGCGCCATCTTAGGGAAGGTACGTTTTTTCTTGGGGGGGGGGGGGGAGGCCTGGGGAATTTTGGTATTTTTTTCCCAAAAAAGTGTTGGCCCTCCCTTGTGTTTTAATAAAAAAACTCGTGACCCCCCACCTTTAGGTGACTGACAAAAGCGCGACCCTCCCCTCACTACTACATGGTATGTTCCATGCTTTAGAAACCTCAGAATGTTTCGCTTGTCAACGCAAAGTGTTTGAATATGAATGTATCTCTATATTGAGTGTGTGCGTGCTGAAAAAAGGAAAATGCAAACAATCAGTGTGGGATATTTACGTTTGATAGCTGAAGTTTGAATATGGAAGTGTTTGAGTATTATAAAAGTTTTGAACATAAAATATCTAAGGGAAAATACACGCGCTTCTTTTTTCCGACTAGCTGGCATTGCTGTTGGTTATTTTAACAGAAAGGTTTAGTTGTTTAGCGTGCGAAATCTGCCTCTCAAAAACAAATATTTCCAACATTTCCGACCGGGTAGAGCGCATTGTTGGATCTACTAGTAACTCTTCAGAACTAAATGACTCAGGAGATCAGGCAGTGGATAGCCAACAGCAATAAGCTGAAGAAATGATACCTGAGTCAAGTACTTCTCCATACGGGCGAAAAAGGACACGAGTCCTCCGAGAAAAACTATGTGCCATGGCATAATATACATGTAAAAATATAAACTAGTACCTATAATAAAAAACCAAATTAAATCAAAGTAGGTGAAAAGAAAAGCTTAATCTGTAAGAAAAATGGAAAGCAACATCACAAAATCCTCATCAAAAAATTCTGGAAAAGATGTGTGACCCTCCCTTGAATAGCTCACATGAGGTATGGCCCTCCCCCTTTGGTGCTCACTTTCACTGATGACCCTCCCCTCTGAGGCCCCAGCCCTCCCCCCCTAAGAAAAAACGTACCTTCCCTTACTTACAAACATTGCGTATATATTGGAGATTTTTGTTTGTTCTTTGATCCCTTCATTGGCGTATAGTTATCCTAAATTGAAAACAATATACCCGGAGTCCAGAAAACCGACAGATCTGAAGGTGAATTGGCAGTGACTGTGCCGTTACGTACTTGTAGCAACTACAGGAAGATTTTTTTGAACATTTAATAGAATATTCCATTTGAAAAACGTCAAACACGTTTGAAACACGTTTTGCTCCATTTCCTTTCCAACTGTTCTCTTTTTTGCACGGTTACACATATCTGTTTCCTTATCGCATGAGTACTAAAAACAAGATAAAAACAATGACGCCTGCAGAGATCGTCCTGTTTCTAGGAGTGGTTCGGATTGTGCACCTCGGAGAAAGGAACAATCTGTTCTCCATTTTTCAGTCGACAGTCTCCTAGTTGACAATTCCCCTCCCACCCCCCCCCCCTGCCATCCTTTTTCAAAACATGCACTATACCAGGAGCCATAATCGGGGAAGGAGACCGTAAGCGTGGGATCCACGCGGCCCCATCGAAAAAGACAAATGTGCTATTTTTAGAAAAAATGGCGCCACCCTCAACGTCATAAACGCCCGTGGCTACACGCAAATTTGCGTTCAACGTGGATATGACCAAGATGGTTATAATTATTTGATATCCAGTATGCCCGAGTACATAATGGTTTTTATTATTAAAAACGCAATCGCTAATTGCTATGAAATCAAGAAAGCGAAAAAAAAGAGAGAAACTCCGAGATAAAAGAGAACAGGAATCGATCGCGATCACATGACTGACCGAAAAAGGCGCCAAAACCTTGCGAAGTGTTGCAGCGTTTCTTTGCGGAGCTGAATGAATCAATGAAACTGCTCCGAAGTGAAAGTACAAGCACAAGGTTTGGGAAAAATCTTCCAATTATGGGCTCTGAAATGTGGCACGTGTTTGAGTTTTCCTGAAAATTGTTGGAATCGTCGTTCAAAGCGGATTGAAGCTGTACGATCTCACCGTTATGGCTGCTGGAGTTCAAATGAAAGAGTTTGTAATCGCTCCGTTCGCACAACGCTGACAACGGAGCCATCATGTGTTTGTTTGATCGAACTGAAGGCAGAATTAATAATTAAGCTTGAACGATAATTTCTATGCAGCTCACCGAAACAAGACTACGGAGGTGAGGAACATTAGAATTCACCATCTTACTTTTTAAACGCAAACCACAAAACGGAATTGTTCCCAGTTTAGAGCCCGCGGACGGAATGGTAAAAACAACACTCAAACAAATGTGAAAGCGATTCAACGTATTTTACATGGCATCCGACTTATGTCTAAATGTCTGGAGCTGCTCAAGGGAACACAGATAGGGCCACAACGAGTACAGGTAAACCAGTGTCAATTTTGCGTGGTATAGCCAAAAAATGTCGCCTTTTCTGGTACTGAATTTGTCTAATGCTTTTTGTTCAGACTGCTGCATGATTTTTGTACTGACTCGCCATAAAAAGTGTGACAATTTTTATTAAATGCCTCTTTCCTATTTTACTGTGCTTATTTTGTTTTGTGTCGATATTTCCGACTCAAAGCCTTCCGTATAAAACCAACTGTTTGTGAAATTTTAAGAACAAGTGATTGAGTTGACGGTGAAAGAAATTGTAAACACAGCGCTAAATGCTTATATTTCTATTTCTACAGTTTCTGTTCGTCCTAAGAAATCAAGCATTTGTGTCTCAGTGACGTTCAGTTGTAATTTCTCCTTAATTTTGCTTCGATACAAAGTGATTTTTCTCGCCGGGTTGCTGGCGGAGAAAAAACTCAAGCTCACTCTGTCGTTGAAATCCTTGCCATGTCCGCCCCGGCACTGCGCTATGTATCTCTTCTAGGTTCGTAAATTACCCAGTAAGTCATATTCAGTACTAGGGCAGCATGAAGTTTCACTTCATCTTCCTCCTTCTCATCGACGGAAGTAGTTTTTTCTTGGTGTTTTTCCAGTTCTCTATTTTGTCGACGATTGATAACGTACGGCGAGAGTATTTGATTGAAAACAAAGCGCGCTTTTCACTATTCTTTGTCTTCATTATAAACATTTCGGTCATTTCGGTAAAGGCGGGCATTATTTCAGAAAACATACGCTGCGAAATCTCGGCAAACGTTTTCTTTAATGATTCGGTATTTGAATCTTTGTTACTATTTTTCTTGCTGGGGAAATAGTGACAACGATTTATCAGTGCGTTACTTTTCTTCACAACGTGCTTGGAAAATCATTTTATAGTCTTTGCGGCTGCCCTTCAATCTCTGTACGTCCTCAGAGGAAAAACATTTTCGGGATGTATTTTCCCTTTTCCTGCCTGATTCGCCTTCAACTGATTTTTTCGTCGTTCGACGCCTTTTTGGCCCGCAAAACGTTTGTTCCGTCTAACGGGGAAATCCTCGTCCGACATGTCCGACGCATCTTCGCTACAGGATTTTTCTAAAATATTCTCACTTCCATCATCGGAATCACTTGTACAATCCTCGTATCCAGAGTCATTATCCAAAAAGTTCTCCTCAAAGGCTTGCCTTAGATTTGGAATTGTCACTGATGACAAAAACTGGATTTCTTCATCTCCAACGAAGGTAATTTCCGACGCCATTTTGTTTGTTTTTTCTTTGCGCGGCATCCTCGCAACATACACGCGTGTTTCACGCGCGCGATGGCGCAATTTTTTCTAAAAATAGCACATTTGTCTTTTTCGATGGGGCCAGCCCCATCACTGAAAATGGTATTCAGTTACGGTCTCCGTCCCCGATTATGGCTCCTGACTACACCTAGTCGAGGTTCCGGTGGTCTTTAATAGTCCAGTTTGGAGTTCATCACTGGATAAAACACATTTTCACAGGTTTAGTCTCACTTTGAAGTAAATTTGCACAAATGCTAAGATGAAAGTCGCTAAGATGAAAGTCGCAATACACAGAGATGTGAATATTTGTCTTCTCACTGGCAGTTGTGAACATTTTACTTAAGATTGAGACTACCCTACAAATGCGTCGTTAGTCTTCTTATCCAGCGGTCTTGACGAAATGGAAACTGGACTGTTAGCCCAGGATAGAAGTCAGGTGGTCTCACACAAAATACCCGCACGTACAGGTTCGACTTCTTTTACTTAAAGTAGTTCACGGACATAACACACATTGCAAGAAAATGAGTATAAAAAATAGGACTAATGTATGTAAGTGAGGCGGTGGTATGAATTATTATATTAAGCACTTAATGCTGGTCCCAAGGGAAACAGCGAGTTTTGTTTCCCCAAGATCCTCAATGTTCCCCGAGGCAAAGGCGAGGGGAACATTGAGGGTAGAGGGAAAACAAAACTCACTGTTTTGCGTGGGGCCAGTCATTAAGTGTTTTGTTATACCTCCCAACTCAAAAATAGAAAAAATTAAGCTTACATGCGTGACTAAGGAGTTGAGATCCGTCTTGTTTAGTTCTTTAACTGCTTTTTGGTACGTTTTGTTCCTTACAGAACTCTTATAAGGTTTTAATAGCATTTTGTGCTGCCTTGTTTGTGGATTTCGAACTTTTATCCCGTATCAATTGTTCAATTTCTTCTTCTGTTCGAACTTGAAAGAGTTTCGCGGCCATGACGGAGAAAAAATTATGTTCTTGACGCGGCTGGACACAAATTTGCCGCGGATTCAAGGCACACGACCTGATCACGTGCGAGTCGAAAGTTCAAGTTGTTGTTTCGCTAGTGAGTTTTGTTCGCCCTAGGGAGTTAGACTGTTTTGACCCATGCCACGCGACACGTTCTTGTCCAATCAAAAGAGGCGTTTGAGTTGGAAGGTACAACAAAATAGTCTAACTGATGGTTATAACGGATGATCACTCTTCAAAGAGATCGAGTTTTGGAGTAATGAAGGTGAGAACAAAAGAATTTGTTAACTATCCCTTGTCGCGTTATTGACATATACCTAATTCAAAAAAGGTTGCTTTAGGCATTGGACAATTGCGCATTGGAAAGCTATTGTTTGGCGGTCACTCAACCAAGGCATTGCATTGTGTTCCGCATGTCCAAACGCCCAATTGCCAAAGCAACCTTTATTTATTGAATTAGGTTTATAAACGTACTGTTCTTTTTATGAACATTACTTTCACGACGCTATTGAAAACTGGGTGAATTTTTATTATTCTGTATAGATTACTTCATGGTTGTTGAGCTCGCAAGCTCACTCGTTCGTTTGTGATGTTTCCCAAGACACAACAAGTGAGTAAAAATCGTACAGGCGAACCAACCATGAAGAAATTTTTTCATTATTATTTCAGTTAAAAGTACAGAGATTTACAGTAACAAAATTATGTCTATGAACTATAACTACGTCACTCACGCAAGACAAAACAACACCAACTCTCGGCAACTAGCCGCTTTTATTGCAGCAACTTCAATAAGCTTACAAATCATAATTTAGCACAAAACGTTCGCTAATGGTGGAACAAAGATTTGCTTTTTACAATACAGAGAGCCGTTTTTCGTTTAAAAATCTCAATTTTCGTCCTTTTCTCCTGGCCCACCACTTAAACAATAGCAAAACCAATTTGCGAGCGAACAAGACAGAATAAAAATACAAACTATGTTTATTGAACGACAAACTGTTAAGAAAATTTTTGCAGGATGCAAACAATCTAGGACTAAACGTCTTCTGTGTATTAGCAACTAAGAAGGCTTCCCCAAAATTCTTTGTAGCTACGATTATCGTTGGATCTTTTACTAAAACGCAAATGCTGTCCATTCAAAGCATTTTTAGAATCACTCCTTCTCGGCCATTATCTCCAAAATATGAAAAGTAAACTCAAGGAAATTCAAAATTATACTGAGTAGGCAGACTTATGAATTACTGTTCCACTGTTCAACTCACTTTTGTTTTTTGTTTTTTGTTTTTTGTTTTTTGTTTTTGTTTTTTGTTTTTTGTTTCTTTGTTTGATCTTTCGCGGCCGCAAGGCGGCGACTGATTTTGCATTTCCCTTTTGCCTTGGCTCTTCTTTTACAGAAGAAAGGAAGTCTTGGAGCAATGCTACCTCTTGCGTAGTGTTTCGTCTTGTATTTTTGCCTTCATTTTCTTCGATTTTCTTCATTTTCTTCCACTGTTGAAGAAATCTGTGCAAATCTCGCAAAAGACTGACGAACTGAACGCCATTAAGACAGGCCGGAGAGAAGTGGCAATACGAGTTCGTTCTCTAGTAGTAGATTTCGTATCTGGTCTGTAACTGGTTATACTATATTTTTTCACTGGTGACAAAAATCGTACGACCAACCAGATTGATTGGTATTTCTGAAGTAGGCTTTGGTTAGAGTAAATCACAGTACTTATATAGTAAATAGTTTTACACTACTTATATTACTGTCAGTATTATTTCCTTACATTAGCTGTTACCTTAAAGTAAACTACTAACATAGCTACCCTATTTAAACATAACTACTAACATAACTACCTTACATAAACATAAAAAGGTCACAATTCATATATATAATTTTTATATACTGTCATTACCTTTTCCCCCTTCAAGAAGAACACGCAGACACGTGCGAAAGCAGGCCACCGCGTGGAAACGCGATTGGTCGCGCGCTCGCATGTTCGTTTTCCTTAACTATCCCCGACCGCCAGAAGGGACCGCCATCAATGAATCAAAGACCAAAAATAGTTATCTTTTGTGTTTTATTAGTAAATTACAAAAAAAGGCAATCGACTATTTTAAAGAAATATATTTGAATATATCACAACTTTAACTTTGTAACCAAATTCTGTATTTTTTCCTAAAGAAATTACAGAATATGATGGGGGAAGCATAAATCGTTTTGTCATCATTTCATTTTACGTCGCTCGTTAATTCACCTTTCTACCTGTCGAACCTCATGAAACAGTCACAATTAAGTTGTTTTAGTAGTGGCTGTTTACTGCACTCTATCCTACCTGAGCCTTCGATAACTACACAGTTAAGGACTTAACCGATTACATTCCAGCTTTACATTACACGTTTTTTATTATGCCGCGTGTTTTATATCTGTCTCTTTTGACTCTTCTTAATTGCTAAAGAATGAAAAGGGTTTCATAAAAGGGTACTTTTTCATCTCGTTGGTAACTCTTTCTATTTGTTCATTGGTCCATACAACAGAATACCTCGTGAATGAAGGCTTAGAATACAATAAATTTGAGGATGCATCGATGAAGTCTTCGTAATCAGCAACTCCTAAAAAGCTACACAGTTTCTTCAGATTTTCTTGCGGGTGAGAAATTATTTCGTGGCTATATATATCCAGGACCTCGTATTTTCCATACTGATGAAGTCTTTGCGCAGATTCTACCAGCTTAAAATGATCGGTAATGACGGTGTCCAACGCTGTCGAATTGTTTACCTAGAAGACAAAATTGAAGTAGCAGTAGCTCGGTTAAGTATAGACACTACTCTTGGTGACACGTTCACAAAAAATTTTGCCGAATAAATAACAAAAAGGTTTAAAAAGCCACACTTTGGGATTCGGGTGACCAACAAGGTAAGAGCTTAACCCAGTTTATGAAGCATGAAACGTCAGGAAGTACAGATGCGAAGCTAGCCGATCACAGGTTTAATACCTTTAGCAATTTTTCGCTGCAGGTACCTATTAGCACTTGTGTCAAGAGAGACAATCTGGAGTCAAGCTCCTTGTGTAAAAAACAATACCACGTGGAGACCGACGCTCTGACAGAAAGTTTGTGCTTAAGCCACTAACCCACGGGGCCTCCGAACTCATGCAGAATAACTTTTTTTGCCGTGTTTTGCTGTAATTCATATGATCTCAAAATATCTAAAGCGGTGATGAGGTGATCTGCATCTTGGGCTTTTCATTGAACGTTTGCTGGATCTAAGCTTCGTCTCTGCATCTGGTGAAGAAACTTTACTCCACCGCGACATGTCTCTCTCTACCAAGGTATAAAAATATAGATAACAGTGAACTATGCATTAGCAATAAAACGAGGGGCAAATCTGCAATAGACTAGCATCCCATCCGGGGGAAGGGGAGGTATTAACGCTCATAGTCGTTTCCTGCCAGAGAAACCGGAGATAAGAACCGACCTTGATAAGCCTCATGGCTCGTTCAATCTAAGGAACAGGGCAAATAACGCAAAGCTCAGAGCTTGTGTCATCAAAAACAACTTGCTAGGGCTGTCGAAATGTTATCAGTAGCTAAGCTCGGTGTTGGTGATTCTTAATATCAGAAAATTGAAATGCAATAACAAGATAAATGTTTACTAGAGACCAATAAAAGTACCTTAAAGCTTTTGCCGCGGGCTAGGTCCCTGGAATCTAACTGCCTCAGCAACTTTGTTGCGATGTTATCGAATGGATTCCTGATGACGTGAATGAACTTCAGTGGAATTTGTAGAGCATTCTGCATTTCATCCAAAACTTGAAAGTTTTCTGAATTTCGTAGAAGACTACTCGTTGCAGTCCCCTTTTTGTCTCCGATAACCTGGACAATGCAAAAATTCTGACTGAATACCGTCTCGGCTGATCTAACCACTGTGCTATACTGCGAGACTCGTGGTAAGCTGATTCATATTTATACTGAGTTTGTCTGTAGAATACCCTGGGCTTTAGAGCTTTGCTATTGTGCCACCCTCTTACTCACTCATTAACAAAAAAACAGAACACCAAAAAACCCAACAAAACAAAATCCGAGTATCAGCTAGAATAGTACGTTGAGATAATCAGAAATCGAACACACACTCAGCATACGTACTACATAAATACGATTAGGAGTTTATTCAAAAAGATACAACACCTGTTGAATTAAGAACATGCATATGCTTATTGAAAAAACAAATAAAGCATGAACAGCATTTCTTGATATACTGTCATGAATATAATAACCTAAAGAGTGAACTTCATTCCCTTATCAGCTTAGGGCTCAATGCATCCGAGTACAGTGTGGATGGTATCGGGTTCAACGCCCTTTGGGCAACTATAATGTTTACTTTGCAGTTTCATGTTCTCGATAAACTGAAAAAATTATGCCATTTTAAATGCGTAGCGTTGTTCTTATGTGGTGCTGGAGACCTTCAAATTTATTACTAGTTTCCAACATCTCAAGGCTTCATAACTCAGAGCAACGCACCGGTATCGCGGAGGTCACGAGTTCGAATCCCGTTGTAGCCTTAAAATCTTTTTTTCAGGCTAAACAAGCAATTGCTTAAATTGCTACGAAGTGCAAAGATCATTCCCCTCATTTCAAGTTTGCAATTATTTGCTATTTATTAGTTTACTTCTTCCTTATTTTAAAGTTAGTTTATTTCATACCTTTATTTTGTCTTTATAAGTCCCTTGCCACTGTCCAGGTACATTATAACAGTAGCTGTGACCAAGGCGACCAAGGCAGGATGCACGATTTCCGAACATAGCTTGCCTTCGTGAAAGTGTATGCAGATCAAAGAAAAGACTATACCTCAGCAGAACTTTGTTTCTTTGGTACTTGTTTTTGTAATAACGCCAGTAAGATATCACTTTAAATTCATGTGGAATAACAATTTCTGGGTGAGCATCTAAGATGGCGCCAACAAGGCTGTGACCGCTACGTGCGTAACCAATGAACAAGACGAATGTTTGGACGCCATCGTACAATGTTCTGAGCTTTTCCTCAAGAACTCCTCGAGAAAGACTCGCTGGAAAAGAAATAGAAGTTTGCCTTTAATTTTCTAAACATTGAGGACATCGAGGTATTCAAATTTATAGTGCCACTAGAAGGGCTCCGTACCTTGTTACTTGCAAGAAGTTTTTAAAGTAGTTTTTGACAACTTTTGATGGCTTCGGTTTCAACTGAAAAGTCAATCCATATCAGAATACTCAGTCGAGAGCTCGAACGTGAGACATGACGACTACACTTGTCACAGTTCTTTCATTTTAATTAGCCAGTTAACAAGAGACCATGAAAACGAAGAGTCGTTATTAAATTAAAATATGTAAAAAAATTAAAACAAAAAAACAAATGAAAAACTTTGTGCAAGTTATTGACTTGTTTCATTTTGGCTTAGGGAAAAATGGTTGGTTTCTCTTTAAAAATGTCCCTTGTGGCGACAAAAATGAACTGCTCTGTAGATGCAGGTCATTTCTTACGCTCTGGCGTAGAAAGGAGAGGGTATCCAGTCTTTTGAAATGATCTTTTTTTTTATCAGCACCTGCCCTTTTCATTACTTTCTTTACGCTTATCCCTTACACATACTTTGGCAAAGTTTGGTCAACCTCGTATCCAGGGTCCTCTCTCTTCCACCCTCGAGAAAGTCGGCTGGTCACGTGTCTCCCTTAAGCAAACAGCTCCCCACCAGGGTGGACTCGCTTTTCTTCAAGAAGCGAAGGGAAAAGCGAATGCAAATCTTTTCAAAATGGCACGAACTGACAGAGGAATGGAAGTCATTAGCTCACTTTTTTTCAAAGACAGGGACGCTGAAAAAATCTACAGTCTACTATCTGCGGCGTTTCAGAAGCACAAATAATGCAGATTTCCCATCAACAAAATATTTTACGGTAGGCTCGATCTGTTTTGAATTTGCCGAAGGCGTTTGATAAGAAGCTGCTCGTATTGCCCGAACAAAATGTCACACACTCATTTGTTTGCTATATATTTTATTTATTGGCCTAATAATGCAATTAAAATTCTGATAATAAAAGCCCACGCTGCACTTGTGTATTTTTATCTTCAAGTTTCAATGTAATGGTATAATCCTGCAGACCAGAGTACAACCTTCTTGTCAACAAAGCTCTTAATTATAAATGTTATTTAGTTTGGCACATTTTTCACTTTGTCATGTCACTGTTTTGTGGTGAAAAAAGTTAGGGTTTTTTTTCTGTCAATCGGCGGTGTGAGAGCAATTTCGCCTACTCGACAGGAATAAAACAAATCACCTTCAAATTCTTACATGAACGGTAGTTTCAGTCGGTTGGCGCGGCGTATTTAACCTGATTTACCATCGCGCCGTTTGTCTGTCTTGTGTACGGTTGCCGAAAATTCTGCTGGTCCTTGGAGATGCCAAAAATAAATTAGTCCTTCCTATTCCTTGACACTCCATTTCATTTCGAGCTCCGCAAAGCATAAAGCCGACGACTCTCCTTGTTGCAAATTTGTTAAGTTGTGACTCGTGCCGGCTTCCGTTTACTATGGCGATGGTTAGGGACAGTGTTTTGAAATTCAGCGACTTGTAAACTTGTTTTTCTGAGTCGAAAATAACATGGACCGCTTTGATGTCGAACGTTCGTATGTAATGAAGAAATACTTGTCTATAAAAGGAGTTCTTGTCACCACAAATATTCCTGAAAAAGCTTACATCACCACCGGTACTTTCCACCATTCTGACAATAGTGACAATCTTACACTTTGCTACCCCTCCCCTGTAGCACATTCTTGTTAGCACCCAGATTTTGGGTGCCACGTGACCAGCCGAAACCAGGGTACTTTCTCGAGGGAGGAAGAGAGAGGACCCTGGATACGAGGTTGAAGTTTGGTGAGAATCCGTTGCTAAGGTTACGAGATATGACCTCATGAATACCTTAGATCAAACCAGTTTTGAATAAAAGGAGGTGTTTTTGCCTTTTTTGGTGAATGGCTGCCATTTTGGGTGACGTTGCGGCCCCCCATCACCACTACAACCCATAATGTTTTCCTCAACCTGTAGAGCGCATTACAGGCCATGTATCAAACGTAAAAATCTTTTAGAATTTATGAAATACAACAAAATTTAAGGAGGAGTCCATCAACTCCCACCCTTGTACCACGGTGCGGGTATGAGATAGCTTGTTCGTCCGAGGGTTTAATAAGGGCCTGCTTTGGCGGGCTGCCAAATGTCACCTGTGTAATACGCGCTCCTCGCCTTCCCAGCAGGGGATAGAAAACCTGATATTCCTTTTATTAGATTGTATGGTTAACGTTCTTACATTTGTTCTCACCGTGAGTTTTTGGAGGACTGTTTTGCAAAAGGTTTACAGATGGGTACGGTGACTTGGTAATAAACAGCAGAACCATTGCCGTGAAAATCAGCGCCACGATAGCCACACCATAAATTCGTAAGGTTCTCATTGCGCAGATTAGGCAAATGTAGTGCTAACAAAAAAGAGAGAGAGAGAAAAAAAATAAAAAGACTATACTCACAGTATAAACATAGTCTATCGTGGTAAGATTAATTGCTGATCTAAAGCAGTGCCCATTTGACATGCACCATTCACCTTTGGTCTTAATTATAAAATTCATAACGTTTACCCCTTTGCTTCCGTCAGCAGTTGAACATAGAACATTTCTCAACACAAAAATGCTGTTCTAGTTTTCTGGTGTGAGGTTCCATAAATCTGTCAGATGTTTTTATGACTTTTATTATTTATGTAAAGGAGAAGAGGGGGGGGGGGGTCTATTGATAAATTTTAGGAAAATTGCCAAATATTACGATCTAAAGGTGAGCTAAATTAAAACAGTCAAAATTAATAACTGATGGATGGACACCAAAACAGTCCACTCATGTCCGATACTTTTTTTTGTATTTAATTTTTTTTTATTTAGATTAAGTGTTTTCCATACACATACAACAAAGAAAGAAAAACGAGAGACTAACAAAACAGAAAAAGGGAAAAAAACTTATTACAACAATGAACAAAAATATGCATATGATGATAGCTTGACAACAGCTTTTTAAGGTGATATGACTGGGAGAATGGGATCCCACTTCTTATTATGAAGAGATATTTTGCCTTTACTTCTCGCTATACAGCGTTCAATTTCAAACGTGTTTTTTATACTTTGAAGTAGCCATCTCACAGACAAGGGTCTATTGTTTAATTTACAAAGATACAAGAAATATTTGCTTTCCAAGATTATATGGTTGGTCAGGACATGGAACTCATGTGGATCAAGAATTCCGAAAAGAACATCTTGTATTCCTAAGGGTCTGGTCCATGATACCTTTTGTTGAAAAAAGATTTCAAGTCTTTCCAAAATGACTGGACCATTGGGCAACCAAAACGGAAATGTTCTAAAGTTTCTATGTCAGTTTTGCATAGATAGCACAAAGGCCAGAATCTACTTTTTTGAACTTGAAAAGTTTTTCGTTGTTGTATAAAATTTTGTTCAGTATCTTATACTGGAATTCCCTCAATTTAGTACTTAGAGTAATTTTAAAAGGCAATGCGAATATTTTGTTCCAGTTTAGCTGATAAGAGTCAGTGTTTAACACTTCCTCGTACTTCCCTGCGGCAGTTGGTTTTACAGATATGGATGAGATCAATCTGTTGTAGAGGAGTTTTAAGCCTGAAGCTTTTCCGTATTGAATTTTTTATCGCCAAGATATAGGTAGAAAGAGTTGGGGTCGTGAGCGAGTGTGTAGAGAGATATCTCAGGTTTATTTCGTAAGTAATTCTAAGTATTTCTATTGAGTAGAGTCTTCCATGTCCCTGGAATGACATTGAGCATGCCAAACAGAAGGAATATATAAACAGGAGAGACATTCGATCTCCAAGGCTCGATCATTATAAAATATCAGCTGTCCTGTGTCACCGTAGAGGTCTCCTACTCCATTCAGACCCCATTCATGCAGCTTTCTGCTATAGAAAGAGTTGTTATTGATGCAGATAAACTTTTTGTTCCATAATATCTGGTTTGTCACATTTTCCAAAGTACATAGGTTGTTTTCGTCAAATGAAGCCCAGGTTCGGACACATTCTTCACAAAATTCAGGAAGGTGTATTGGTAGCTTTGCATAGTCAAAATTGCATTGGAACAAAAATTTGCAGCCTACATTCTTGAGGTAGTAGTGTAGGAAAAATTTCCAGCTGGCTGGGTAGGGATCCAAGTATTTCTTCAGACACGATATTCTTTGCGCTACGATCATTGATCCAATATCGGGCATTTTTAAACCTCCGTTTTCAACAGAATTTATCAAGGAATGAAGCTTTACTTTATCCTTACCTTTCCACACAAATGAGTAAATTTGAACATTAATTTTCTTTATAAAATCTGTCTTTTTACGTGAGATTAAGGCCAGACGATAGAGGATTTTTGGTATAGCGAAAGATTTCATTATTTGGATCCTTCCTATTAAGGTAAGGCCTCTCGAAGCCCACCCCTTCAAGTATTCTTTCAATGTTTTTTCGATAGACTCAAAATTCTTCTGATAAAATTGCTGAGAGTCGTATGTAAAATGCACCCCTAATATTTTGACTATAGTAGAAATAGCTTCCACCCCTTACTGCCTAGGGTTCAATTTCATACCACCGAGTGAGACGACTTCGGGTTTTTCTTGATTCATTTTTAGACCGGAGTATTTACTGAAGCATTTGATGGTGTCTAGCAAAAGCGAGAACGATAAGACATCGCGCGGGAATGCCGTAATGTCATCACCGAAGATAACTAATTTAATTTCGTTGCCATTTATCTAGATACTTTTTATTTGTTTGTTATTTCGTATGTTAATTGCTAGTAACTCGAGGACGATCAATAAAAAGGTAAGGTGATAATGGGTCGCCCTGGCGCACACCACGTTTAAGTTCAAAGAAAGGGGTGGCATGACTATTATTCATCACACAACTTGATATACTTCGGTAGAAAGTCTTGATCCAGCCGATGAAGGATTCCCCAAAACCAAATTTTACTAAAGCCCGAGACAGAGAGTTCCAGTTCAGAGAATCAAAAGCCTTCTCAAAATCTACAGCCGTTAGAATACCTTGACCATATGTTTGAGTAAAACCGAAAACGTCGCTAATGGTACGGACAGCGTCAAAAATATTCCGTCCTTTTACGAAGCCATTTTGATCAAAGGGGATTATATTTGGTAAAACGTTCTCCAACCGTTTTGCTATAGCCTTCGAGCCAATTTCCAGGTCAACGTTAACGAGAGAAACTGGTCTCCAGTTTTTGATCCAGCGCCTGTCTTTATTTTTCTTTTCAATAAGCGTAATCACGGCTTGTCTTTGTGTTGCTGACATTTCGTCATATCGATAAGAATAGTTTAGAGAATCAACCAAACTTCTACCGATTTCAGGCCAGAATACCCAGTAAAATTCAACAGACAGTCCATCGTTACCTGGGGTCTTATTGCATGCTAGCTCGGAGAGAGCCTTGAAAGATTCTTTGTAGCCAAGTTCTCCATCACACATATCGCGCATTTCGTTAGATAAATTCGGGATATTTTCTGTGTTGTCAAGGAAGGGGCACGATGTCCAATCTATAGATTCATCTAATTTATTATAATATAAATCAACGTAATAATTAAAGGCTTTGTGTAATATGGCACCTGACATGTCCGATAGTGCCTCACTGACACGTACCGTTATTTGCAGTTGACGGTCCATAAGTTTCGCAAGGACCGTCATCCTTGCTTACGGACCGTTATTTGGGGGTGACAGTCCGTACGTTTCGCACGGACCGTCGTTCTTGCTTATGGTCCGAATACAGAACGTGCATCTCATTATCACACCGAGGCCAACTGCAGTTGACGGTCCGTACGTTTTGCACGGACCGTCATCCTTGCTTACAGACCGTCATCTACGATTCACGGTCCGTATGTAGAGGTATAAATAGCCAATACAAGTATGATTGAGCCTCATTATTTAACCTTACGTAAGCAGCGAGCGAGATACACCGCCCAAGAGAAGACGGTTATATGTCTATTACTCGTTCTATAAGAGTTGCGCAAACTGACGACAGGGCTTTAAAAGCGGGCTCTCCAAGAGACAAACAAGGCAATCGGTATACATGAAAGGGAAGAGAGTAATATGTCGATCACTCCACTCCTACTATGATTATTGAGCGTACGTACGAAGTGAGGGAGGTACACGAAATAGAAGACGATAACATGTCTATTACTCGTTCTATAAGCGTTGCGCAAACTGACAACAGAGTTCTAAAAGCGGGCTCTTATGTTGATTACTTATTCTGTTGAAGCATTGTGCAACTGTCCAAGGGAAGACAACTACGATTATGCCCCGTTATTATATGGCAAGCAATTCTCCAGTCTAAATCGAGTGTTCTGATTGGTTAGTTTTTGGTCGGGATTTTACAGTACGGACCATTACCATGGAAACGGTCCTTTTTGGATATTTTTTTTTCGCGCTCCCGCTCTCGCAAAATTCAAACTGCGAAAATCCAAGAAGATAAAAAAAGGGAAAGGTTTGGAGCTGGTACAAAACAAATGAACGAGGTAAACTCGTCTGTTTAGAAAAAGCGCTCTTCAATGAACTTTACCGACTTTTTGATATCAGCAAAAGACTCGGCAGTGAATCAAAAAGCATGGCCAACGTTCTTCAGTGACTGTGTGTGTTTATTGTTTGTTCGTACAGCTATAGACTGTAAGCTGTAAAGAGCCGAGTAAATCGGCCAAGACTTAAACAATAATTATCAAAATTCAGCATTAACAAAAGAGTATTTTTCTCACAAGAAAAAAAATGAAAACTGCAAAACAACTAGCAAACGGCGTTTATCGGCAACTGTAAGACTTAATAAATCGAAAGGAAACGATCACGTTCTTGTCTAGTTTAATATTGGCCATTATTTCAGTCAGCGCTTTCCACAAGAACAAATTAAAGCTACACGTTCATGTATTAAACTAACAGTGTACCTTGATTCCTCAGCGAGATTTTTGCTCTTGTAGTTGACATCCTTGAAAATAATTTTAGCTTGTTCACAAGACCACTCTTGCTGTAGTTATAGCTCGCGATAAAAACAACTTTGTTAGGTGCGACGAAAATTTGCTCTCAGCATCCACAATGTTCTCCAAAAAGCCACTGAAGCAAACAACTTGCAGTATTTGATGGTGAGATAATTCCCAGTGTCTTTTTTTTAAAGTTCGAGTGTTTCTTTGTTCACATTACAGACTAACACGCTGCCACAATTTCCAGTTTGAGAAGCACGTTTGTGAGATTTTATCGCGGCCTTTTCATTATTCTTCTTTTTCCCGAGTTGTCTCCGCCCATAACGAAGAAGTGTTTTCAAATAAAACTATCTTGTGTTGTAGAGGACGACGAAAAACTGACACATATAATAGAAGCAGAGCAGTTTTCGTTCAAGAGCCACGCAAGTTTTTGCCGATCGACAGCAACGATCATCAAACTGATTCGAAAGCCAGTTAAAATCGCGGGCTTCTTTCCTTGACATCGCGCCGGAAATTGACTTGAATGAACTACCGGAAGTGTTGCTTCGTACGCAAAGTGATGTCATATAATAAACCACTTGCTAACTTCACTTGCTCGGGACCGTACTGGGGAATATTGGCCCTCGGTCGTTTTTGTACGGACCTCGCTGCGCTCGGTCCGTACCGCCACGACCTCGGGCCAATATTCCCCAGTACGGCCCTCGCGTTCAGTTAGTAAGAGGTTATTATTTGAGCGTACATACGGCACAAGCAAGATACACGAAATACAACACAATAATATGCCTATTACTCGTTCTATAAGCGTCGTGCAAACTGATAACAGAGTTCTAAAAGCGAACTGTCATATCGATTACTCCTTCTATTGAAGCCTTGTGAAACTGTGCAAGAATTGAGGGAAGACAACTATGATTATGCCTCGTTATTTGATATTGTTTCACGGGTTAAGCAAAACTACTTAAAGCGTGTCAACAATAATGCATGGTTCAATTTTACCTGTTACCATCCCCCCCGGGCAACCCCGGGGACAAGCCCAGCCCTTCAGTCCCGGGGGAGGGGAATTGTTTGAAGCGGTCTTGTCCCGGGGGGAGGGGGGCGGGGCAAATCGAAAATAACTTCTTGTTGTTCTAGTGAAGTACGTCATTTCTCGGTTGACGCCGAACCGTGTGAAGGAGACTGCCGATTTCCAGGGAGAATCTCTAAAATTTGTAGCAGACTGGTTAGAGAAGAATAATCTCTCAAAATCTCTATTCGAAGGAACTTTTATTATAAATTGTTAAACGAATGTGCGTTTGATGCGTACTCGAATGGATGGCGTTCTTCACAAACGAAGAAATATTTCTTCAGCGTATTTATGTATAAGGCGACTTAAACCAACTCTATATGAAAACGGATGCACAGCTTTATATTAAACAGAGGTCTCAGTCCAGTGTCCATTCTTATGAAACAAGCTAAGAAAAACTCCTTTTAAAATGCTGCCATCAATTTGTTCACGGGCCTCGGCTTGTGCGTTTGTGCCATATTTAGAATAAATCTTGTGGCGAAGACCATTTCTTTACTAGCTAGCCGTATGCCAGTGCGGTTAGATTTTTCTGCAGTTTTCTTTTTCAGATGTAGTGTTCCTTTTTTTATTATATTATACATGTAGTGTCTTTCGTTCAAGAAACTCTAGAAAAGCATTTGAGTTCTTGTCAAAACGTCTGGTTTTGCTATTGTACAGATCTATGTTTTCTACACAAAACAACGTATTTGTGGTCGATGAGGAGTCCCGGGGGGTGGGGAATTGTCTCTTTTTGCGTGCCCAGGGGTGGGGAATAGACCGCCAACTGTGAGCAAAATTGCAAATCCCCGGGGGTGTGCCCGGGGGGGATGGTAACAGGTAGAATTGAACCGTGCATAAGCACTCAGTTTTCTATTGTCATAGTAGGCTCCGAAACGAAACACCTCTTTTCTTGTTTCGAGATGGTTTAAGCCCCATTTGTTCAAATACTTTCCACATATTTCCGGGTTTTTTTAATCCTCCTCATTTTCTAGAAGGCGATGAATAGTGTCATTTGTTTCAAATATCCTTTTTGTTTACTCTTGCGCGTGTACACTGCTATTACGAATTTGGGTTTCATCAATGAATTAACCGCCTTTTCATTCCCATAGGTTTGCCGGTTCTTTATACTCTTTGTCCTTAAAAAACTCGCACCTCCATCCAATTAATTTGTGTTACCCAATGCGTCGTTACCATTATGCCTCAAAAACTCCTACCTCTAATACCCACTAATGAGATGCAATTCACGGACCGTGAACTCTTCTATACGGACTGTATCTGAAGTTCACGGTCCGTACGAACTGTACGGACTGTCAACACGATATCTCCCTCTGATTACAAGGGTGAAATATTCCAAGTCCCACTAATGAGATGCAAGTTACGGACCGTCAACCCTACTCTATAATCCGTATGTGGGTTTCACAGTCCGTACGAACTCTACGGACCGAAACCATAGTCTCACGGTTCATTACGGTGCGGGTGTATTGGACAACCCCCTTCTATTGGAGGCTGCATGACACCAAAATTGTGGTCCCGATGGTCTGTTACAACGTGAGTTGACTGTAAGCTGAAGGCAGTCAATAAACGAATAATGATCATGAATAATGTTAAACATTACAGCGCCCTGGCTAAACAGTCCATTTAAGGGACAGTATTAACTTTCGTCGTACGCCATCAAAACAAATAATGTTATTTGTTTAAATATAACAACTTTATGATATAGGTGACCAGGTAAAAGTGAACCTGAAATGCTATTTAAATAGTCTGCAAACATTGAACTTAAATTAGAAGAAATACGCCTTTCTTTATGTTCATAATGTTCACTGATGTACCTTAGCACTTTTCTCTGTTGAACTTGTGGCGAAGTTACTCTCAATCCAACGTCAGGCACCTCTGCGCTTGCCAGATAATGAATTTCTTCAATTGAAGATGTCTTCCCTTTTAATTTATCAATTCCTTGGATACGAATAGGTCTTTGAAAGCACGTTAATTGATTTATAAATACCGAATAAATGAAAAACGATCGCACGTCCATACAATGAGTTCAAAGATAATTAAAGAAAAACTGCTAGGGATAAAGGCTAAAGATAGCGTGAAATCCGCAAAAAGGTTTCACAATTTAACAGAATATTTTTGCCACGTTGTTTTTAACCCTAGTTGAACATGACTTTCTAATTCTGTCTCACGAATAGTAATTGTCTTTCTTTCTTCTGTTATCAACTGTAATGTACTGTGCTTGTACTAAATTAAGTTTAGTAATTGATGATAAAAAAAATTCGGCCCACGTGATTTAGGTTACCGGCAACGTAAATTCAAGGGCAAGCATTAGAACTCTTGTTTCGCCATGAAAACAGGTTTGACGCGAGTATGTCGATTAGGCATAATCGCAAACAAGCCCAAAGATTTGAATTCGTTCCTGGCCGAAAACAAAGAAAAAAGCGTTGATTCTGAGATCATTTTTATTTGTAAATGCAAGGGTCAGACACGCATTTTCCTAAGGATACAGTACACGCAAACCGCTTTACATTATAGTACGTGCTTACAGGTAAACGTGCTTAAGGTTACTCCGGACCTTCGCGGGTGTCCTCGGGGAAAAAATTCGCATGCGCCCCATTTTAAAGGAAAACACAACAAACTATGTATCATTCGAAAGCTTAATGATTGTAGATTTCGGAAAAAATGTAAATTGCCGGTTTCTTCAATTCCGCAAAAGAAAATCACAAACAACCACGAAAATGACCCTATGTCATTCAATTGAATTAATAGGGTATCAAATCCAAGTACATTGGCAAAATAACTGCACAGTGTTAATCACAAAGGATCAATTATCAAAAGTGTGTCAGCAGTTTTCTATATTCTGACTGGTTATTTTTTAATTAATCTGTCAAGTTCGAGCAGCAAAGAATACGTGATGGGCATTGCTTTGAAGATCGCCACGGGTGAAATATTATAAATTTCACAAATCCCTGACACACTTTTGTTTCACAGCGTCTTAAGGAATGTTCAGGCCAAATTTCACAGAAATCTGCCGAATTTTGGTACTCTGTTAATTCATTTGTTTGATTGAATGACCCTTGGTCATTTTCGCGGTAATTTTTGCAATTTTCTTTTGTGGAATTAAAAAAACTGGCAATTGATATTTTTTTCCGAAATCTACATTCATTAAGCTTTCCAACGATATATAGTTTGCTGTGCTTTCCTTTAAAATGGTGCGCATACGAAGATTTTCCCGGAGGACACGGGAGGACACCCGCGAAGGTCCGGAGTAACTTTAAGTTTCGCTGAAAATACACGACATTTGGGTCTGTGCAGGGGCGGGGGAGAATACTCCAATAGGGCCTGGCACTTTTTTTGTATACCCATGTTCCAACGATAGATGACGTCACATCCGGTCCGAAAGCGTACAACTTTTCCCACGAGCGGGAAAATCAAACTTGACGGCTACAGTTTCGTTCACTCAGTGAGTAAAATGGCCATATATTTCAATCGGCTGCAAATTTGCCTTTTATTTTTCGCGAAGGTGAAGACAAATATGTACTCTTTCCTCTCATGTAATTGGTTAAACGAATAGACTTAATGAATATTTAAATTGTGGTGTTTTTGAGCCTTGCCTTCTCTGAAAGATGTTGGTACTTCTTTCCCCCGAAGTTAAGAGGATTCTGTAAATCGCTGGAGATCATGAATTCAAGGTATGTAAAACTCCATTCAAATAGCCTATCCTGTAGAATAATAATTCGCTTATCAAAAAATTACAAAGGAAGCGTTCTACACTAGTGGGAACCCCAATAACACTCTTCGTTTTTTGAGGAAACTGCTCAAGAAAACAAGCTGTCTTAATAAGCATACCTTCGTTCACTTATTTGACCGCACAAATAGTCAAAAGAATACCGAGTGTATGTTATTTCCCGTGGCTACCAAGACTTTGCTTCTCCTGTTTCATTATTTATTTCGTTCCCTAATTAACACTGGAATACCTTTCCTCTGCTGTGATGAGTAAAGAACTGAAAACCCATTAAGTCTTAAGGTTGGTTTTTGTATTGGTTCTCCTCCAAATCCAACACTTACAAGTTCTTTGGGAATGGATTACTGACTACGGATAGGGATGGTGATTCTGGAGGAGAAATTCCAATTTTTTTGGTAAAAAAATTTCTAGACAAACCCTTTTAACTTAGATTAATTTTCACGGCCCCGTTGAACTTAATAAAATCTTGAGACCTCCATGCCCCCCCCCCCCCCTTGCCATTTTAAGCAAAATCAGACATATATTTTCAAGGACCCAAACGTAGAACGACCTATCCTTCTGTAGTAAAGACTTCTTACTGTTAGATTTATAACCATTTTAAAACCATTGTGTAGTTCAAGAAAAAATTCATACCCCCATGGAAGGTCATTGGAAATTCCTAGGGGTTGGGGGTCTCAAAAGGCAAAATTTTAGAAACAAAGTATTAAGCTTAACTGAAATTTCTTGGGGGATGGGGGGGGGGGACAAAAACCTTCCGCAGGGGGGAGTGTGCATATTTTTTGGAACTACACATTTAAGATTAGTTGGGAAATCATTGTTAGCAATCAATCAATGAGCCCATGACAGACAAATAAAAAAGAGAATGAATAGTGAGTATGACAGTGGAAGTAAATGAAAACAACCAATTACTCTTCAGCAAGAACAATCATTGTCTTTATAACTTTAATGAAGTTGTAGTTTACAGTATTTATGATAACTTGTAAACAACACAATGTATAGATCATTTCACTTATCCTAGGACTGCTCTATGCATAGTTATGCAGAGCTTTCTGTCTTAACCTTTTCTATAGTAAGTTATAAATATTAAAAGTCAATAATGTCAGACACACATGTAGAAAAGGATTCTGAAGTCTTTCATTGTATTTTCTGGTACCATAAACCTACTTTTATTTTGACATTACTTTGTTTAGTTGTAATTGTTTACTATGGTCCATCAGTTTTAATACCAAATTTATTTTTGTTGTCAGTTGGTGTCATAAAATCAGAAAGGCCTTAATCCTGTAGGAGATGTCTAGTTGTATAGCCTACTGGAATTGTCCCCACAATTTGCTACTTCCTTTTTCAGGAATCCAACTTTCTCCTCCAGCTACATGTACAAGTTCTTTGTATTTAATGACCTGTCCCTTATATAATTATCCCTGGAGGTACAGAGAACAGCCACTGCTCCCAAAGTAAAGAAGGTGCAAAGCAACAGAAATGGCAACCAACAGATGTCATTATCTTAGTCTGTACATTGCCTAATTAAAGTAACATTCACCACTGATGAACAGTCTGTGAACAGTCAACACTACACTTTCATAATGAACATTGAAGATGCCATCCACCTACTCAGTCTCAACAACAAACTTTTGGTGGCTCACAAATAATATGAATATAAACAGTTCAAAGCTGCATGTTGAAAACATACTTCATGTCTTCTTGATTTGTTGAAACCTGTGAAATAAAATGGAAGAGTACACTGTAGTCATTAGTTTTAAACCTTCATTCGGGGCTGTCATTAATGGCCAGGGATTTGGGATTTGGCCTGGCTATTAGCTAGACATATGCATTCTGGCTACTGACTTTGGTAGAAACAAGATACATGTACATGCATGTTGACAACACAAGAAAATATCAGATCTCTGACTACTTTTCACATTTTACCCACCTATTACCCACCTTTTACACCACCATTAGTGACAGCCCTGTTCATTTCATAATTACTAGACGTGGACATTAATGACTATCACAGTACTGTTTAATTGTTAATAAACAAACTTAGCATTTGGCAAATATTTCTGAGCCAACAGTTTTAGGTTTACATTAATACTACTTGCCAAGATTTTTTTGGACCAAAGCAAATACTGTCAAAGTAAATTTAATGTATTTTTTATAATAAAATTTCAATATAATGCACGCTCTGATTGGTTGAAACATCATGCTTTATCAGAGTACAGATGCACGGAGTAACCCGTGATGCCATTCTGTGCGCACTGGCAAGCTGAAAACCTTTCTTGTGCACGCTTGCAAGCTAGTAATAAAATTTGTTTTCTTGCAAATTAAAGCCAATATCTTTACACATGTGAGCAACGCTATGTTATAAAACAAATAAAAAAAAAGCCCAAACCGTGCTTTGTTCTGTGATAAAGCTCGCAAGGAAGTGACGAGAGCACTCAAGAAGTAGGGAGAAGCACTCGCCCGCTGCTTGTGTTCACCCGACACTAAATTCGTTCGTGCTTTAGTCACTGCCTTGCATCTTTATCACAGAACAAAGCATGGTTTTGCCTTTTTTATTTGTTAAATAATATTAAACAACAGGGAGTAGTCTCCCAACAAATTAGTTCTTACAAAATGTACTTCAAACCAGCAGAAAGTTCACAAAGTAATGTGCTCAATACAAATCTGAAATTAAGCTGTATAATACCAGATTGAAGAAGGTAGAATAGCCAACAAAATTATTGTTGGCTACTCAACGTTCACTCTTTTCATCTGATTTTTATTTAAGCAATATACCGCACATTTCTATGGTTTATTGGCTCAATAAACCATGCGGAATGTTCGAAGAACACGTGAAGAGATTGTGACAAGCCGAAGGCGAATGATTTACAAGCTTTTCGAGTGTTATGCCAGCTGTTATGTTCTACGTGACTAACTCACTCGAGCACATGGTAAACAACAACTTTATTCGTGTCCCGGATGCAAGTCATGTGACATATGCATTACATAACATCTCCCTTCCAGAGTAAAAGATCTGTAACTGTAAAAGGCAAAACTAGATATAAATCATGAAAGGATAAGACCAAAATTTATGTCTTCGTAACTTGCTAAGTTCGAAAAGTCTGGAAACCTTATTCTTAAAGTAAAAAAACAACTGTGACGAATAATAAAGTCTCTTATTGAACAAAGTCTCTCAGGAGTGTGTTTGGTTTGACAACTCGTCCGGACCGGGTACGGGTTACAGGACTGCTTGTGGGCGGTGTCACAGGATCGACAGAACTGGGCATCCTAGGGCTCTGTTCAGGCAACGCTGGGATGCTGGAACTATCATCTTGGCTAGCGTTGTGGTTAGTTGAGGAATCTGCAGTCTCGGCAGTACTGGTTTGTTGCGCATTTGGCTGGGCTTGACTGGACTGAATGGTGTCACGCAAGTGAACTCGATTTCGGCGATATTTGCGGCCATCAACTTCAACTATGTAGCTGCGCGGGGCTACACTGTCTACAATAACTCCGGGTTTCCAATTACTGTGTGCTTGCTGAGGATGGGCTTTGACTCGTATAGGTTGTCCAATGACCAAAGGAGGTAGAGGTTTGGCACTGGTGTCATAGTAAGACTTGGCGACTCGTCGTTTACGTACTACTTGAGCAGGAACGGCGCGCTGCACTTCAGGTTGGTACATGGACGCTTTACAAGGGAGGAAGGATCTTGTTCTTCGGGACATGAGGCGTTGAACTGGAGAGCTGCCTTGGGAAGGTGTAGGTGAGTTTCTCCATTCTAAGATAGCTTTCCACACATCTGCTCCATCTGTGTTAGCTTTAGTGATGATAGATTCCATAATCTTCACTGCTGACTCAGCTTTTCCATTTGATTTCGGATAATGGGGGCTGGACGTGAGGTGCTGAAAATCCCAGGCTTGTGTGAACTGGCGAAATTCTGCGGACGCATAGTTAGGACCATTGTCCGAGATCAGAGTGACTGGAACTCCGTGGATGGCAAACACTTGTTTCAGCTGCTCGACTAAGGTGGGTGTAGCTAAAGTGTCCAGCTTCCTTATTTCAATGAAATCAGAGTAGAGGTCAACAACGACTAGATAGTGCTGGTTGTCACACTCGAAACAGTCACTAGCAACAATTTGCCAGGGTAAGGTTGGAACTGGGTAAGTCATCATAGGTTCCTTTGGGAGTGCAGGTTTCATTTGCTGACAGGTTTCACACCTTTGCACTGCTTCTGTTAAGTCTGCGGTCATTCTTGGCCAATACATGATGTCTCTTGCAGTGTTTATTGTGTACTGGATTCCAAGGTGGGAGCGATGGGCTCGAACTGTCATCTCGGTTCTCATGGAGTGGGGAATAACGATTCTTGTACCACGAAAGACTAGGCCATTTTGAGTGGACAATTCATCCCTGTAAGGCCAGTACTCGCGTACACAAAGGGGGCTCTGCAGTTTGTCATTAGGCCAACCAGCTGAGATCAATGTCATCAGCGTTTGCAAGGAGGCATCCTTGTTAGTTTCTTGGCGAATTTGCTCGAGACGTTGGTCTGTGACGAAGGTTGCTTCTTCCAGGTTTGTTTCTTCGACTTCCTGTCGGAATCTTTCTTCTTCATGCACTTGAAAGATCAGGTAATCAGGCGTATCTGTTTGAGTTTGACGCAGGGGAAGTGCGGCTCGAGACAACGTGTCACTGATGAACATTTGAGGACCAGGCTTGTACACCACTTTCAAAGGGTACTTCTGCAGTCTGAGGCGCATTCGCTGAAGTCGTTTGGGGCTTGTCAAGATTGGTTTGGTAAAGATAGACATCAGTGGCTTGTGGTCTGATAGCACTTGAACAATGTCTTTGCCCAAAATGTAGTGCTCAAATCTCTCAGCTGCAAAGACGATAGCTAGGCATTCTTTTTCTATCTGCGCGTAGTTGCGCTCAGTTTGCGTTAGTGCTCGTGAGGCGTAAGCTACTGGGCAACCATCTTGGGTAAGGACTGCGCCTAAGCCAACATCAGAGCTGTCGCATTCGATAGTGACTTCTTTGTTAACATCAAAATAACGAAGGACAGGTGCTTGGGTAATCAGCTCCTTAATCTTGATGAAGGCTTCTTCGTGTTGAGGTAACCAATCAAAGACGGCTTGACTGTCTGTCAAACGACGGAGGGGTTCACAAACAGTGCTGAGCTGCGGCAGAAACTTGGAGAGGTAGGTGACGACTCCAATAAGGCGTTGAACTCCTTGTACATCTGTAGGGCGTGGCATCTCACGGATGGCTGTGATCTTTTCAGGATCAGCTTGGAGACCATCAGCGCCTAGAATGTGACCCATGTAAGCTACCTTGCTGAGCTCGAAGCGAAGTTTCTTCTTGTTAAGCTTTAATCCGCGCTCTCTGCATCTGTCCAGAAGTGCTCTAAAGGCCAGGTCATGTGAAGAGTTTGCTTCTTCTATGGAATCACCAGATCCGAAGATAACGATGTCGTCATGGATAACGGCAATGTTTTCAAGGCCTTCAAGAGATTCATCGAGGCGCCTTTGAAACTCCTCAGGTGCGGACTTGATTCCGAAGGGCATGCGTAACCATCGATATCTGCCAAAGGGGGTCCAAAACGTTGTCAAATAGCTGGAGGGTTCATCAAGAACGACTTGTAGGAATCCATCCTTGGCATCTACCACAGAAAAGACCTTGGCTTTGGTGAGCTTGGGTGCGATATCTTCTACTGTGGGTGCAGGGTAATGATTTCTGATGATGCCCTTGTTTAGGTGAAGAGGATCGAGGCACAATCTGAGTTTGTTGGGCTTTCTCACAACAACCATGTTACTGATCCAAGGGGTAGGCTTCGTAACCTTGGCGATAACACTCATGGCCTCAAGTTCATTGATCTTACGCTTAAGCTCATCTTTAACTGGAATTGGTACACGTCGGGGGTTTTCTTGCACTGCTTTGGCATTTGGATCCATATCAATATGGTAGGTACCAGGTAGCTTTCCAAGACCAGAGAATACATCGTGGTATTCGTGCAGGACCTGTTCTTGATTAAGGGGTGGTGGATCACTGCTGGGGTTTACTTGCATGAGATACTCTTGATTGTAGTGAATGAGCTGCAAAGCTTCAGATGCTCTTCCAGATAGTAGTGACGTAGATGCATGCTCAACAATCTCGAAATGGACTTTCTTCGTTAAGCCGTTGACTGTGCAGTAGAGTTTCGTGCTGCTAACTGGGTGTATCACAGACTGATCATAGAGCTTGAGTTTGGTGTCAGATTGGTCAGGTATTGTGTTGGTAATTCTCTTGTAGTCTCTAAGCGTTAGGGTACTACACGAGGCTCCAGTGTCCACTTGAAACTTGGTAGGGACGGCCTTTTCTTCCTTGTTTGCTGACACGAGGACTGAAGCGACATACTGTTTCTTGTCCCTTTTGGGTACGTGAAGCGTGAAGATGCTCTCGTCGCTGCTTAGCTCATCAGGAGGCTGGTCTTGTTGCAACTGGTTTACCCGCTGGTGTTTCCCGGGCTTCTTTCCTTCAGGTTTAGACTTCTTGCCGTCTTGTCTAGAGGTGGACTGACAGACTTTGGCTAGGTGATTTTTCTTGTTGCAATTTGCGCACGTTTTGCCATAAGCATGGCAGTTTCCGGCTGCATGATTGTCACCACAATATTTGCACGGGCGCGTGTGACGTGAACTTCTTCGTGGGTTCTCGCGTGGACCACGTTTCTTCTCTTCGCGAGCGAAGTGAATAGTACCAGATTGCTCCATTTTGTGTCGCTGACTAGCTGCCATTTCGTTGGTTCGACAAATGTCAATAGCCTTTTGCAGGGTTAGCGTAGGTTCTCGAAGAAGGCGTTCGCGGTGTCCATGGTCTCGTAAGCCAGTGACGATACGATCGCGGAGCATTTCGTCCTCAAACGTACCGAACTCACATGTAGCGGCGAGTTTGCGAAGCGCTGTCAAGAATTGATCGAAGCTTTCATCGGCTTTCTGGGAACGAGAGTTAAACACATAGCGTTCGTAGATCTTATTTCGCTTCGGTATGAAATATTCGCTGAGCTTCGTAAGGATAACATCGGCGTCTTGTCTTTCATCAGCTGTCATGGGAAGATTTCTGCATACGTGGAGACATTCCTTTCCCATAATCGATAACAACGTGGCGGCGACAATTTTCTTATCCTTATCAGCCAGTTTCGTAGCGGTAGCATAATTCTTCCAACTATCTCTGAAGAACTCCCAGTTGCTTACTAAGTCACCCGTCATATCCATCTTGGACGGTGGAGGAATCAAGAATTGCGACATGTTTGCTTCGTTTACGCCTGGTTTCGGTAAGCGAGTCAAACTTCGACTGAAAAGCGAGCGTGCGTTGAACGAGGTCTTCACAGCCTACTTGTGCGATACCTTTAGTAGCTTTCGTTGGTTTTCAGCGCCTTTAATTCCGGCTTGAGCGTTGTACGGCTGAAAATCCCGCTTCAAAACACCATGTTATGTTCTACGTGACTAACTCACTCGAGCACATGGTAAACAACAACTTTATTCGTGTCCCGGATGCAAGTCATGTGACATATGCATTACATAACACCAGCAACCTATTGTAAGTGGTTTATTGAGCCAAAAACCCATATGATTTACTGGTATAATAATCAACAGGTATTGACCAATCACAGCGTGTACATTATCTTCAGTTATTGAATAATAAAATATATCTTATGGTTAAAATTTTCCTTTGATTTGAAAATTTACAAACTAATTTATTTTGTATTTTCCTTTGTCTTAGATCCATTTTCCATAATCTGAGACAAAGGAAAACAAAAACTAAACTGGTTTAAAATTTTCAAACCAAAGACAATTTTTTACCAACATATACAGGGCATGTGTAATATGTACGGATAATACTGTATGTACCTTCAATTAATGTAAATAAATTTAAAAGCATAAACTTTGCTAAGGGTCTGTGCAGGCTTTTTTCCTTCATGTGAAGATACCTGACAATTACTTACTGTACATTTATAGAAAAATCTGGTATAATGTTTAACATACAGCAAGTTGCAGGAACATCCAAAATAACTGCTCCCATGAGCAATTAAAAGTCCCCAAGTGTCTGTATAAGGAGACTTTTGTCATCTGATTTTATATTTCCAAGACAACAACAATAAAATAAATCAACTTTGTCTAACGAGGGTGACACACAACAGTCTGGGACTGACAAACCTGCGGCCCTCGGGTTCCGGATCGAATTGGAATTTGGAATTGGAACAATGTAAAGAAGTAAGACAATACCCACAGAACAAATTATGCACCATGTTTTAGTCAAGCCTTTTCAAATAAAGACCAAAGAATTCATGCAGTATCAGACACACATTACCTGTATATAAAACTTACATGTAGTAGTATTATTAATAAGAAGCATTGGAATCCCAAATCCTTGCATCTCATGGGGAGATATAAATAGGGTGTATAAATAACTGGGAGTGAAAAACAAAACAGAACTAAATTAACAATGTTTGGTTGGAGAAGGAAAATCAGTTTTGGTCAAAATACATGTAAAACACAACGAATTTTACAAGGCAATTAAAACAGACATCTGAGGGCACTGTCAAGTGGAAGATATTTATAACATTGCAGAACATATGAAAAGTCTCCAAAAGTCACTACACTTTATTCCCAAATATTAGCATTTATCACAGGGCAATTATTATGTCAGGGACATGAAAAAATCAAGTGTATATTAACTAATCCTGATGGTATAAAAATCACTGCTTCTCACCAAGTTATTTCTTACAGACCTGCCAACCTCCAAAACATGCAAATTGGGAGACTTTGAAAAAGAGCCCAGAAAAACCTGGAGATTAGGACCTCAAACCTGGAGATTTCCAAAATATGTGTTAAATGAAAATAAAAATGGTAGATTTCTTGTTTCAAGTATTCTTTACCTTATTTGTGCTACCTATTACATTCTTTTGCCGCATTTTTTGAAGAGTCAGTTTCTGTTTCGCTGACGATGCGAGGTACCAGTTTGAGTTAACTGTTCACAGTTCTAGCTTTCAGAGACCCAAGCACACCTATGTTTCACAGTAATGAGGTTGGAATTGTACCCAGGTTTCCCTCAAACATGATGTGATAAAATTCCCAAAAAATTGGCCATTTTTAACACAGATTTTTCAATATTGCTTCATACCTAAATTGTTTGGCAATTTCAAGGTTTTCTGATTCACCATGAGATTTGGAGGCCAAATCGTGAGACCGTGAGTTGATAGCCCAAACCGTGAGTCTCACAGTGAAACCGTGAGAGTTGGCAGGTCTGTTCTTAATTTTTTGTCATATTACAACTTTACATAAATAATACCCAAACAACACGCCCACAACACACACATTACTGATACAAAGAAAGTTCTAATATAAACTATTCCCTGTTTAACAGTATTTATCACCGGTTGCCAAATGTCAACAATTTAAGTTGATCCTAGGCCACAATGAATAAATTTTGTCCACATAACCGAGGATAAGCTGAACAAAATGCCTTGCAAGGCATTTAGCCCAACCATTTCAGCTTGCAGGCAACAAAGTTTTCATCACAATTTTGCACCCCGAGGCAAATTCCTCACTGTGTGTGGTAGCCATGAGAAACTTACTGAGCCAGATTTATCAATGAGGTTGCTCACTTGGCTTCAAAGGTTGGTGTTCAAAAAAGCATCTGGTAGTCATCTCAATGAAGTAGTAACTTTCTAATGCAGTAGAAAAACTTGTAGAATTATAATGGCCAAAGCCAATTCAAGCTGTCTTACTCCAGATTTCAAAAACAGGGACAGAAGACATCTGGCAGTGACAGAAATCTAAAAAAAAACGGTACTGTATTTCACGGCACTTATTAAATTGTCTGAAAGTTGTTAGTGCGTTGCTCATTTCAGGGTGGCACTTACTTAAAACTTCCTATTTGGGAACATGTGCACAGTACTATGTTCACAAGTGACATCAATAACATAGCCCTACCAGATTCCAATAATAATAATAGTAATAATAATAAGTCTTTATTTCATAAGATAAACACACATATCCTATGTTACAAAAATTGAGGGTAAAAAGCAAGCTACATTGCATGAACTAACACAATAAGTAACAATAAGTAACAATAAGTAACAATAAGTAACAATGACAGCAATAACAAGCCATATTTAGCATTTCAGCATTAACAATGTCAAGAAACAAATAAAAATCAATAGTGCCGCATTGTTGCTGGGATGATGCAGCACTAATACAAGGGCGGCACTCTTTCAGGTAACTACGGTAAGTAAGTGGTAATGTTGAGAAATGCCATAATGCTTTCACCCACGACTTTGCTGGTGTAACAATACTAGACAGGGTCCCAAAGGGGTTTAGGGCTCCAGGGCTCCGGCCTAAAAAATGCAGGGCTCCAGGGCTCCAAGACGGAAAATTCAGGGCTCTAGGGCTCCATTGCTTCACTCCAGAGCTCCACTTAGCCAAACAGCATTTTTGTTCGGGCTCCAAGTTGAGAGAGGCTTTGGGCTCCAGGCTCCACAACAAATATTTCAGGGCTACAGGGCTCCATAGACCCCCCTATGGGACCCTGACTAGAAGTATTTTCTCTCTCATATTAAACTCCACTGAAAACACTACCAGGTACCATCTTGAACTCCAAGCTGTGAAGTCGTGAGCATGACACACAGCCAGATTCTGCAAATTAAGTTTACAAAAGATGTTGGATATTTTCTTCATGACATGATTTGAGGGGAAATTGTTATAAAAGCTTTGTTACACACGAGAGGTAATTGCTGAGCAAAAAGCCTCAATGTGAAGCAGTTGGTTCTCTTTTTCCTTATGTGTGTAATTGTGTGTGTGTACTTGACAAACTAGATTTCGGTTATTAAAACGCCAAACATTTACCAAACGATAACATCAATAAAGATTTAAGATTACTCCAGCACAATTGCAAAGTGGCCTAATTTCCCCGGGGAAACCGCAAATATGCAATTAATCCATTTTTCTTTATGGCATAAAGGCTTTTTTGTATATAGCAACATAAATCTTTAAAGGAAGATAAAGAAATCGAATACCAACCTTGTAGCAGCATGCCACGGAGGCGTAATTATGTAGCGCTTCCAGCACTTTACGTCGAGTGTTAATAACCTTCCCGATGTTAACACTTCAAACTGTGACTTCCAGCGTTTTCTCCATTATATTCCACCCAGGATAGGCTATTTTAATTAATGCCTTCAGTGAATCAGAAACCACAAGAGCCAAAATCTTGAACGCCACTCGTTTTGAAAGTGCGAAAAAAATCGCCATGACATTCTCCGGAGTTGTGTGTCATTTATCGTCAAAATGATACTCAGCATATTTGTTTTGCCAAAATATTGGCTAAAATAGCTGGCAAAATACCTCTGCAACATCGATAATACACAACATACAAAATCATGGTTCACTGTTGGTGAAAATAACGAAGAAACTAAGTGGCACCAAGCGTCCATCTTGAACCTTCGCTGATCAACCAGTTCAGCGCTTTTTGCAACCGGATGTGACGTCATATATCGTTGGAACATGGGTATACAAAAATTTGAGAAGTGTTCTGCCCCGCCCCTGGGTCTGTGCAATAACTGTCAGGAGGTGGGATGAAAAACCAGAGGGGGGGCATAAAGTAAAATCAATGCAAGGATGGGGGGGGGGGGGACGGGCTTGAATGAAAACGAGTCACTCAAGATGGGGGGCCTTAAGTTTTATTTCAAATATAATATGTGCATATTTATACTTTGGGAAACTGAGATGAAACCCGCGTAAAGAAAGCTTCCCTCCTAAAAACACAACACAGTCAAAAGCAAATAACTAAATTTATGACAGTCTTTTAAACCTTAAATGTAAACTAGACGAACGGAAGTATACTGGTACTTACTGAAAAGGTAACTGTTCTCTTTGCTGTTTATGTTGTTAACTGGATAGCAATTTTAATAGGTAGTGATATGACTAGCTATTTTTTTGTATGAGCTACTTAGCTGCAAACGTCCCGAACTAGCTCAGCAGCTTCTCCAGAAATACAGTTGGAATGCAGTCGATCACGCAAACAAGCTTTGTCCGTTTTTGGTCTTTTTGAGATGAACAAATTAAAGACAAAGTTTCTTCTTCAATCGACTGCGATTGCAGCATCCCATAAATCTCTGGTTCATAGTCGTTTTCAAAAGGTGTTCCTCCCAGGGAACGAAATATAACACATGTTCTCTTCCTTCCGTTACCTGAAGCTGTAATTCTTCTCTTGTTTCCCTTCTTTTTATGTTCCTCTTTTTTTGGCTTCTGTTGGTTTAGATTTCGAACCAATCTTATAGGTAACCCAGTGCTTGGCAGATGCCCTGTCCAAATCTTCAATAAAGTGACCAACATCCTTCTCAATGCCAGACTTAATCTCATGGCTTTTGACACTGTTAAAATTGTGGTGGCAGCTTACACCAGTTCTTAGTTTACCAGTGTTTCTTAAAAAAGAGGCTGTCGTCATGTTCCGCTATCTTATCTCTAATGGCTTAAAGTTTCAGCTGGATTTCATTTGCCTCGGTTTTGCACCTCATGATATTACTATTACCTTCAGGCTTGTAGTCGTCGGAGAGAAATCGACCCACCGTGTGGGGTGGGGGGGGGGGAGGGGATCGCACGTTATTTGTCACAGTTCAGGAGGGGGACAGCAACTAGGAGGGGGTATTACCTACTTTTTTGCTACTTGAAGCCCATTTTCAACCCCCCCTTCCCCCTTGATAATTATTGCGTGAACATGTAAACGTAAATGATGCATTTTTGTGAGTGCATGTGGGAAGGTGATAAGCTTAGAGATCAGTTGCAAGGTTGTTGAAGAAGAGCACATTTTTCCAACGGCAATAAAATGATGCTACATCATTACAGTCCAAAAAGGTATGTTCAATGGAGTTGGGATTAACACAAATAACTAATCAAAATTTGTTGAGTTCTTCTACTGAATTACGATCATTCTATAATTCAATTTGAAAGAAAACTGTCTTTAGTTAGTTTATTGTCTTTTGATGATAGATATACAGTGCAAACCCGATTTTTCGAACCTCCTAAGGAAACGAAAATTGGTTCGAAAACTCTGGATTTCGAAAACTCGAAGGTGGCACGAAATCAGGCTTGATTTACGAGGTATCCTTTTATACCAACCGGGAAAGCAACAGAAATACCATGGCACTCTTGTAAAGATTTTAGCTTTCATTTGAAGGGTCACACTTAAGGATTTTACACAAGACTCAAAAGTTAGATCCACCGTATACACATAATAAACAGCACCCACAGGAAAGCCAGGCCTAACGAGTGGCCATTCAAATGAAAGGCACTGAGCAGTACTTTCCTTGTTACTGTTTACTGTGTAATAGACGGTGGTTCTACCTATTGACTGAGTATGAGACGTGTGACCCTTCAAATGAAAGCTACTGAGTAGTTCTTTAAAAATTTCGTGCGTTTTCGAGAAATCGAAGGTAAATTTCTTCTATGGAAGGCAAAAATTGGTTCGAAATATCGGGAGTTTCGAAAAATCGAGGGTTTGAAACATCGTTATCTTTTAACCCTATCCAGACCGGAGGAGAAAGTGGATTATGCCCGCAAGGACTTTGGACGTTTATAACCTTTTAGTAAGTAAGCTAAAGTCACCAAACTTGGTGACTTTTCCTAAAATTTATCTGGGAACAATTTGGTACAGCAAGTCCTTGTCTAGTAAGTTTGATGTTACCATTGCAACCACTTTTTTAACAAACGGTCTTTTCATAACTTTGAATTTCCATCTTTTTAATGAAACATCACAACTTTTTTGAAGTGCATTTTACATTTTTAGATCATTTTCGTGTTAATTTATTGATTTTAATTACTTCCTGATCAACTTGGCAGTTTTGAAGGTTTTGGAAAAGTCAAGAAATTCAAGATGGCAGATCCAAGATGGCCCCAGTTTGCGAACAAGACGTTATTGTGACGTCATATAATGTCAACGGCTGGTGTTGCGGACCTCAAAGGAAACGGTTTTGGACGTACTGTCTGTCCTTAAAGTTTCGTGCTCAGAGTTAAGAGGTGGAAGCGCAATCCGTCCTCCCCCCCCCCCCCCGTCCCAGAACACGAAAAAAGCCCGGTCTGAATAGGGTTAGCTTCTACAAGTATCAAATTAATAGAAAAGCCACGCCACTTTTTTCAAAGAAAACCATTCAACAGATAGATTCCATATGACAGTGCGTGTGTACTCTGATAACGTACAAATGCTTTCAAAAAGCGGCAAGAACAAAGAACAAAGAAGTGACTGATGACCGGCCGCAAGATTAATTTTCGAGAGGGTTTTGGACATTATACGCATCAAAATAGGTCATTTGAAAGGTGAAAGCTCTGGAAGTCTCGATTCAAATGTGTTGGACACTGTGAGGCTCAAAGCTGCAGAAAGGAACTATTTAGTTGTCCCAGAACAGAATATGATATTTTCCTCAAAGAGAAGGCTTATCTGAATGTCGGCGACTGAGAAATAAGGCATACATCTCGGTCCTTGGACTTTCTGAGGCTTCTGACACCTTGTCGGGGTAACATAGAGCGGTTTTCATTTGAGTGTCGAAAGTAATTCGCGTTTTGCTTTGGTTTTGCTTTACTTCGTTCTGTGATTGGTTAAAAAATCTCCCGCCACTTTCACGACCAATCAGAAGCAAAACTCAAACCAATCGCCACTTGCTCGCGCGCGTTTTCCCGCGCTTGGCGCTGGTTACATGTATTTGCTTCGAGTTCTGATTGGTTCATTGGGTAATTTGTTTTTGTTGTGATTGGCTGGGGTGATTACTTTGGTTTTGGTTTTACGACACTCATTTGAAAAGCGCTCTAATTCCCGGAGTGAATTACTTGCATGATAACAAATTTATCTTGGTTAAAGAAAGTCTGTCTTTAACTCAGACAAATTCTTTCAATCCACGTATCTGAAATCTAGCTCCTATAAAGAGAGAAGAAAACCGCTAGAATCGACATAATTTAGTCGCATCAAAATATTTAGCGTTAAAAACAACCTCAGACCTGCAACCAGATGTAATGATATAAACTAGGAAACATTTAGTTGGGGATCACCTTTCGACAATTAGTTACGTAAACTGGAGGAGGTGATACAGGTAGGCGCAATTTTATAAAATGTATGGCATTTTTAATACTGAAAATATGAGGGCTGTAGGAAATTTCTAGTTACTCACGAATTAACTGCAGCTCGTAAGGGCTCGTCTTTGATATTAACCACAGGTTTTCTTGTTTTAAACGTTGTTTTTGATATCGGTTATCCAGCAAGAACATTCGCATTTTGTTTAAAAAAAAAATCTTCGTTATGATGATTTGCGCGCACCAGGCTATGTGCCTCACTTTGTCATTCATAAGTCTGCACTTTAATCCTAAACGCCCCTAGACTAACCAAAACGTGTGTTTTACTCTGTCCAATGATTAAATAAATCACAGATGTAACTTTGTGAACAAATTCTGTATTATATTTCACTAAAAAAATTACAGAATCATCATTGAATCATCGAGTGCGAAACAAAAAATTCTATGGTTTTAGTGGTGGCCGTTTACAGCACTCATATATTAATGGCATAAATTAATTCGATGTAAGGTTTCTCTTTGGTTATGTACCTATTACTGTACCAACTAGTTAGAAACCAAATCAGGTTCGCTTCCAGTGAAATCCTTTCTGAACTACACATTTTGCTATCCTAAAGCATCGATAACTGCACAGTTAAGAACATAGGTACATTCCGTTATTACATTACACCGTTTTTTTTAATTATGCCACGTGTTATAATAATACAATACAATAGTTTATTTATCAACACAACACTGAGGAGCTTACAAAAACTCGTTAAAACATGCACGTGCACAATAAGCTATACTATATACAAACGAACAATAAAACTAAAATACAATGTCTCTTAATAACGAACTGACTACCCCTCCCAAAAGTATTTAAACCCTTAAAATCATGTATATGTAGATAATATAGGGGGGAAAATAAATATATAAATGAATCATACATCTAAGAATGTTAGAACATATAATCGCGCACGGCTTTTTTAAACTCGTCAATTCCTTTAACCTCCCTTATTTTTAACAGGCAGAGTTCCACAGGTTGGCAACAATATAAGAGAAGGATTTGTGTACCCATTCTAAGTTAAAATTTGGTTTTCACCCTTCTTGATTACTATAAAAGGAAAAAGGTTTCATAAACGGGTACCTCTTCATCTCGTTGGTAACTCTTTCTATTTCTTTGTTGGTCCATACAACGGAATGCCTTGTGAATGAAGGCTTAGAATACAATAAATTTGAGGACGCTTCAATGAAGTCTTCGTAATCAGTTACTCCTAAAAAGCTACACAGTTTCTTCAGATTTTCTTGCGGGTGAGAAATTATTTCGTGGCTATATATATCCAGGACCTCGTATTTTCCATACTGATGAAGTGTTTGGACAGATTCTACCTGCTTAAAATGATGGGTGATGATTTTGTTTAACCTTGTGGAATTGTTTACCTAGAAGACAAAATTGAAGTAGCAGTAGTTTGGTTAAGTAGACACTACTCTTGGGGAAATTGTGCCAAAAATTTATATATATATTTTTTAACAAAGGTTTAAAAAGTCACACTTCGGGATTCGGGTGACCCACAAGATAAGAGCTTAACTCAGTTTATGAAGCATAAAACAACAAGGAGTACGGATGCGAAGCTAGCCGATCACAGTTTTGTTACCCTTGGCAATTTTTCGATGGTACCCATTAGCACTTGTGTCAAGAGAAACAATGTGGAGTAAAGTTTCTATCCCACCAGGCCTCCAAACTTTTGCAGAATAACTGTTTTGTTGTAACTCGCATGATCTCAAAATATCTAAAGCGGTGCTAAGGTGATCGACGTGTTCGATTTCGAATGAAATTTCGATGGATTTAAAGCTCCGTCTTTGCATCTTGTCGTGTTGCTTTCGTAGAGAACACGGGAAACTTTGCTCTACCGCGACTACCCAGGTATAAAGATATACGTAAGAGTGTAACTATACAGTAGCAACAAAACGAGGAGTAAATCTGCAATAGACTAGCATCCCATCCGGGGGAGGGGGGGTGGTAATATTCATAGCCGTTTCATGCTATAGAAACCGGAGGTAAGAACCGACCTTGATAAGCCACATGGCTCGCTCCCTCCAAGGGACTGTGCAAAGGACGGAAAGCTCAAGGTTCATGTTGTCAACAACAGCTTGCTAGGGCCGTTGAGATGTTAACAGTAGCTTAGCTTGGCGTTGGTGATTCTTTATACCAGAAAAATGAAATGCAATAAGAAGATAAATGTTTACTAGAGATCAATAAAAGTACCTTAAAGCTTTTGCCGCGGGCTAGGTCTCTGGAATCTAACTGCCTCAGTAACTTTGTTGCGATGTTGTCAAATGGATTCCTGATGACGTGAATGAACTTTAATGGAATTTTTAGAGCATTCTGCATTTCCTCCAAAACTTGAAAGTTTTCTGAATTTTGTAGAAATCTACTCGTTGCAGTCCCCTTTTTGTCTCCGATAACCTGGAAAATACAAGAATTCTGTCTGACTACCGATGGGTGCCGAATTGATGACCTGACTCGTGGTAAGTAATCTCATTTTAACTAAGTTTGTATATGAATACCCGGGGCCAAACTTTTATTTTTAGCTTTAGAGGGCCACAAGGTTATTAACTTTGCTATTATGTGCCACCCACTTACTCCGGAACCACAAACATATCTTTTAACTTTCCAAATGAAAATCTTGATAAGGAAAATGAAAACTCATCAGATGCCGATGCCATCCTAGAAACACCTCTCACGTCAAAGGAAAGCCATGATCATATATCCGAACTCAAAACTAATAAAGCATGCATCATGCAAGGATTCTATTCTACATGAAATGATTAAATGCGGACGATATTATCTAGTGCCAATAGTACAGAAAGTATTAAATGATATCCTGGACAGCGGCGCGGCTTTCTAACAAAGTGGAACATAGGTGTGATAAAACTAATATACACTGAGAAGAGAGGTAATCGGGGGTCTCCGGGCAAATTAAAGTAGGTAGGTAGGTAGCTTTATTTTGGCAGGATGGCCCATTCAGCTCAAAGGCTGGTATCCAAAGGGGCCTTGCATCTAAAAATATAAATTTAATGTATAAATAATCACAAATTCAAGAGGTTTCTTTAAAAAATCTAAACAAACTTCTATTCTAAGATGCTTTAAAAATTTATGAAAGGTTAGGAATAAAAAAATACACTTCTATAGTTTATGAAAACACTAAATTACACAAGAATTGCTTTAACAAGCTATTTGAGAAAATTATTCACATCCATTTTACAATCTATGTTGAATATATAAGTTATTGAACAAAATTGCTTTCTCAATAATAATAATAATAATAATAATAATAATAATAATAATAATAATAATAATATTTATGCAGGGTGTCCACATCACCAAGGTGTTTTTCAGTGGGGCCCTGCAAATTATATGTGTTGTAAGTGGGGCCCTGCACATCCCGAACAATTTGGATTTAGACTCATGCCCAAACATCAGATAGTTTATTCATATTACTACAACTCTTTGATAAGTATACTAAACTGCAACCTCAGAAAGCGTATGTTGTTTTATTGACTATGAAAACGCTTTTGATAGCGTATGGCAATCGGGAACTCGCTTCCTTATTGGACTTTCCACTTACAACACAATTGAGAATAGTGATTTCTCAAAGCACTCTTGAGGCATAAGTCAAAAACATTTTCTGAGTTCAAGCGAGGTATGGTTATAAAAAAGATGGTTATAATATGAATGATAAAAACTTCAAATAAGGCCGAGCTGTCACAGACAACATTTAACTTCTTCCCCTTTGCTTTCACCACGGGAGCTCAGTGCTGAGAGCATCTGCTTATGCGTTCAACGCCCATTGGGCAACTATTTGATATTAAAATGAGAGTGAATATATGACATAATTATACATGTGATCTAAAATAAGAAATGGATAATGACTCTAGCTCGCAGCTAAAGATTATCAACTTAAGCACATCTCTACGCTATATCTTTAACTGCGAGGGCCATCATCATTTCTTATTTGATGTTCATTATTTCTTCCTTATTTAATAATCTCCCAAATTATTGGTGAATCATTTATAGTCTAACTAACAAAAATACATGCCAGGCATGATTAAAAATCGAATTAGTTAAAAAAGAGTTGACAACTTCATTAGGATATAGTCCCCCTCTATTAACTATGTTTAGGACGATTCGGTTGCTGCTACAACCTTTCTAGCGGTGTCCCTGGTGTTCTATGAATAAAAATTAAAAACAGACAATAAATTTAAAAAAAAACATACAATAAATGTGTTAATCAACGTTTTAAGAAAAGGGTATCAAAGTCTTCACGAGAGTTATGACAATACCGTAACAGTTGTTGACATGTTCCTAGAATGTCTTTTTCTTTTCACACATGTTTAATTTGGATGTTGGAGAGTACGAAAAATTCCAGCTCTTTCCGCTCACAACTATCCCACCCACTATCTCCGCAATGGTCATCAATCCAACACAAAATGTGAAACAAGTACTAAGGATGCCGACCAACCAGGTTTTAGTTATTTTTCCTTACGCTAATGAGTTTCAGATGAAATCGCGCAAGTTCTTAAAAGCTTCAACATCAAGGTCTCGAATTAGCCCATCCATCTCCATTCTGAAGAAACCTAAGGACATAATTAGTGACGAGGCTCCCAAAGGAGTTATTTATAGGTCAAATGCAGAGTGCTCTAGCGTTTACACTGGACAGAATTCTTGCTCGCTAAAAACAAGGGTCAAAGAGTATGCCAAAGCCATAGCAACATTGGATAAACATTCACAATTGGCGCAAATCACATGTTTCACCTGATCTGGAACAAGTTGATATTAATGATAGATCGACTAAGTGGAGACAAACTTGAACACATATCGTTCCAAAACGTATATAAAAACATAAAGAAATTCCTGAAACATGTCAACAATTGTTACGCTATCGTTAAAACTCTCGTGAAGAATTTGAGACCCTTTTCTTGGAGCGTTCATTATCACATTGGCCGTTTTTATGCTAGAGACGTTAATGTCGTCTTAGACGTTAATATCGTCTCGAGATGACATTAACGTCTTGTATAAAAACGGAATATAAGTCAGACGACTTTAACGTGTGACAATATTAACGTCTTCTGTTAAGTGCGACTGAAAGTCGCACTTCACAGACGACTTTAACGTCTCAGACGTTAAAGTCGTCTAGTATAAAAACAAGACGACCTTAACTGGGACGAATTTAGCCCTAAAGCGCTTTATCGTTCAAATTTAGGTAGCTGTTTCTCCACCAAGAAGAATCCCTCTGTTCATCTCCACTTCTTTCCTTCCTTTCTCTCTTGTTGGCCACGACGCACAAACCAAGTGCTTCTTCCAAAACCCGCTTCCTTGACTGATTTTGCCTTTTTAAAAACATTTGCGTTTCTATTTCTTTTATTTTTCGAAGACGTCGAGAACAAGACTTCAGAAGCTGCGAAGCAGTTAAGCAAAGTCTCCGCCATGTTTACATGTAGGTGGATTTGTTGTTTTGCAGACTTTAATTGATTTGCCGCCGAGTTTAGTCGCGTCTAGTGTCTTCCGAGAATAGAACCTAGTCTTTTTTTTAGAAAATCTTAGTTTTTTTTCTACTTGGTCTTCTACTTTAATACGTCCCGTTTTTACACCAGAAGACATTAATGTCTGAGACGTTAAATACGTCCAGACGACTTTAACGTCTCTAGCATAAAAACTGCCATTCATTGGACGTTTTTAACTTATTGTATGTTTTTAATTTTTATTCATATAACACCAGGGACGCGATTAGTCACATTTTCAGCTGAAGAAGGTTGCAGCAGCAACCGGAACGTCTTAACATAGTTTCTTAAAGCCAGTATCAACTATTTTAACCATTTCGATTAATTATTTTCATGTTAAATTCCTTTTACCTTAATTTGCTCTTTATATGTTCCTTGCCACTGTCCAGGTACATGATAACGGTAACGGTGACCAGGGCGTTCCAGGCAGGGAGCGCGATTTCCGAACATTGCTTGCTTCTGCTAAAGGGCATTTAGATCATAAAATAGACGATACTTGGTTTTGTCGTTGTAATCATCCCAGTGATCTACTACATTAAATTCATGTGAAATAATTATTTCTGGGTGAGCATCTAAGATTGCACCAACAAGGCTGTGACCACTACGTGCGTAGCCGATGAATAAGACGAATGTTTGGACGCCGTCGTACAACGTTTTGAGCTTTTCCCTAAGACTTCCTCTAGAATGATTCACTGGAAAATAAAGGACACTTTGCCTTTAAGAAGATTGAGGACATAGAGGTATTGAAAATTACGGTGCCACTCGACGGGCTACTTAAAACATAGGCGTGCAATGCGAGCAGAACCAATGCCTTATGGTGAAATTTATCCTGACAACCTATTGCTTTTTACACCCCTGGTAAGTCCCACCCTAAGCTTTCAACCCTGCGTCCCCCCCTCCCCCCACCACAAAAAACCTTGCGGTTATCCACTATAAAACTTGGTAATGATCGAGCAGCGTGACTACGTGATAGTTGATTATAGCGTGACATTAAAATTGCACGTGAAGTAAAGAAAGCCCCCTGTTTCACAGTTCTACAAGGACAACATAATGTACAGGTCAAATTGAAGCTTAACCATCCACCCCCCGGGCATACCCCGGGCATTTGATTGTGCAATGTGCCCGGGAAGGGGGGAATTTGAACGTTGCCTTGGAAGGGTGGGGAATTTGAACCGGATTTATCTCTTGTTCTGGGGTAATACTCCTGTGAGTTTTTTCGGTTTTTGCAGGGTTTGACGTATTTACAAGATAGAAGTTCGCCTTTGTTAATGAATAACTCTTTCAAAAGGGTCTTCAAAAGAAGACTGAAGGTGTCATTACGGCATATCTCTCTCTGAAAAGTATGAACAGTGTTTGATTGAAGACGAAATTTGTCTTTGAGGAGACGTATTTCAGAAGTAATTGCTGGGGCATTTGAACAGCTTTTTTGCCCCGAGTGAAGGGAATTTGAACAAGCCAATCTTCAAAAGTTCAAATGCCTGGAGGTTGCCCGGGGGGTGGATGTTGAAGCTTCCGGCGATTTGACTGGTACAGAAACAAAAGTCAACTTAAACTCACCGTCAAAAATATTGCATGCATAATTTAGGCAAAAATCAGTGGAAAGTTAAAAATTTTACTTCAGAAATAAAATGTAAGTTGCAGTTGAACCTTTTATTTTCCTATTTCAACCGGTGAATATCCAATTCGTTTTCAGAGCTCATGGACAATCAACTTTCGAAAGGGTTTTTTTTGACGTTCTTCGTGATTTGCGTGAGACGTGACTTTCTTTACTTTGTTCAATTTCTTGGCTTTCAGACGTTTCAATCAACCACTTGCGTTCTAGGTATTGTCAAAACAGGAGTTTGCCATCAAATGTACGTTTCCCGTATCCTCAAAATCTTCTCTCGAAATCGGTTAAAACTAGGGTTTATAAACTCTATTGAAATAGTTTTATAACTATATTTATTTCTCCTGCAGACTGAAGTTGCTTGCTTTGTAGTCAAGTTTCGTCCTTTTGCTACACAAATCGACCAAAGCGAATTTACATTTGTAAATTTCCCACGGTAGAAAGTTATTTTTAGCTCACGTGTTTATTTTGGGTCTCAACCTACCGCCTAATAAATTTCGTTTGATTTGCTCTCGAACAGTACGAAAATGTTCAAATTCAGCTCGCTCTTACAAAACCTGCTCGCTTTCCAGTCTCAGTAAATATTTGTCTCGTATTCGAATTGACATTATACAGGCTGGTTGGAAATCAAAATTTTGTGAGTCTGTCTTATGTATAAGGCTACGTTTACACGGGACCGGTCTGGAACCGTTCCGAACGGAACCGGACCGGATCGGCTTCTGTTTACATGGAACTGTTTGGAACCGGTCCAGGTGTTTACACGGGACCTTTCTGGAACCGGTCCGGATCGGATCCGATACTGGACCTGCAAAACAGCAGGTCCAGTTTTGGATCCGTTCCGGACCGGTTCCAGAACGGTCCCGTGTAAACAGAAGGCCTATCTGGTCCGAAAATCGGACCGGATCCGTTCCGGACCGGTCCCGTGTAAACATAGCCTAAATTTCTGATGTTCTTTTTCAAGAATTTTGTATCGTGGCTAAGGAAATGCAAATAAACTCAAATCAAACCTCAAGTCCCAAAACTGCACATTCGAAGCAATTCACACGTTCGTAGTTCACACCCTTTTGGTTTCTGTTTCGCAGCAGAACACAAAAACTCACGAAATACAGTAAGTCGATCGAGTTGGTTCGCTGCAGTCGCGACGTTCTATTCATACCAAATCTCAAATTGGCGAGTCCGTCTTGTGTATAATTTCTGGTGTGTTTAATTTGCGCCACGGCTAAGTAAACGCTGGACTACAAAGCGAATAAAATCCTGCAAGACAAACACAGTGCATTTGAAGTAACAATAAACAGTTCCTGTTGATCAAGACTCACGAATGCAAACACTTCAAAGCCAGGGAGTCGTACTCCATATAATTTGCATGTGCATGTGCCGTTGATAAGAAGGGTTTCAGTGTCCCGGTGGCACGCCCACCCAACATCTCACAGGATAATTCCCCCGGCCTCACAGACGACGACAAATACCATCGCACAGCGCCGTTCGTTCAGGCTTTGATGACATTAGCCATGACGTCACTTTCTTGACGTCGTTGGCTAAAAATGCAAAAAAGAAAGGGCGGGTGGGGGTTGCAGAATCCGCCGCACAGACTTTCGTCGTTTATAGCAACCTTGGCTACTTTTTATGAACTTTATCAGGAAACAATTAAGTGACAACCACGTTTTGACAGGTAGTTTTTTTTTCAGAATATTAAGTGTTCTTCTTTTTAATGAAAAATTACTTTTTAGGGGTAAGTTTTACATTTTCGTTCATTTTAGTGTTGCTGTATTGATTTTGCTTACTTCTTGGTCAATTTTGGTGCTTTTCCAAGGATTTGCAGACCCAAGATGGCCTCCGTTTGAGAACGTGACTTACGTTTCACATCATGTGACGTCATTAGCTCATGTTTGGGGCCGCAAAGGAAATATTTGTTGAACAAATATTAACTGTTTGTTTTATTTGGACAAATATTTACTATTTTGATATTGAATATTTGTTGGGCAAATATTTAACAATTATTCACCGAAGGCGAAGTAAATATCGGCGAATATTTACCGAGCCGAAGGCGAAGTAAATGTTCGCCAATATTTACTGAGCCTGAGGTCTTAGTATAATTTTGTGATGTGCACATCAAAGAGTGAAAAAAATAAATAAAAACGAGCTAAAATTTGACAAACAACACACCAAAAAAGGAACTTAGCTCAGCAGCCGCGCCTTGAAATATTATATTCACCGGGTAGCGCGGTGAATATACCCGGGAATATAGCATTAAAATTATACTAATGGACAAATATCATTTGTAATATTAATATTATTAATATGAAATAGTAATATTATCAACTCATGTATAAACATTAATTACATGCTCTTGGCCCTCAAGCTAAGAAGGCGGGGTGGAATTCCCACTTCCGGTCCAAGAAGACCGGCATTGGGAAAATCAACACCCGAACGTAAATAGCGAGAAGCTACTTTTTATTTTGCCCTTTTCACTAGTTATACGCTATCCTTTACACACATTTTGACAAAGTTTGATAAGAATCGGTAGTTAAGATAACGATTTTCGGGATGGTTTTTTCTTTCGGTCAAGCCATTTCTAGTGTGGGCTGGGCTCCTGGTGTTGTTGTTGTTGTGGTTTTTGCTTAAGGTGAAAAAGTATTCTACATGTCCAGCATGAACAATTTTCATTTTCTGTCGATTTTGATTGTTTATTATATTGACTAAAATTGAATGGCCGCCATTTTGGATTACCTCGCGTGTCCCCAGTGGCACAATAACCCTTAATGTTTACCTCAACTTGGAAAGTGCATCACAAGCTACCTATCACACGTACAATCTATTACAAATGCTGTAACAGTACAAAAAACAAAGAGAGTCCATCAAGCCCACCCCCCCCCCCTCCCGCTTGTACCTCGGTATGGATATGAGTTAGCTTGACATCCGAGGGTAGTGTCTGCTTTGGCGGGCTGCCAAATGTCACCTGTGATACTCGTTTTCTCAGCATTGGAAGAGCACCTGGCCTTCTTCTTAGATTAAGCTGCCGTTTAAATTGTCACATTTATTCTCACCTTGGGTTTTTTGAGGACCGTAATGCAAGAGGTTTACAGATGGGTACAGTGGCTTGGTAACAAACAGCAGAACCATTGCCATGAAAATCAGCCCCACGATAGCCACACCGTAAAAACGTAAGGTTCCCATAACGAAGATCGGGGAGCTATTTAAAAAAAAAGAAAAAAACAACAAGAGGTAGACATATTTAGAGGATAAACATTTTTTAAACACGATAGCTAAACATGGTAAGATTAATGGCTGATCTAAACCAGTGCTGATTTGCACTAATTCACCTTCCTTCATGAATTCATGTTTATCTCTCTGCTTCCATCAACAACTGAACAAGTAACATTTGCCAACATAAAAATGCCTTGATAGTTTCTGTACTGGTGAGAGGTTCTATAAATCTGTTAGATGACGTTTGTTATGTTAAGAAGAAAGCGGGGGGGAAAGTGCATTGATAAATTTTAGCAAAATTGAGGATTATTTAAGTTTAAAGGTGATTTAAAATTAAAACAATTCAAGTTCAAGGTTTAAGTTACTAATTGATATATGGACGCCAAAACAGGCAGCAAACAATCCGAAGAACTCTCGCGTGCAGTGTGTGGGGGGGAGGGGGGGGGGAGATGGGGGCGTTTATCTGTCCTTTTTATGAAAAATTAATTGTGCCTCAGAGGAAAAATAAAAAAAGTAAAAAGAAAGGATTGATATTGTAGGACAAATATTAAGTAGTGTCAGACATTTCCGGTATATAACCCTTCTTCGGTGTGGAGGAAAACCTTTGGTTTTTCTTCAATACTATAATTAATACAATTGCAAGTGTCACGCATCACCAAAGAACTTTGCGTTCACCGTTTATTTTGAATAAAAAGAAAGTGTTGGCATTAAAACGTTCTAGTGTAGCTAAAACTCAACACTGATCATTATATGGCTTGGTGTCTATTTACGGTTTCTTAATTTTATCAGTTAATTAAGAAGTTACATAAAATTTGGTGATAATAACATTTCCTATTGATTCAGCTAAAGCCGGCGTTGTTTTTACAACAGTCTCATTTTTCCAAGCAATAATCTTGAGCAATTTAATTGTAGGTTACAAAATTTTACTTCTCTTTAATCGGCGGATATCATCTCTATTGCCAAACACTATTATGTATTTTGTACAATTTTCCTCGTTTCTTTGGCCCCACAACTACTGTTTCTCTTTCTGTTTTCTTACCCATCCTTCGTTTTTTTTTTCCTTTCCCTCTTGCACCACCTGCCCTTTTTGTTTTTGTTTTGTAACTTTTGTTAACAAAAACCTTTTTGCAAATTATCTGTAAGTGTCATTCAACTGATAGGCTTCAGCTTTACCGCTTAAATTTCTAGAGCTTCATAAAGTAGAGCAGTTTCTGAAATGATACTGTTACCCGTGTATTTCCCCTCTTCAGATGTATGTGAGGTCAAAAGTAAATACACCCGAAACGCTATTTTTCCATAAACTCCATTGAGCCATGATACCGACCACTAGAACACATAGAGAAGGATCTCACTCTTGGATTGATAGAAAACAAGGAACTCAGTTTTCTTTTGAACTATATGAAACTTAATGGACATATGCAATTCACCAAGAAAACTACTTTTCTGTTTTTTTTTTTTTTTTTAGGGGACTGTACTGTAGTTTTTAGTACTTGCAGAATTCTTATCAGGACACCAAAAATCCCGTCTTTCACGGGAAGCTCCTCTCAAGGAGTAAATTGTATTTAATTGGTGAATTCGGATCCGGGATAAAAAGACTTCACATCCAAGGAAAACTCACGAAAAAGACCGAAAATAGTTAATTAAGACGAAAAATGTGCTATTAATACACTTACTCGAGTAAATTAATTCAAGAATCTGTATCGGAAAGCTCTCCTAGATACACCTCATGCGAGTAAATTTATTTCAAACGTTGTCTTGTACTATAATTTGTGCATAATCTATCATTAGAAGTTGTATTGGACCTGTCGAGCAACTGCCCGACAGACGCGTCCACATCCATGTTTTTCTGACTGTTGTCGTTCGCATCTTCGCGCTTCTTCTTCGCGGGGGGCTCGCCCTCGTGGTCTGAACCGAGGAGATCTTCCTCTTGTCCTTCGTCATATGAAATTTCTAGATCGTCCTTAAGCGACTTAAAAGCCCCTGTAATGGCATTAGCCAGAGTTCCAGACATTTGGGTAAGCCCTTCTTGAATGGCAGATAAAACGGCAGACGAAGAACCTTCGCCTTGTGGAGGAGACGCGCCAATTATGGCGCCATTTTCCACGACGACATTAGCTTCGATGTGTTCGGGCGTACCTTTTGCCCTTGAGCTATCGCTAGCTTTCCTTTTCTGCCCAGCTGTGTCCTTCTTTTGGACGGAAGTATTACCTTTCTCGTTGTCAGGCATTTCTCGGGCTTAAAAGCAAATTATTGCTTAGAACTAAATATAAACGTCTGTTCGCTTTGAAAGGCGGCAACACACTGAGTTCGCGCAGGCGCAATGCTATCTCATGTGAGCCCTCAGTGCGGTGACGGAATCGAATCTATCGATATAAGTCGTAATTCTAAAAGGGTTTCGCTGTCCCTAAATTTATACTTCGCAGTTTTTCTGTCAGATAGATAGGTTCGCCCGACTCGGCTGGTGTCCTACAAAATCATTATTTAACAAGATTTGGGTTAATGTCAGCGCAAACAAAAAAAACTTAATCTGCACTCAATACAGTCAACTCTCGTCTCGTGGACACCCCGTTATTACGGACAGGAGCAGAAGTCCCTACGAAGAATAATTTTATTACTTAAAATAGCGGACTCTTTCTATTACGGACACCAAATTGTGGTCCCGATTGTGTCTGATATAACGAGAGTTGACTGAAAGCTAAGACAATTTTCCTTCTACTTGAACACCTTGTAAAACATATTCTAATAATAATGTGAAACATTACAGCGATCTAGCTGAATAATCCATTCAACGTATTTACTTTTGTTGTACGCCTTCAAAACAATTAATGTTATTTGTTTAAAGATAACAAGGATTTATAAAATTTTGGATTATTTTATCAATTGCAGCTGAGTTGATAAGGTAAATTGGCCACCGTAAGGATATTGAAAGCTGACGTTTCGAGCGTTAGCCCTTCGTCAGGGCGAATCAAGGATTTGTGGGTTGCAATTGGTTTATAAATAGAGAGTGGTGGAGTTACGCTATTGGTAGGAACATGGCAACGTGAAAAACAACAATAAATTAGTTGAATGAAAAGCGTTCGTTGATACCGTAGGGATTAAGTGTGCCGATTTGAAAAATGAATTTTTGTTCTAGATTTTTACGGCTCTCCGTGTTACCCTGTGGTGTTGGGAAAGGCCACAGATCGTCGTGTGTTGGCTAGAATGATTAGGGAGGTATAAATGTCGCGCGACTGGTTTGGATGCATCCTTGTCATTTTTTTCAACGTCTCGTAGGTGTTCGTGGAAACGGTTGTCTAGTCTGCTTCCTGTTTCACCAATCTATATCTTTTTGCATCAGTTGCATGTTATGCAATAGATAACATTTGCGTAGGTGCATGCAAAGCGATCAGTGATTTTAATCGATCGCTTCAGTGTTGCGTCG